>RSEF01000011.1:14169307-14198867 GCA_003993805.1 Himantopus leucocephalus | reverse complement strand
CCCCCGCCCCCCCTTTTTTTTTTTTAAGTGAGGATTTGAACTTGAAATGGAAGTCGGTGAGAAGCCAGTGCAGTTGTGTACTAACCAAACAAATGCTTTTCCCCTGGGGAAGCTGAAATCTAGGTGGAAATTCTCAGCTGACTTTCCAGCATTTAGATGGAGCAGTACCTTGCCATACGGCAGATGTGAGAGATTACATAGCTGTCCTTGGAGACCAGAGCAGAAAAGCTCTTTAGAGTTTATTTTCATTACTCTCTGGCATGGTTTAAAGTTTCTCATGCTTTTGGGGGCTTTAATACTTCCCATGGAGATTATTGTACAATAATCAAACAGATATCCCTGGAAAACTTGCCTGTGGACATCGTCAAATGATTTGGTTCATTTCAGTACTTCTTCCCCATTCGCTTGAATTTCCTAAGGAGAGTCTCCTTTTTCTGAGTGTGCTTGCTGAAGAAAGGTGTTTACTATGTGAGGAATCATTGCTGCCATCCAGAAGAGATGGGCTGCTTAGCAGGTACCACCTCTTTGCTGGAAATGGTTCACTTGAGATGAGATTTCTTGCTTTTTTTTTTTTTTTTCCCTGGCTTTACTTTTCTCTTCAGCTTTTCTAAATGCATTATTATTGTTCTTTGTTATAATTCTGTACCTTCAGGGTTTTTACTACCGCTGAAGTTGGGTACAGACATACATTTCCCACTGAAATTCCCATGGCGAACCATGACTGCCTGTTGTCTGCTGCTCGGTTTCTTTGGGAACCGTAGCTCCGGGTGAGTTATGAGGGAACCAGGCAGGACCCTGTTGGGAGCCTCCTTGGTTCTCACCTGGATCCTGCTGGGTTTTCACAGGCGCTTGATTTAAAGTTACATCTATCACCTTTAACAGCTGGGACAATGGATGTGAAAAGGTGTGCCTGGCCAGTTCTTGTGACACTGGTGGTAGTTGGGAACAGTTTAACTGGATCAGAGCAACGTTCTGATGGAAGGTTGCAAGTGTCAGAAAACCCTTACCATGCGCTTAAAAGAGGATGGCATTTGTGGTGGTTAGTGATGTCCTCTGTGGCTTGGACAGCCCTAGACTTTCTTTTCTTCATCTGTCTATTCCAAATGCTACAAAAATCCATTAGAGACTCCTTTTAAAGAAGATAATACTTCTGCTTGGGAGGTCTCTGAGCTACAAGTTGCTGATGAGTGCACTGGGAAGTATCACTGCATGCTTGCTCTCGTCTTGTTCTCTATAGTATATGCTATTGCCCGTCAGTGGAGGCAAGATTTTGAGCTACATGAAATCTGGTGGGAATAGTGGTTCATATGTTCACAATTTTCAGAATAAAAAGTTCCATCTTCATTGGTAGAGAGTAGCTGAATGCTGGAAAAAGTTGTTTTGTGGCTTACTGTCATTATACATTTCCAGATCCAGAAATTGGTTGAGGCCAAGGACTACAGTAAAATTCTTTGCTATCAGGATCTATTGCAATGAAGAAAACAAAATTCAAAAAGCCTGTAATACGTGCCTACATGGGTAATAAGACTATTGAGAATTCTCATTGTTAATTATATCAAAAAATTAGAGTAATAATACCTATGTTCCAAAGAGTGAGCTAATTGCTAACTATTTGACTCTGTTTGAAAACTATTATGAGGTGTTCAATAATCTCCTATTTAATTGTCGCTGCTGCCTTGTGCCTTCAGCTCAGTTTCTCATTCTGATCACTTCTGGAGTAGAGGATTAGATGGAGTCCCCGACTTCCCAGTCTGGTGTGTCGCATCTTACGGCGTGTCTAACTCTTCCCCACTCCGTTCTCCCTGGGTCTCTCTGCAGTACTGCACCGCAGTGTGATTTCTCATCTGCTTCGTTTATGGGTTGTTAGAGCAGGGAGTTGGTTGCTTTATAGGCAGTTGTCAGTCTGTAAATCACAGATGTTACCAGTTGGCCACTGAATGCAATGTGAATAAATTGAGATTTCTTTCACATTGGTTATTGTGAAGTTTGGGTTTATGTAAATGAGTTGTAAACTAAGCTCCAGACAATTAGACTGTACCTGATAGAGGTCAGTAGATGATGTTCTCTGTCACTTATTGCGTGGTAAGTCATTCCGCAGTGGTCTTGTGGGTCCTGACATAAAGCATTCAGTGCTCTTGGTGGGAAGTGGAGCGCTGCAGGAGACATGTGAGCCTCCTAAGGCAGTGCAGTGTCACAGGCAGCCCTGTACCTGACAGTTCTTTCCATAAGTGATAGTTTCACCTTTATGTTAGCTTTTGTTCATTGGTTTTGCACTTCAGAGGTATAGAAACCTTCCTTGTTTCTGGTGAGAACTTAATTCTAGCAAGTTTATAGCCATTTGTTCGTGTGGTAACATTGCCACCTTCTGTAACAGCTCTTTACTCCTTGGTGTGCTTCGAAACAGCTGTCTGCACTCAGCCAGCCTTCATCTTGCTGCATGCGGCAAGACACAACTGTTCAAGACCCTGCTGGTAAGGGGAGCTCTCTGGTCTTGGGACCACTGGCAGCCCTTCCTTGTACCACCACGACTGGGGTAATGGTTTCTCAGTAGGCACAACCCGAGCAGTAGGTAACCTTAGCAGTGTGTCTTACCAGTGCGTATCGCATGGCACTCTCCAGGCCTCTGCTGGAGATACCTCTCCTCTTACGTCCTTCGATTGCATTGGTAATTTATAGTCATTCTGTGGTTAACTGCATCTTCCATCTTTCATTCTCTTATAATTTCCAAACGGTAAATATGCATTTATGTAAGAAATCCTTGTGACTTTGTGCGTTGTGTATTGAGCTTTTATTCTGAGCGGTATTTGTAGCTGCTTGTTCAGAAGATGTTAAGTATGACAGTGGATACTGATGATCTTTGGCATTTGGTGTTAGAAAAAGACTGTTATAATACCGTATTAAAAGGATCAAATTTGTAATACACAAATATGCTTAGAAATCCTCTTTAGGAAAACCATGTCTCTTCAGTGTCTCTGAAGCTTGGTTTCTGTTTGGGAAGATTTATTTTTAAAGGTCTGCATTGCCATCTGATGATATTTTTATAGTGACATTTACTGTAGAAGGAAGAATGATGAGGTAACTCTGTTTAGCTTTCCGTTTTATTGTTTCTGTGTACAAATGAAGAAAAGACTGTAGTTGTCTTCCCACAGAAAGGTGAATGGGTTTTGGTCTCTTTCATGGTGTCTCTCCACTATCATCTGGCCAGGGACTGGTGTCCTGCTGTCAGTGAACTCCAAATTCCTGTTATAAATCTCTCTAAGATGGTGTGTAGTTTTAAATTCTGCTTTTGGAAGAAATTTCCATAATCTCTGTAATAAATATGTTCTATTTTTTTCCTCCCATTATGAACCAGTGTAATAGTAATAGATACACTATACTAATTGTAGATGCTACACTAAGAAATGTAGTTCTAGTGGGATTGTTATTTGGAAAGCTGCCTTCTTTTCTTGTAATCTTTCTGGTAATTTCTTTTGTTGATTAGCCTCCCTAGTCATTTAATTATCATCTTGAGATAAGAAGACAAGGAGAAGGACTAGAAATTTAAGAGGTGGTGGTTTTCTTGTAATATAACCAGTATAGGAGGAATCTGTTATTTCTGGTGCAAGTTAATGCATCATTTTGTCAAATCAACTTGCACGCTTTTTGATAGTCATCAACCTGTGCTCAGAATTGCATTTCGGAAATACCTGCCTTGCTTCCAGACATCAACAAATAATTTTGTACAGAATTTCTGTACACAAAGAACTAGATGCACAATGAATAGGCATCTTAACAGTGGGTCAACTGCTGTTACTCCGTAGTAGTAGTAGTAGTTGCTACTTCTAAATTGGAGCTGGATTAAAAAAAATGCATTCTGTTTTGGTTTTGTTTTTTTTTTTTAAGTCACCTAATTCTCAGGTGATTTGTGTAGTCAGTTGCTTCCAAAACATGGAAGTAATGTTTATGTTTCTCTTGTACCATCAACTCTTCAAAATACAGGAAGGGAGGAGGAAAGCAAAAGCTGGATAACACCAACCTGATGTAGATAGAATAGGTGTACGAACATACAACCACGCGTAGAGGAAAGAGGGGTCAACGTTATTGGCTATGGGCAGACAGGTCTTGGTGCTGGCGTAGCACTTGCCCGAGCTGCAAAGCCCACGCAGTACGCAACAGCATGAATCAAGTGATGCAGTCTTTACAGTGACAGGTCTCAAGCGTTGTTTTATTTAGTAGATGTCCAGGATGAAGTCTGTACTCAAGCTGCGGTGTGTTTCTAGAGCAGCATAATGCCTGAAATGTGGCTTCAGGTAAGCTGAATAACTTTTAATGTCTTAACCTCGCTGTGTGCAAATTAAACTGGGAGCTATTAACTCTGAGTATCGCACTTCTAAATATTGTATTTAATTAACTGTAATTAAGGCTCTAGTATTTAATGCCTTAGCTTGGAAGAATATGATGCATTTTTACCCAAACAAGTATCTTCAGTGTTGTCTGCAGTTAAACTGTTTTTAATATGTAACTTGATATTCAGGTATTGATGCTTGAATGTCTTGTTCAAGAAGCTGCTTTAGATTTTCTTTGGCTTGTATGTAGGTTCACAAAGCGTTCAGCTTGCAAGTGAGCTGAACTGGTTCGTGGTAGTTACTTTCATTACCACATAGCTTAAAAGCACAGCAGCCACGTGCTCGGTATGTAGAAATGTGTCCTGTGTTTAGATCTGGAGTTGCATAGGGTGATACTTCTGCTGTAACTTTCACTTAAGCTAAACATTGTTATTTTCAAATGCTATAAATGTGCTGGTGATACAGCGGTACTCATAACAGTTCTGGTAATTCCTTGCAAAATTATTTTATGAATCAACTACAAACACTTCCATATCAGTAATTTTCTGTACCTTTGTACATTTTAAACTGAAATGTTCAGGCAAGAAAGTGACAAGCGCAGCTGTGAATATTATGAAATACTTAAGTTCTACAAGTCTTGAATAACCTTCAGTAACTTTTGTCTTACAAAATTATTTTCGTGCTAGGAACTGATACTGCCACTTGAATGTCGTGAATAAATTAATTAGTTGTTTGATCATATACTCTTCTAAAAGAAACTAATTGTTGCATTTAATGCTTAGAAACTTTTTATCTAAGGCAGATGAAACCTTCTATTAAACATTGGGATATTTTAATTTTATATGGTGATTTTATATGATTATCACTTAGTAACATTTTTAAGCTATTTTGGAAAAAGCACTCTTGCAGAACTATAGGATAGCATCCTAAGTCTTCGGGGTGTTCACTGTGTTTAGTTCGTGGTGTCAGGACAGTAGGAATGGTGACTGAGAAGGCGAAGCCATTACTGCCAGAGTCTGAGGGCTTTTGTGTTGTTAACGCTTTATAGTCCTCCATTTGCAGCCTGCCAAGTTTGTTTGCAGTCTTTGGGCAGATCTGTTCTTGAGTTATAAAATCAGGAGTAGGTGGATCTGCAGTTACGCACTGGAAGTTTGTGGGCTCTTTTCTATTTTGGATGAGATACTACTGTATAATGCTTCTGAGACAGTCTAAACAGCAAGACGGGCTTGAAGGTTTCATGCATTCCCCAGTACAGCTGGCAGCGCTCTTTAATGTTCTGGCCTACGTCTATTTTTTTAATGTTCTGTTTTACCAGTATGTCTAGACTCTTTTTGCCTTTTAAGGCATGGCATCTAAGGGGGCCTTCAGATTGCAATCTTGGGAACGTTGGGATAGCAAGGACATTTTGCACCATTTCCTTTAAGCGAAAACAACCCCCAAAAACTTGCATGGATTCCTTTGAACTACTTTAAGTTCTTGATTGTTTTCTCATTAAAATTCCTTTCTTGTTTTAGTATTTGTGGGATGTTTGATGTTTACTCATAATTGAGATTAAATGGGATTTTAAAGGGTACAGACCGATTCTGATAGTCTTAAAATAGAACTTCCACTTTTTAAAATAACCTAACAGGCTAGTTAAACAGGAGGCTGCGCAGATCATATACTTGACAAATTTTATGAGTGCACCTTTACTTAAGCCCAACTAATTTATCCTACTGTTTGTTACTGTGTTTTAATATTGTTGTGACTAGCCAGGTGTCCAACGCAGGCTGGCCTGTGAATGTGAAAGGGAACGCAAAGCCAGGTGGAAAGTGTTGATTTTTCTCTTTTTTTTAAGAGCCGCTCTGTGGCGTGTCCCCTGTGCTTCCCCGGCGCAGGCAGGGCGATGCCAAGGGTTGCTGAGGGGGATTTTACTGCCTGACCTTTGTGGGTTGCAGCTCCCTCTGAGGAACCTGCCGTGCCTTGCACCAGGCAGTATCCTTCGAGAGAGTCGCTTGGGATGTTTGGGGGTTAGAGTGAGAGATGGCTATAAAAAGCTATGCTTGCAGATGTCTGTCAAAATGAGTATGAGACAATGAACAGGAAAATTAAGCCTCAAATATCAGGAAATGGTGAAAAGGAGGGGGCGGAACCCTACCTCCTATAATTTACTATTTTATGTCTACTTGCTGAAGCCTTTGGCAAAACTCGGTGTACTGTAGTTACAGAATAATAAGCCTTTTCATTTAAAAGTTGTTCATTTCATGGGCTTGTGTAGGAATTGTGATTAATACAGCATATAAATGGGAAAGTTAGAAACATATAACTCAGTATGTTGGGGTTTTGTTTGTTATTGTCTTGCAGGACCTGTTGCTTATGAAAATATTTTGAATTATGATACCCATGAATTGTAGTTTCTGGGGACTGGAGGCACAGGTTCCTGTGGGAGGAACCGGTTATGTTTTGCCTGTTTTGTTTGCCTTTGTTTATAGTGTGGCTCTCTGATCTCCAGATGAACACTCCTATAGGATGGGATTGCTACAAAACTATTGATGGGCTTTTGTTTACGGGACAGGTGGCATGTTACATTCCTTTTTCGTCTATCTGGAAGGTATGTTTGAGTCTCGCTCAGGTTTCTGTAAGGAAACGTAATGTGCCTGAAACAAATATCTCCTCGCCATGTGCCTTGGCTTCTGATTCTGTTCTGTGGTTCTTTTGGTCACCTGCTTGGCCGGATAAAAACTGAAATCCACCTAAATCAGAGTGGGTTGGTTGGTTGGTTGGTGGGTTTTTGGTTTGTTAGAAAGATGGTGGTGTTTTTGTTGGGTGTGAGTAATAAGACAAACTTGCAGTCGGGTCTACAAAGTCAGGCCAAGTAGGGATGAGCAACTCTCTACAGGTGCCAAAATAACAGTGAGCGAGACAGCAACAGAGATGGGGCCGTGAGGCGCCTCATGCCAGCCGGCTTTCCAGGGAGAACGGGGAGGAGGTGGTGGCCATGGCCGGGTCTGATGCTGCAGCCTGAGGCCACCTTGTGTGGAGCAGCGTGGTGTGGGTCCGCTCACCAATATCTCCAGAATGGGCAAACGAGGGCTTCACAACGGGCTGCACATTGCATTAGTACTTTGAACACTAAAATGGATTTGCTTTGGGGACAATAGAAATGTCATGTGAAAAAAAAATCTTGAATTATTTAGCAGTAACAGGAAGAACTGTGTTTGGTTCTTTTAAAATGCAAACCATAAAATATTTCTGTACTGTAAAGTACTATTTGTTGAATGGTATTTGAAGTGGGCTTGGGTTTGCGTTTATCTAGCAGCTAAGAATGTTGTATAGGTGTGTCCAAGCAATAAGCAAAACACTGTACTAATGCATAGTTAGCAGGAAATAAGTCACTACTTCATGTCTGCAGCTTTTTTTTCCACTCTAGACTGTGATTAATTTCACTTTTAAAATTGATGCATTTCTATTTTAGCCGGTTGAGAATCTCTTCTGTTCGCTTTAGTCCAGTTAATTATTTTTTTTTAGAATAAGTGTTATTTTGATGTATTTAGCGTTTCAAAACAGCTATCGTTTTGTTGTTAACTTTGAGTGTTGATTACCCTCATTCTTAAATATGACCCTTTCTCATAATACACCATCAAAATCTTTCTGGCCTCAGAAATATGTTCTGTATTTAGAATTGGTCTTTTGCCTAAGTTGAGAAAGGGAAGTCAGCAGTAGCTGAGTCTTTCAAGGATTATAGTAAACTGCTGGAGGTGGCAAATGATCAGCTGATTTAATAAAGATTCCACAATATTTAATGTGCTGAAGTCTTGCCATGTTATATCCAAAAGTGAACTAAGAGATAAAGAAAACTTAAGGGTGGCAGCCTCCTGTAAACCCTAAAGACGCAATTAAGATCTGAAATTTAAATATTCTGCTATTATTTCTATTGTTACCACCAAAACCAAATCAGAGTTGAATATGGAGGTCTGGTTGAGTTTCTCTGGATTTGTTCAGCATTGTATTTTGTGCCGTAAGAGCACAATTTTTAGTTTATCCACGGTGCTGAACCACTGGTGCTTCTTAAGCTTCCTTCTCTGGTAAGTGTAGTTGTCCTAAACTTTTTATCTTGTGAGAAAAGTTCAATACTCATTTATGATTTAAGGCTCCTTGCAGTCCAATTACCAGAGTTAATAACACGTTTCTTTTAGTCTTAAGGATACAGACTCGAACAGGCAGGAAATCAGTCATTCTTCTGCATAGGGTAAAAGATGGTTTCCTGCTGGAAAAGCAGGACTGCGTTTAAGCCATATGATCCCAAATATTCGTATCTGTGCCAGCTGTTTTAGATGTGGGAAGTGCATGTGCTTTGCAAGGAATGAGACCCACTTGGTTTCATACATTAAGTTGGGACTGCTGGGCCAAGTAAATGAGAACAATAAATCTCTATTTTAATTCAAGAAACTTTAATGTCTTCAGATACTTTAAGTGGTGTAAAAGCAATTTATTTCTTCTCTATTTTGTGCATATGTATTGTGCTGTACCATTAATTTAAACAGTCTGGATGTAAAAAATGTCTTGGTAGTGTGACATTCTTACTAAAATTCTGTGGGTATTTTTCAGGCAGAAAAAATGCTGACCATTTTGTGGTTTTTTGGAAATCATGCGTAATTATGTCATTTAACCACACAATAAGGCTTTCTGTGGTAACGTTTTAGATAAACAGGAAAACTAATTTTTTTACTTTGTTTTCATTGCAGAACTGTCTTTTTTATTTTTAGTGCAAAGTTGTTTGATTATTTTCTTCAGAAATAAAACACAACATGTTCTGACAGGAAAAATACACCATTAGCAACCTCCTAAAAGCTCTCTTTCAGCGTTGGTGCCTGTCGTAGCACATTGTCTCCATTTTGGGGAAATACAGTGTGTTATGGCTGCTGTGCCTATGTTGCCAAGAAAGTGATGTAAATATAAGCCATTTACATAGCCCTAAGGCAGATGATTTCTTCATTAAGGGCCCTTCTCCAGGGGAATTTACAGGAAAGTTGAGATGAATACAACGATGGTAGGAGGCTAATGTGGCTAAATTAAAGGACATTGGATCCCAGAATAGAGGCTCCCTTTCAGGAATTAAATGGCCCGAAATTGTGGTGGCTTCATCCCCTTCCAGCGAGGGGCTGCTTTGCCCTGAACAGAGCCTGTATGCGGCGGTGCAGTGCTGTTTGATGGAAGTGCGATAGCTCGCGTACCCTGCGAGGCTGGCTGAGCAGTCCTGAATGTCCCACACAATAACAATGGATAGCAGTTTGCCAGTTTATTTGGGACAAAAAGCACAAAAAAAAATCATTATAGGGAAATACATCTCATACTTAATCCTCCTTTTGGAGATTTTTTCCTTCTACCTTTGCATGGTGTGGTGGTGGGAGATGAGGGGTGGAGGGCAGGGGGAGGTTTGCTCCGTCAGAGTTAGACCTGTACCGCACACATTGGGCTGCAAGTCTGGGCAGACCCAGACCTTTTCTCCGCTTGCCCGGTAGCTCGTTCTTCTCGGTCCTGCTTTGTTGACCAGACTCTTGCATCTCCCTTGTTCAAGAAAAAGGTGGTATTGCAGGTAGCCGAGGATGCCTCTGCACGGACCTGAGCATCCAGTAGAACGACAAAGTTGCGTCTCAACACAATATCTACTGTACTTATTTCAAGAAGAGTGGAAGTAGAAGGGAAACCAAAAACAACTGTTAAAAAAGAGAAAGGTAGTAATAGAGTGTTATACAAATGTTAGAGCATTGGGGGGAATTAGGGTGGAACAGAAAGCTCCCCAAAGTGCTCGGTGCACAGAAAACTAGTTGAAAAGGTTTGTTTCATCCATCAGAGGAGACTTGGAACTGACTCTGCCCGAGAAAGCTGTAGCTGTGTCATTTGTGGGACAGAGTGGTAATTCATGTAAGAGGAGATCTCCACCACATTCAACTTCTCATTTTTTCTCAGTAAACCAATCTTGAAACTTCTGCTTGTGGAAAAACTTCTTGTCAACACTCATCACCCGAAACTATGAGAAGAGGTGTGACATTAAAGTGAGGGTCGCCTTCTGTGTCGGACAAATGGCAGCATGCATTTGGTTGGCTGAGACCTGTGCTCCAATACAATGCTGGGGTTTGTTTTGTTTTGTTTTTTTTATCTAGTCCCGTAGCTGCAGTCATGGGAGGCAGAGTCAGGCCTAGGTAGATCCCATCTCCTGGTTTTCCGAGGTGGCGTTGGTGACTTGTGTTACAAAGCAAGAGCAAAGCTCTGGCAGCTGGGAGTGAGGGTTTTTCTCCGCTGCAGCTTTGTGCCGCAGTCCCTCACCTGGGGCAGTGAGTCCCTGCGCCCTCAGATGGTATCTGGAGGCTTCTCACGGGGCAGGAGGGTCTTTGTCCTTCTTCCCTCTTCCCAAGAGAGTGTGTATCACTGATACAGTAAGGCAAGGCAGCAGTTTTATCCTGGATGTGTGGTGCGCCAGAGGGAGGAGTGTAGGAAGCTCTGGAGAAGGGACTGTTGAGGTCTTTGAGCCTTGGTAGGCTCTGAGCGGCATGTAGATTAGCTGGAGCAGGAGGCAGTGATGGTGGGCAGGCAATGGAGATAAACGTAAGTTAGAAAAGATGTTTTCATTATAGTTGCAGAGCTCTGTGAGAGAATAGGGAGAAAATGATTAGTGCTAAACCTGCACTGAAATCCCTCGGAAAATAGGCTGGGGTGGCTGAGGCTGGCTCTTGGTCTGTCTGCAGCTTGTGGTGGGACACTCTCAGGGCACGCTTATGATCATGTCACACTGCTTTGTGGCCATGTCAACCAACTGGGTGGCAAAATTGTATTAATTAACATGTCCTTGTAAAAAGTCCCTCCCCAGCTCTCCTGGAGCCCCTTTAGGGACTGGAAGGGGCTCTAAGGTCTCCCCGGATCCTCTTCTTCTCCAGGCTGAACACCCCCAACTCTCTCAGCCTGTCCTCCCAGCAGAGGGGCTCCAGCCCTCGCAGCATCTTCATGGCCCTCCTCTGGACCCACCCCAACAGGTCCATGTCTTTCCGATGTCATGGGTTTGATTCTATGATGTATTTCACTTTCATTTCATGTGTTCAGAGTAGTTTGCTTTTTTTATTAGAAACAAAATTAGGTTCTTCTCTGAGCAGAATGGCCACTGAAAGCAGCACTAGTGTGTTTTTATAGGAGATTCACATCACTTGTAGTTAATTGGAAGGATGCTTCTGGCAAGTTTGTAAATGTGTAGGAGGACAAGAATACTCTGTTTCAAAGAGAAAATATTTCGTATTAAAGACTGAGATTTTTATTGTGTTTACGAAAAGGGAAGTTTCTGTGGGAGGATGGCTTTTTCTGATGTGGTGATTAATTCGGGTTTTAGTTTTTGTCATAGCATTCATTGTGAGACAAATAATGGGCAGTTAACAGGAAGGTATTATCTGTGGCACTGGTAGGATGGATAGTCTTTGAGAAAGGTTAAATATATTTTTATCACAAGAAAAACAGTAACATTTAGTTGGAATCTTAATTGAAGTACAAAAATGTTACAAATACGTTGTGTGCATGGGAATGTTCTCCTTTCCCTGTCCCCTCAACCAACGAGTGTTCAGGTGTCCCGATCTGATCTGTGATGATAATCCGCCTGTTCATAGTCAGTTACTGAGCATGTTTCCGAAACACAGCCTTCGTCTTGTGGCCACAATCTCCATCAGAAACTGAAATAATTGAGGTTTGCTCCCAACCTTTCTGATAAACATATCAGTAGGGTTGGGCTGCCACAACCCAGACCGGTGTACATGAGTGCTGCTGCACGTTCCTGAGACGGATGGCACAGCTTCATCTCTACTTGCATTTGAGATCAGCTTAATTAACTTAGGTTAAGTCAAACCTAAGTGTACGCAACTAACACTTTTTTTTCTTATAAGGGTGTGTCACAGGTAAATGTATTTTATAATTTCTTCGGGGATAAAATGAAATCTTAAGGTAGAATTGCTCTGAAGTTTATTAATTATTAATTCCGAACATGGAATGTGATGATCAGAGTTCATTGCTTCAAGTGCCTCTGCAGTACATAATTTATTTCTAACGCTGTATGCAAGAAACTCTTATCTTTTTTGAGCTCTGACTGCTCAGATGGGTACATGAGCCTTGAAGCAGCAATGCTATCTGGTATGGAGAAGAGCCAGTGTGAGACTTTTCTCAGCAAACCAACAGAGACTCCATATGCCAAGTAGCAGTTGCCCAGCAGAACAATAGGCATGCCTGAGTTTTTTGGTTCCTTCAGCCTAACGTTGGTGGCACAATTCAGAGCTGCTCATATTTTTAGAAAATGAAGCTAGTATTTTTTGGGCTTGTACTACAGTATTTCTACAGAATATTGCAAACCCATGTCTTTTAAAAGAATAGAACTTTTAAAACTGTCATATCAAAAATAGTGGCAAGAATAATGGAGACTTTGTTATATTGGAACATCTAAAAGTTAAAGTTTTGCCAGCTAATGTTTAGTGTTAATACTTGATACGGATCCTGCTTGAAACAACTAAGATCTTTACTTTTTTTTTAAATTGTATTCAGTGTTGTCTTCAGTTGTAAGGCTTGTGTTCATAGAAAAGGTGGACTTCGTGGCATGGTAATACTGTAAAATGAAGCTGTGTTCGTGACAGTATTTCTTGTGTGTGTCGCTGCTGAAATTCTAACTTGACTTTGATTCTGGTTTTCTGAATGTTCCGTTTCACTGCATAGTCTTTCTTACTTTTTTTCCAAAGCTATTCAGTGTCAAAGATAAAATCTGAAGTTAAGTATGTTAGTCACTGGGTATCCATTCAGAATTTGTTTGATGTCAGTTGGGCTGCTCAGTTAGCTGGCAAAAATGAGTACAACATGCGCTCTCTTAAAGAGAGCGTGCTAAGTCAACAGTGAGAGACTTTCTACCCAAGTGTGAGTTTTTTGATTGAAACTGTTTTGCTTTGTTTTAATCCACTTTTAAACTTAAATTAGCTACTGTATTCTGAAGTATGTGGCAAACAAAGCATGTGGGTTATTGTCCTTTACTTAGAATTACTGCTGATGTTAGTGACAAAAATGGTAGCTTCTTTCAAAATCCTTTTTCTTCATTTTGCTAGTTTTACTGTAGGAGGCAAAGACAGATTAATGGATGAAGCATAAAAAGTGCTGGAAGAAAGTGTATCTGCAAAACGTTATTGAAGTTGGCAAAGAAGGATTTAGCAGAAACTGATTTGTATTGTGGCTTCTGTCAATCTTTTAAACTTAGGTTTTGTTTGTGCAAAACCTTCAAATTATGGAATATTTAGCTCCGAGGAGGCTATCTTCCCGAGTTCCTCATCCTCAAATTAAAATGACTTCACTACGGTCTCATTAGAATTTTGTGGCAGAGCAAAAAAGTGAATTCTTTCTGAAAAATGTAAGTGGGTGGGTGGGGGGGTTGTTGTCTTGAAAACCAAAGCAAAACACTCTTAAGGCCTTCCTTGCTTGCTGTGGAAAATTAAACACAAAAAAATGAAACACAAACAAAAACCAACCAAGACCTAGAAAACACGAACAAAACAAAACTGTCCATGCAACTGTTTTTCTTTTACCGATTATATTTAAAGAGGAATCAGTTTGAAACACAAGACTTAAGTTGCATACTCTGTGGTAGCTAATTGGTGGTATGTAATGGTATCGAAGTGGTAGCTATCAGTGGTAGCTAATACGGGCGTAGGGGTTTTATATATTTTAGTTTTGTCCATTGGGCAGATGTTTTTAAATACAGTGAGTTTCACTGTTTTATCCTAAATAGTAAATTAAACTCTCCTCTTGCGAAAGGCTGCATTTGTGTTAACTCTTCCAAGATATCTTCTGAGTTCAGTGTGACTAACTATTATCCCACTTAGATTTATGTGTTCACAGCATCAGGAGTTTCTTCTTCATCTATTAGCTGCTTGTTCTATCGTCTTGTTAGTAAAGGAATGATAAAATATGTTTTTATATGAAATACAGCATGTTGATGATTAAAAAACATGAAAAAGGCGGGCATTTTTGGAGGCTGGTCAAGATCCTGAATCTATTCTATTTTGAATTGATTTAGATCTCAAGTTGGTAGTGAATTTTAAATAACAGCTTTATTGAAATGTCTTTCACAATCACACTGTATTAATACTACATAATTGAGCTTGAGGTTGGCCCAGTAGACAAATGCATTCCATCTTCAAGTTTTGGAATAGCATATCATGAGTGAAAAATGAAATAAAATGCTTGGGGTGCCGTTTGCATATTAAGCCAGTGCCCTGAAGGGGTTTCGTGCCTTTCTGGGTGTCTCAGTCATTTTCATGTTAGAGTCCTTGTAATTTTGCTAAAATATACTTTGTTAAACAGGAGATACCCGGAAAGTCTTGCATTAATTTGCCTTTGTTTTTGCTCTTTAGACACTGCCCTGTTATAAACTAAAATCACACATTCCTGAGTGTAAACTGATCATGTTCCCAATGGAAATTTCAGGAATACTTGTGGCTATTTTCAAAATGTGGAAATCTATTTATATTTTTTTCCACTTGTTTTTCTTCCTAGGTTTTGGCACTGATTGCGTTCATCTGCATAGAGACCATCATGGAATGCTCCCCTTGCGAAGGCCTTTATTTCTTCGAGTTTGTGAGCTGTAGTGCATTGGTGGTTACTGGAGTTCTGTTGCTTATGTTCAGTTTAAATCTTCACACAAGAATACCGCAGATCAACTGGAATCTTACTGTAAGTTCATCCTCACTCTGTTAAAAATAGCTGCAAATCTGTTTTTAAGTTTGATCTTTGAACTTTACTTTCTACTGTTGTTTAAGATTGTGTACGAGTGTTCTTTATGCTGAGTAAAGTATACATTAGATTTATTTTGAATACTAACAGAAGAGTAAGCTTTGAAATGTAGCAAGATTAAACTACATTAAATAGAACTAAAATTGTCTTCTGGTAGATTCCCTTTGGAAGGAAAAACTTCCTGTTAATGCCAGCAATTATTGTTTGTGGATGAAGTGGATAAAAATGCAGCCTGTAGTTATTTAACTTTGACAGATGCTGTATTTACAGTAGGTCATTGTTCTCTCTTAAGCTGTTTTTTGTATTAGGACAGCCGTGCTACATGTATTTTCTACACGATGATTGTATTAATCTGTGTAAGTAATGTAAAAAAATTATGTCCTTTCTGTGAAAATCAGGTGTTCTGAATTGCTTGCACACATAACTATTAAACATTGACTGGCAATGCTTAATGTGCTCTCAAATACGAGGAGTTTTAGGAAGAGAACTGCTGGCAGTGCACATTCCTTTTGTACAAGTCTCCATTTCCATGCTGTATTATGAGTTAAACTTTCAGATTGGGTTGCATAAACACAGGTCACAAAATCAACATCTTAGTTGCTCTAGTAAAAGATCTGTCAGCTTCAAGGACAGTATTTATATCAACTTCTTTGGACAGTACAGGTACATATGTGCCTATGTCCTGTTTTATTCCATAACAGTAAGTTTGTAAGTACTGTTGGAGACCAGCCCCAGAGGTTTCTGTGTGATTTTGTTTGTTTGTTTATAATGTAATTTATTACTGTTGCAACTTGCAGTAACTGTTTATAAGCCTAAATGACTTGTCTAAAATGAGACTGCAATGTGGAATTAGAAGATCCTTTGTACCCTGGGGATGCTTGATCTATTGAGGAACTTTTCCGAAGAGTACTTGGCAGATAGATTAGAGGGACTGAGAACTGTGACTGGTAACTGTAGGTGGGGGAGATCCAGATGGCTTGCAAAACGAAACCAGTGGAACCACTGGAACGTTACTGGGTTGTCTTGCCCTTGCTCCTTGTGTCTCCATTCTGCCAGTATTGTCACCACGTATCTTCGTGGCAAGCTGAAAAGCAGCAGCTGCAGGGAGAGCGTAGTCTCTGTTTCTGTTGCCACCTTGGTTGTTCACAACCATCACAACAGCCTGACGGCTGGTAACAGCAATCGAAGACCATCTTTTTATACCACACAGTTCTGTACATGCTAGTAGAATGTGCAAGAGCATGATGACAAGCACTTACACAGTGCATCAGTGTCATAAAATACACGATGGTTTTGCTGGTGTGATGGGAGTGGTTTCACAGTGAGTACTAGATCCAGCTTATGTTCAAAGTGAGCTTGATGAAGACTTTTTATCAAGAGACTACAGAGCGGTATGTGTGCTGTCCATGACTGAGCTGGAGTTGCATCTCTGGAACAGTCAGTTTAATGATTTCCATACCTGCACTTCTGCATGTCTCTACCTTTTGTTCTGTTGTTGAGCCCTGCGGTACATTTTTACTGCCCACCAAAACACTTTGACAATGTGTTGAACATATAAGTACAGAAGCCTAAATGCAGCTCTCTGGCGTTCTGCCTTCTCCCCGCTCCCCCCCTCCCTCCCTCAATGCAGTAGATACCAGTGTGTAACTGGTAAGTCCTTTCAGCCGCTCTGACTTCTTACAGTAGTTGAGTGACAAGAATTGCTGCTTTGACCAAGTGCAGCGTTACTGCATAGCACTCTGTTAGAGATCTTCAGAGAGAAGAGGGCTTAAAAATCCAACCAGTTGTGGGTGGGTGTGGGGNGTTTTTTTTTTTTTTAAAGAAGTTAAGTATTTTAGTTTTTAGGGCAATGGTCACGCTCTGAACCCCCTACCTAAACAGCATGGAGCAACGTGACGTAGTAGGAGCTCAACCTGAAGGGTAAATGGAATACACTACAAATGCTTTAACTTTAGTTCATATTGCCAGCTCAACAGAGGTAGAAGTAAATTGCCATGATCTTACAAGTCTCATCCTTTTAGTTATGTACTGAAGATGAAATGCTTCTTCCATCGTTATACCAAAGATCTCTAACAGAAGTGAGAACTGGAAGCTTCTGACTTCCATTAACTGCTGAGACCATCCTTCCTCCTGTTATTGCTTCATGATTTTAACAATTGTCAGTCTGACAGGACTGTCACTCTGAGAGGAGTGTGGGAGTATCTTCGTTGTTCAGATAGCTGTACTCTGATGTTGCATGTACAGAGTGGGAGATCAAAGGCTGATAAAACACCTATGGGGTATTAGTTTGGCAAAGTTCGTAGGAAATTTAAGAATGTAGAGTTGTGCCAGGATTTTTTGGTCTTATTTTGGCATTTTATTCTTTACAATTTAGGTATGTATTCATCCATTATGTGCGTCTTTCAATATTTAGTACTTTCCTGTGTTTTGATGGTTATTCTGATAATTTTGTGGTCCGTGTATACGACGCAGTTATCACAGGAGTTGCTTTCTGAACAGCACACTTTCACACTCCTGAATGCTTTAATTGGAAGTCACTCCTGCTTTTGTACAAATTCATTAATATACATGCTTCAAAAACATATGTATGACTTTATAATGACTGTTTCCCTTGTAAAAAGTCTCAAATTTTGCTTTTAGAAGCTATGCGAGAAGAGGCTGTTACAGTGCTTGAAAGAATTTCAGTCTTAAATTTAGGAAGAAGTTTTTCTTCAAACACGGTACTCACACAAACGTCCTAGGAAAACCATTTGCTTTCAAATGATTCTACATATTAGAAAGTACCAGGCCATCAACCGCTATTGTCCTACACAGGATTGCTTCCTTTAGTACTTTATTACAATTAGACTTCTTTCTAGTGAGCTGTGGATGTTGCCTGATGTCCATTATCCCTGGCTAGAATGAAAATGTGGATCAGTATATACTAGCATCTAACAGATACGCAAATTTACTAAATTTTTTTTTTTTAATATATATTGTTAGTTATTTGGGGAGAAGAGCTTTGTTTTGATCCTCATTAGAGACTTGCCAACCACTTCTTCGTTTTCCTGAGGTAAATGTGAAAGCACATGGAGATGGTGAGGCCAGAAAAGAACCTTGCTTGGGTGTGTTGGAGAGAGGCAGGTCTGTTACAGTAAGATGAAAGAACAGTCACTTGTCTGTGTTGTGCAGCACTATCAATATTATGCAAAAATGCAAAAACTGGGCAACCTGTCAGTGGAAATTTCCATTTCCTTTGTGCTTCACAGCTCAAAGGGAGCCAGTTCTGCAAGGGGACTTGAAAGTGGCATAGGGGAATGAAGAACACACCACAGCAGAGATTCCTGCTTAACTGCTGAGCTGCTGCTTTGAAATGTTTGTTTTCAGAGTTAACTAATAACTGAATGTTTGCTATAATTTATTTTGTGTTTGGCTAGATTATTCTTTTTTTTAAAAAATTAATTATTTGAGTCTTACGTGATCTAAAGTAAGAGCTTAAGGTCTTGCAGCCAAACCATGTGGATGACATGGCCCCCTACAAGTAGGGACAGGGTAGGACGGTTAACAGAAGTGCTTGTAGCAACTCTGGTGTTCTGGTGAATTTGCATGTGGTTTGGCAGGCTTTGTGACAGTTCCTGTCGCTGCAGAGAGGATCCACCGTAATGCTGAAATACCTCTTTTTCAGGGCTGAGAACAGAGATGACTTGGGGAGGGGGGAGCAGTGAGGGCAAATAGCTGAGAATACTCGAATTTGACAGTGTCTCTTGGATGAGAATCTGTATAATGAGAGAAATCTGAGTCGTTACAGATGTAAATCATCGCATAATCAGCTACTAGAATGGACTATTTATGTCTGTGTGTACAAAAAAAATAAAATCTTCCAATAGAATTTAACCATTGATTTTTCCTTTTTTTTTTTTTTTAACATCCACTGGAGCTCTGATAGCGTACTTTGTGTGTGCAGAGTTCTGAATACAGAGTTTTTCAGCCTAGAGCAGCCTCAAAGATGAGGCACAGAACTGAGCACAGCACAAACTAATTAGAGTTCCGCCGGGCTTATTAGCCTGAACTCAGTCCCAGGGAAGCACTGCTACAGAGAGGAGTCAGGTGTGTCTCTTTGAAGATGCAGATCAGTGGTTGTATTTTGTGCTGCCGGAACACTTATTTCATCATCTTTGCAGGGCTGGGTTTTTTTCAGTTGTTGCAGAGATGAAACCTTGTGTGCAAGCAACTGACACTGAAGTAGTTGGGAGAAAATTTGATGTGGTGCCAGAATGACAAACTGTCTTATCCCAACCTTGGTTCTAATGAGTGGAATTACAAAGCTGTAGTTCAAAGGCCTTCACAGGGCAATCTTGATTTTTTTTTTAATTTTTTTTTTTTCCCTTTCTGTTTTGAAAAAACATCTTAGTTTTCCTTGGCTTGCTTAGCTGTTGAATGAGAAATGAAGTCAGTCATCCTTTGCTTTTATGTTTACTGCTGTCAAAATAGCAATGCCTATTAAGGATACAAATGAATATTTAATAAATTTTAAAAAATTGTCAGAATTAATTTCCTCCATGTTAGTGCTCTTCATGGACAGTTCTTATTTGGTGCAGCATGGTGTAAACTACTCTGCGTTATTCTGTAAGAAATACCAATGCAAATTTTAAATATGAGAAATATTACACGGTTTGGTAGTTATTACTAGTAAGGTCTGTTGTTTTGTGATGATAACTGCTGGTCCTGTCTGCGCAGGACTGCTTATTGGAAAAACATGCAGGGAAGGCAGCGAGGAGCAGCTAAGACAGCACTCTGAGGGAAACAGGCAGGTCATCTTCAAGAAACTGAAATGAAATGGGGATTGTAGAAGCATTCCTTCAGGAATGTGTTTTGTCACTCACAGCAGAGTTACTACATCTAACACAGCTTGTATTTCAACTCAAGAATAGTTAGAAATAAGAATAAAATCATCTGACTCTTGGTTTTGAGGCTACTTCTTCCATTTCTTCAACATCATAGCTTGTCCCTGACCTTTCGGAGAGCTGACTAAGGTTTTTGAAAGTCACTTCTAGTAATTTGGATTTTTTTTTTTACATACGTGGCTTGAGATGCTGGAAATAGAACTGATTTCCAGCGAGTCCCAGACACCTGGGACGGGATCGAAGCACCTGGAGATGAATGCTAGAGCTCTTTGGGGGCTGCTGTGTGTGACGTGGGACCCAGGGGGACGTGAGCCCTGCGCAGGGGCCGAGCAGCACAGCCCCACACTTCCAGCCGGGCACCGAGATCTCTCTGTTTGCACAGTCTGAATCCAGCCCTCTGGGTTACTAATGTATCTCTGAAACCACAGCTCACCAACTGCTCCATCAGGGGGAAGCCATGCCTATGTAAATCTGGAGTAGCAGAATGTAGTGTTTGAATAAAGGCTCCGGTACCTATGTAAGCCTAAATAATTAGAAAAAAAGAGATAGGAATTAATGCTCACACAGATAATTCTATTCTTTCTACCTAGGAATTATTTTTGCTTGAGAACCATGTTCCCATTTTTACTTGTGGTGCAAAATGCTCGTACAATCTTTAATAATATGATTATAGAGTAAAATTATGGGGGGTTGACCAGAGGTGCTTGGTTTAGAGGACTGACTGCTATATTTGTAACCTTCAAATTGATAGCTTCATATAGAAACAAAGGGAAGAGTTCCCAAACCTTGCAAGTAAAGTACTGGTTGGAGGAAAAGTTAGGGGCATTGTACAAAAAAATAAGAAAAGGGAAAAAAAAATTTTTTTAAAAAAATCAATAACTGCATGTCCCCTCTCTTCCCCCGCCAACTGAAAAACAAACCACCAAAACCCAAACGGAGCTCAAAGGAAATGTTACTTTCAGGTCTCTCTTTTGTGGAAAGTAACCTGGACAGCAGCAGGCTGCTAACTTCTGGCACCTTTGGTGACAAAGTCAAGCTGTTGAAATGTGCAGGCTTCTTTTCCAGATTACATTCATTTAGCTACTTTAAACTCCATATAAATGCAAACTCTTGGATTTCAGAAAGCAAGTAACAAAAGCAACCACCAGTTTAAATGTCGTATTTTTGTTTATATAAGTTATGATTGCAATGTGGCACTGTCTCCTTTTTAAATAGTATCTGTTTGCTTGTGCAGTCTCTTACTTCACCATGAAATACAGGATAAAAAGGCAAAGCATGTATTTTGATTGAATGTCTCTTAAAAGTTTGCATGTGTGAAGTCATGGAGAGCGATGGATAAAGGCTCATGGATATCACTGACGCCTCTGAGCATCAGAGCCAACTCCTGGTAATGTACCAAACTGGAGGACTTAACAGCAGCTTTTGAAGCAGATCTCTCTTTCAGCTTTCAGGAGTTACTTAACGGGAGTTTTCAGGTCTGTTAACAGAGCTCTTATTCATAGTACCAGTTCAGCTTCTCCGTCCTTATCAGTCTGGGAACCATACCTGCCCAGACCCTTAAAAACGCAAGACTGTAGGATGCTGTCCACTTTTCTTTTCTAGAGTTTCTCACCTTTACAGCAGAACAGAAGCCTCACCCCATCTATTTTAGTATAAAATGCTGTCTTGGCATACACCCATCTTCGTCCACAAGTTAAGATGCCTCCTCTGCCTTACGCTCCTTCTGAGTGGGACAGATAGCTGGTGATAGCAGTAGCGGATATATATCCATGGATACTCTCCTTTGGACTAGTAGGACCACTGGTGACTGAACAGAATGACTTTCGAGTAACTAGCAAATGACCGGAAGTCAATCTTTCATTTTTAAATGATTTTGGAAAGGAGAAAGGGAGCAGCAGCAGTCTAGAGTGGATTTGATTCAGCTCGTAGATTTTATTCTCTGTTATGGATGGCAGCTTTGTACAGTATTTTATGGCACAGCATACTGTCTCATGAGGTTGCTGTAATTTCAGCAGAAATTCTTCTATCTGTGTGATGTGGTTTTTACTTTGTCTATAAATATAATAGCAAGAACTTCAGCTACATCGTGGCCAGATTTGAAACGGCTCATCTTTTTTCAATTAGTTTATTCTTTTTATTGTCACGATTATTCATTTTCTCTTACGTGGAAAAAAGCTACATTATTTTAGGGCGTGTCCTTTACTGTTTGAATTCTTACTGTAGTTCATTCTCTTTTGTTTCTGCTCTGACTTCTTCTAAAACTGTTGTTTTTTTTTTCTTTTCTTATTTTTCTGCTCTAAGCAGTAGGTACTAAATCTTGGCTTAAAAACCTCCGCCAATATTTGCATCTGTGATGTTACCATTGTATGTCAATGTTATTGATAAGTGTAATTGCTCCTTAAGCTCCAAACAGTCTGATCTGTGGATATGAAAGATTGTGTTATTTTTAGCTTTTTAAGAAACCAGCCTTATTGTTTCTATGTGAATCAATTATTAATTGCATTAAAAGGTTTTCAGCTGAAAAGGGAAAACAGAATTGCAGAAACGAATAAATTGGAGCCTCAAGATGGAATCAAGTCTTTAGATTTGCATTGTTCGATTCTTTGCAAGGAGAAATTTGATATTCTTCATAAAGAGTACAATAAAATAAAATGCCAGTGATGATGACAAAGTTTCTAACTCATTTATATCTTTGGTTTCCTGGAAAAATCATAACAAAAGCACCAGCATTCTGACTTCAGCAGTATCTCATATTCTGCGGTATCTTGAATTTATAAGAAGCCTTCAAGTCAATTTGTAGCGTGGAGATGGATGATAACGTCTGTCATGTTGTGGATAGGTCTAGCTGTCTCGCTTATACTGTTCTCCTTTAGCAAGATGATCAAGCTGTCAGATTCAACAAGTCAGAGGTCAGCAGGATTAATTAATAAGCCCATCTGACCCCATAAATCATAGAGCATTATCCACTTAGTCTTTAAGTATGGTATAAAGTGTGTCTGAAGAAACATCATCTGGATTGTAAGAAATGAAAAGGTGGAATATTAAGCACGTCTTTGGTTGTTTGTTCTGGTGGTTAGCTCCTTTAAAATTAAAACTTACTTATTCTGAATATGACTTTTGTCTTAACTTTGCAGCTGTTAATTTTGTCATAGTATTAATTATATTGTGCTTCTCTATGCTAATCGTTTAAAACAGCTAGTATTTTTTTATTATTTGAACACTGGAGTCTTCATGTACACAGCTCAATCTTTTTAATATTCAAAGCAGTTTAGGTTCTTTGATTCATACTGTGAGACATTTTCTCCTCCTTTCAAATAACTTCTGTGGCTCTTCTCTGTACCCTGTCCAATTTTTCAACATACTTTTAAAAATGTGGATACCGGAACAGGATGCAGCATTCCAGTGTCCCTTGCAAAGGTAAGATTACCAACTTACACCTATTGTGTCCATATGTCCAAAGGAATGTATAAGTGCTTTTTCTCCCCTTTTTTTTTTTTTTGTCATGGCATCACATGTTGAGATGCTTACCTGCTGTAATTACTAAGTTCTTCAGAATTAGTTCTTCTAGGATTTTGTCTTCATTCTGTAGGTCATTCCTGTAGGCGGCAAATGTACTCGGGTAGTAAAGTACATAACTTAACCTTGTGTTGAACTAAATTTTAAATTTTAATTTTTTTTTAATTATTCAAGAGCATAGCTTCCCTCTCCTCAGTATTTAGTTTCAGCATTCTTAGTGACATACATATGTTTATTCTAGAGACTTGATGAAAATGCTGAATACTGTTGAGTCTGGTGTCTGTTGTCATATATAGTGAGACTTTCCGTCTAGCAGAAAAGGTTTGTGAGATGAGAACCACAGCTCTTGTTGGCAGTCCTGGAAGCACAGCTCGAGCTGCTAAACTCAGAGTTGGAGAGGAGGGTACTTGGAGAAATTGTGAAATGCCATTTATTTTGTAATATATCTATTTCTTAATTTATCTCTGCAAGGCAAGAACTGATATAATTAAAATTGCAATAACTATTTTAATAAAAATCCAATGTTGTTTGTTGCTGTCAGTACCAGATAAAATCTATCTCAGTGAGCTTGAACGGCGACATGAGGTATCCCTGTAATTATACACTGGCAGGTGAAAAGATGGTAGGAGTTTCTGAGACCCACAATTTGCTTTTGTTTCCTTACTATTTGGTAAGACAGTTTGGGTCTTACTGCGCTTATGAAATCTGAACACGTAGGTGGAAATAGCGATGAGCAATGGAAGCCTTGGATTTCTTGGGAAAGTCCCCTTTTAGGTGAGGATCAGGCCACAGTGCTACATCATACAGTTTATTCCCAGGTAGGCTTCGTTTTGATAACTGGCTGTCGCTGAGTCAGTACCCTCAAAATAGTTTTCCCTGTGAATTACACAGTGCCAGAAACTTTCAGTTTTTATAATTGCTTTCTAAAGTGTTCTCAAATCATGGCTAGGAAACACAGATGCTTTGGGGGTGGCTGGATGACAATGATCTTTTCAAAGTCTTTGTGCTACATAGCTGGAACATAGTCATGGGGTTCATACCCAGGGAATAAGTTGAGATTTATGTTTTCAGTTTTCTAAGCCTAACTTCTTACAACACTTTACAAGATGTACTTTGGGGAAAAAAGCCAATAAAAAAATAAAATGATACTTGTAGTAAGTGGAGGAGCAGGAACAGGAATTGAGCCTGACTTGCATGTGAAAGAAGAGAGTCAATTAGAACAAATGTGTCCTTGAATTCTAATTAAAGAGTGGTGATGGGATTTTTTTTTTAATGGTGGGAGTTGGCATGTTCAGTGTATTCTTTTTTTTCCTTTTTTTCTTTAACTCAAAACTGTAATTTGCATAGGAAAGTTGTATACTGGTTTTCTTTCCTGCCCTTTTGGCTATGAAAGTATTCACCTCTCCCTGATCTCCTGTTCCTTCAGGATGTTTGTACTGAGCTGCCATTCCCCAATTCCTCTGCGCCTCTCCTTGCTCCCTGACTTCACCTATTCATTCAGTTATCCTGACAGTCGCTTGTTTCCTCCGTCTCTGTAGTGTATGTACAGGGCAGTGTACATACGTATCAAATGTTTTAAAAAATTGTAAAAGTTGCCCCGAGTACCATAGTGAACAGCTAGTCCCTAAGGAATCTAGCACTTTATTTCTTCGATTATTTTAAAGTCTCAACTTGACATTATTTTTTTTTTTTAGCCTCAAGTCTGATCAGATACTTTTGTATTGACGTAATTATTCTTGTGCTAATTGCTGCCATTTGGAATTCTTACTTATGTTCCCCTGAGACGTTAATGACCCTGCATGTTGCCTGTCATTTTTCTGTGCTTGGAGCAAAGCAAGGATTTTCCCTGAATGTAGGTGCCCCTGGGGTGTTGCTGTGTATATGTTCTAAAATGTCTGCTTGAAACATCAATTTTATGCAATAAATACATAAAAATCTGCGTATTCTCACAATAAGGGCAGCTGTTATAGAAATAGCATAGGACGTGTGGTCTTCTACAATAGGGGCCTCAAAGAATTTGTAGTAAAATTCATGACTGTTATCTGGGCAGTGCATGGAGTGATGTGAAAGAGGACAAGTGGTTCCTGGCTTGCTAAAGCTTGATATTCGGGTTACTTCAGCGTCAGCTGAGGTAGAACAGCTTTGCTTGTTGTTTATGCTGACACTACTTTTCTAATAAACCCAGTAGAAATTGAGGTAGCGTGTCCAGAATCTGCACTGGTGCTTTATATGTACATGCTGTTTGACCTCAGTTCATAGACTAATGCGCACACGTGCTACGTTCCCTGCGTAATAATCTTTGCCTTCTTTTGTATAAGTGACAAACTGCACAGAAAGTGGGAAAGTATTGCTCTAGTTCTTGTTCTAAGTGCTAACCTTCTTCTGTTTCATCACTTCTAATAAAAGCAAGCAAAGAGTCATTGTTTAGTAATGCTAATGAATTTATTTTTTTAGGATCTGGTCAACACTGGACTCAGCACTTTCTTCTTTTTCATTGCCTCTGTAGTACTTGCTGCTTTAAACCATAAAACTGGAGCAGAAATTGCTGCTGTGGTAAGAATTTGGACTTCTTTATATATTACTCTTATCTTCTATTAAAACTAAGAATAACTTTTCCCTCGTGTTCATTGAGTACTCCTGTTGCCTTTGCCATCACAATTTACTTCTAGTTTTACAGTTGGCTGTATGCTGATTCTGATTTAAAATTATTGACATCCTTTGAGTTCTTTGTCCTAAGGCAAGAACAAACAGAAAAATGACTTGCAGCCTTGCTTCTTTCTCTATAGCTAGCTTAGATGATACTGCTCTATATTGCAAGACTACAGAAAAGGTAGAGCCGTAAATTCACAAGAAATTGGAGCTGCTTATGCATAATTTGCCGAATTCTTGCTCACTACAGATCGTTTTTGTTCTGTGGAGTGAGTAGAACTTTACTTCAAGATTTTAAATCTAGGACAGTACGATCAAGCAAATGAATTTAGTGCTTGAGCTGGCAATTTAAAAAAAAAATAAAATTCCTGGACATTGAAAATGACACAACAGTTCTGTAGAAGCATATAGGAAGAACTGCAAATGAGCTCCTTGTCTGGGCTGGTCATCTGTCCTCTTGTCATTCATTCACTATTATGTGCACCCTGAGGAATGAACTGTTAGATGAAGAGCTGTATTCTTCTTTACAAGAGGTTCTTCCATTGAAGTTGCATTGCAGGATTTAATTGTCATGTTTGTAGACAGAGAAGTTTCTTTTCTGGGATCATTGATCTTAGTTGCTTTTGCGGATTCTCTAGTTCATTGAAGAAGAAAACCGTCAATTTTACAGGCCATGATGATTTGTCAGTGCAAATACCGTAGCAAACTAAGTTTCTGAGGAATTTGTTGTGAAACTACTATTGTTCTTGTTTTCAAAAATTGTCTTTGACAATTCTTTCTACTTCTTGTAGATATTTGGTTTCTTGGCAATGGCAGTGTATGCTGTGAACACATATTTAGCTATTAAAAAGTGGCGAATGAACAGCAGACAACAAAGTAGTCGGCAGACCAGTGATTACATACGTGCTCGGACAGAATCCAGAGAAGTAGATCATCGCCCTGAGATTCAGCGTCTGGATGCATGAAAGCAACATTCAAATGGGACTGCAAAGGGAAAAGAAGTGCTTAACTCCCTCATGGAATAAAGGGTTTTTTCTTTATTTAAGGAAGAAAAGGAAGATCGGAGGGTGGCAAAGAATGCCCAACCCTGCATATGTGCAGAATGCATCGAGTCAGAAGCTGTTGTCATGAAGGCAGTAAATGTTGGTCATTCAAAAGCAAGATCTGTTTAAGACATCCACATATATATACATATATTATATATCCCATATAATATATAACATATATATGTTTTGCAGTTTGTTACTGTTTTGGATTAACTGCACAGTACTTTCCTTCCCTCTCCCAAGTTCAAACTCTGAATATACACGTTCTGCCACTGTTTCTTCATCTGTCATAAACACTAAGACCAGCACTACATTGCTTAGTTAATATGAGAAAGAAATCCACCAAAAGTAAATTTAATACATGCGAAAAGGAAGCGAGGGGCAAATAGCAATAACTTTAGCCATGTATCCCGTCCAGCAAACTCCCTGTATCCATCCTCATGCAGCCTCGGCAGTGCAGCTCAATTCTCATCCGCAAGATCTCCTGCAGTTTCACTGTTGGTGCACCTATATAGCTGAAATGGACAACCATTTCACGTTTTTGGGTGATGGATATAGTGTTGAGGTAGTTACCCTTTGGGTTACTCTGAACTTGCCATATTCAGTTCACGCATGGCCTTGGCCAGATTTGAACTTGTGCAAAGTTATCACGTTTACTGAATGGTCACTGTAATGCATCGAGTGCAAGTACGTGGTTTTCTGCTGATGTTGGGATACATTCTGTTTTTCATTCCCTAATGGGAAAAGAAAGATGCTTGGGAGGCAGGGCGGAGAGAAGGGGGTTGAGGAGCGCAGTAGAGAGAGAAGGAGTGGTCGTCCAATAGACTTGCATTCCAGTCACGGCTATTTTCTTTTGGCTGTTGGGGGCTTTTTGGTTTGTTGGTTTTGTTTTTTTGGTGTTTTTTAATTTTTTTAAAAGGTTCAACCTTTCTGAGAAGCCTTTGGTAAGCAAGAACTAGCAAAAAATTATGATGTGCTTATAAAGTGTTTCTAAAGTTGCAATATTGTGATTCATGTAAGATAAATATTTTCCTTTTTGGAGGGTTGTTTCTTCTAAAATTAAAACTGTTGGGAGTAGGTAAAAACTGATTATTTTTTTTTTTCCTTGTAATTGAGTGTTTCTGCAAATTTTTTTTCCTCTAATATTTCTTTGGAAAATGAGTTTAGATATTTGAAGGGTAATATGGTTGTATTGATTCATTTAGAGATAGTTTTACCTAACTGAAGTTTTCTTATTTTCATTGTACTTCCAGTGAAAAGAAGGCTATTTTCTCTACTCAAAACTTGAATTCTGCAGTAATCAGTTAGACAATATCATCATGTTGTAAGGAAGATGTCCCTTGCTTTTTGTCTGTTTTTTTGACGGATGCTTTTATCTGTGTAATCCATTATTTGGCATATGCATGCCTGCACGTTACATGAAGAAAATGCGTAGGGGAGATCTCTAGAGCTGAATTCCTTTCTGGTGTAAGCTGAAGAAATCTGTGAAATTAGTGGAGCTGTATGCCACGTATGCCTGAATTTATCTCATATTTGACTTGAACACTTTGTGTTGTGTTGTTACGGAGCTGTGCTCTTAAGTGGATGTATGCAGTTAACCAGAGTCTTAAGAACTAATGGCAATACGTTGCAATAGGTCACTTTTAAATATGAAAACCAGGTTATTCCAAACAGAAGATCAATAGAAGTGCCTGGGCTTTTTTAATACCGGAGGGAGCTGGAGTAGGGACAGGTGTGAACATAACGCTGCGAGGTTTGAATCAAGCAACAGAGAATTATTTTGATGTGTGAAAAAACAGTGACAAAACTGATGTGTCTTCATTTTCAGTTTACTGATGTCTACAGTGCATTTCACCTTAGTGGCTAAGATGGAGATTAAAATTCAGAAAGAGTTACTAATGAGGTTAAAGAAAACTTGCATTTTCTTAATGAGTAATGGTTTACCAGTCGCTATAGTAACATTTTATTGTGCTTCATTGAAAGTTAATGCCAAAGGGAACACCAGTTGAAAAAAAAAATAAAAATCAAAACTTACAAGCCGACCTCTAGAGCTGGGTTTAGAACATGGACGTTTTATTGAGGCGGTGTCTCACCAGCATTACTGTGCATTTCACAAGTAAATGACAGTTCCATGTTCACTGTGGTATGAAATAGAATAGAAATAGTGAAGTTTATTATTGCCAGTACGGTTGTTAGAGCCCTGCAGTTTTTCAGCACTCTGCCTAGTATTGGCAAAGTTTGCAAGGAGAGTTTGTAGATATTGTCAGTTATTAAAAGAGCCTTTTTAAAAGTAGCACAAGCGTATCTAGACTGGAATTGTAAACTAGCATTAAAGCAGTTTGTATAAAGATTGTAACAAAAA
>RSEF01000011.1:14144300-14169207 GCA_003993805.1 Himantopus leucocephalus | reverse complement strand
CAGAAGATCCATGCTTTTCGAGTGGAGCCCTCGCCTGAAATCAGTAAACAGAAGTTGGGTGATGCATAGCAAAGGCTTTTCATTAGGAGTGCATCCTGACTGCTGGTTACCAAGGGCTGAAATGGTGCGTGCGTCAGAGACCACCCTCTTCCTCTCCTGTGCTCCCTGTGCTGGTCCGGGTTTGTCAGAGCTGTGGGAGCTCTTGTGCCTCTGTAGGCTTATGAATTCGGTATCTTTCAAATCCTCACACCTTTCCTGCCCTAGAAAAAGGATAACTTCCTGAGCTTTTTGTGGAGTGAGATCATGAAAAGCTTTTGTTACCTTTTAGCTGGAATGACAAATGCAGAATGATGCAGTTATACTTCTAATACAGTGTAATACTTCATCGTGTAGTATAGCATACCTGAATGACCTGGAGTGCTTTTACGCGTGAAATAGGTTTTCTTGAGCTGAGAACAGTATGCCATTATTTATTACTTACATCATGACTTGAGCTTAGCACAGCTTTCAGGGTAGCATTCAAAGAGAATATTAATTTAAAAAATACTATCTGATACACTCTGTACAACAGAAAAACAAATGTAAATTTGTAATTTCCTTATTTTGGGGACCAAAGATGATTTTAGTATTGTACAGTATATACTTTCTAAAAATGTAAGTTAAGCATTAATTACTCTGCAGAGACATTATTTACTATTTGGGTTATATAGAAGGGAAATAAAGTAGCTGTGAGAGACAACCAAATTTGAAACATTAACATCGTGTGATATATACATGGCTGATTCCCCACCCTCCCAACTTAATTTTACATGGTGTATTGAAGAGGCGGTAATATTTTAAGACTTATCCAAACTGCAGTTGTCAGAAAAAAACTTCTGAAGGAAGAAAATAGGGTAGAAAGTTTAAATTTTTTTTGAAACTTGCTTAGAAAAGTGACACTAAATTGCTTCTCCCAGCCAGTTAGTCTTGCTTGTAACTGCTGAGCATATAGGGATAATTTCTTTTAGTCCTTAAGAGTGCTGTTTAGCTCCGTAAAGGGACTCAAACCCCACTGTAAATAAAACTAAATTACCGCTAAACAGCTGAGCCTTGTTGGAACGGGATGCTCGAAACTATAATGGTTCTGATTAGTCCTTGTTAGTCAAACTAAGCCCTGAGATATGCAATCTCCATGTATTTCTGCACATAGGAATCACGGTAAATTTTGCAACCCGTTCATAGACATCAAAAGATTAATTAAAGCATAAGATATGATTGGAGCAACAGCATAACAACTGTTGTATAGTGTTGTAAGAATATATGTTTTCCTTTTAATGCTATGTATGCTCAGTTTTGTCAGCCTTAGTTCGTTTATCATACATTCCTGTAATGATGTGCAAACTGCTGACAAGAGAAGTTTCTAAAACGGTAATTAAGAACTGATTTGACAGTTTCATCACTTCTCAGTGAAGTTGATTCCTTCTTACTCTCCACTTGTTCCTTTCATTTCATATATTCACGGCACATCTATTGTACGTTTCAATATTTAGTTTTTGTTAAGCCGCTTTCATTGATCTGAGTAGTGTCTGCTTCAGGGTGAGGAAGGTAAGAATACTGTGTCCGGCCTCCTTTTGCTTAAGTGTGGTCCTCTTCCCTTATGGTGTTGGGGCTGGATGTGCTGGGGGAAATGTTCTTTCCCCGTGGGCTTTGGCAGCTAGCAGGTATACTGCGTGTGCTTCTGTGTAAGCTTTCTGGTAGGAGCCACATGCGTAGAGGTTGAGACGATTAGAGATTCATCTACCTCTGCCTTTTTTGAGAGACGGAAGGACAGACACCTTGGATCAGTGGGTTCACAGAGACCTGCAGGACGTAGTTGGTTCACAGAGACCTGCAGGGTGTAGATGGGCTCTGTGTATCTAGAAGGAAGTATAGTTTCAGATGAATTTCTGCTCAGTCCCACTGAAATGGGTCAAGCCATCAATGTAGCATTTCTGAAACTTGCATGCTTAGTTCTCGTTGTTTATAGCATAAAATAGTGGATTGTTTGGAGGGCCAACAAAGCTCAAGACAGACTGTGCAGATAGAGGTGTTGTGTATGTGAATTTTAATGGCAACAAAAGTAATAATTTAAAAATGAAACTGAGATCGGTACAATAACCAGCAGAATGTTTAAAAATAATTTGTAGAAATTATGCCATATTCCTCTCTTTATTTTAAGGGGGAGTTGGTTAAAAATGAATTTATACAAATATTCAGAAAACCTCTGAATGCCACTTTAGAGTTTTTCCTGGTATGTTGTTTTCCCGGTTAGCCACTTGGCCACCTGGATAGATCTGTTTGACAAGAGTCAGAGCGGTGCTGTCCAACCTGAAAGGGTTCCTTTGTTGTTTTGGTCTTATTTTTGCGTTGTCTTTTTTAATCTGTCTCTAATTTAACCGTTTGTATTCTAAAATAATCTTTAAAAGAATCTGCTTACACTGTGATTTATGATAGCCTTTAATTTAGAGTATACAACACAATCTAATTTTCTTTTGGGATATGCAGCTTTCAAAAGTGTTCTTATATATGCCCAGAAATGAAAGTTGTCTATTTATCATGAAAATGTGATTAGATAAAGTTACCTATCCAGAATCCCAGTGCAACTCTTTCAGATGTGCTGGATGAATGAGTTAGAGAAATTGCCTTTTAATCTCTATGGGTTAATAAATATTTTTTTATAACTAGCCACAGATATTCCTTTTTAAATTATACTTGGCAAACAGAAGATATTTAATTTTATATACAATATACATAGTTACCTTGATTGACATATTTATAACATAGAGCTTTGTGTTTACTATGAAGGTTTTATCTCTATACCATGGACTTCATGGGTAAAATGTTAAAAAGCCAGTGAGCGTATATGGAAGGATATGGAAACTATCTTCATGAATTCAGAATGAGGACATAGGAGCATTTCAAAAAGCAATAGCCACATCATATTAGCGGAGTATCTGGATTTTTTCCTTATTTTTTGATTGGGGCTGGTCCCTACAGCTATTTTAATAACATCTGGATGTGAGTAACAGAATGAAATATGACCATCTGCCTCTTCTGACTGTCACGGACTCTTGTCTAGAATATGGGAAATTTCAGGGTATTGTATTTGTTTTGCTTTGGACAAATGTCTCAATAGACATATTTAATTAAAACCTTCATGTGTTTGAAAGAAAATATCCTCTCAACTAGGCTGATTTATCACTTTTGGTAACCTTTTAATCCCAAAAGTATTATTGTCTAAATATTTTTAGTAATGTTACGTTTATCCTCATGTCTACAGGTTAAAGTGGTTCTGGCTAGCACCCTTTTATTACAACAATTGCTACCTTCATTTTTCTACTGTTTATACTTTAATCTTGAATGTTTACCGGTTTTTACTTGTTGGGTATTGTGGAGGGAGAGTGTATCTTAGCACTACAGTTCATCCAGCTTTAACTCATACATCACAGTTCTGGAGTACGGAAACATTTTGATTTATATATTGTGGCCAATTTATTGCATTTTAAAATGATTTCTATACTTAAGACACAACATTTATGACATAATATAACAAATGACTTAGCTAATCATTATATCTGTCTAGACTTACTCTCTTCTGTGTTAGTGTCATTTGAAACTATTTGTATATGTTGAAGTTTGTAAGGGTTCAGGAACCCACAATAAAATAGTAAAGTATGTATTTATTTCTCATGACAATGCTCAATTTTGATTTGGAAGTTGACACTTTGTATGTCTTTTCACAGAATTGTAAACAAATACCGAAAAACTGCTTCACCTAGGGTGCCTTCCATGTGTGGTATAAACACCTGTCATTCACAAAAATAGAGATGTAAATTTATTAAAACCAGTAAACACTATTTTTGTAATGTGAGTCACTAATGCATCTCTGGCTTCATTGTGCTTTGTTTCCACTAATACCAGTTTTATGGCTACTGCAGTCATTGCCTTCCCTTTGTGCACTAAAGAGTAAATCTGATCTCATGGCGAATCAGAAGATTGTATCACTCTTGCTCCGCTCTGCCTTCACCTGCTGCCTCAGAGATGGAGATACAGCACATTGCTGACAAGCGCTAGAAGGTACTCCAAATGTCTTTCCTTGAGACTTGTGTAAAGAGATGCTCAGTGTGGGATACCTGTATCCTGGGTGCCGATTCTGGGTCCTCTAGAAAAACCTAGCAGGCATAATCTAAGCGTTCTGATTCTAGCCCGTAATTTATGATTTATGGTGTCCGAGGAAGGAGCATCCAGGCCTGGCTGAAAGACTTCATCCCTTGGGGATATAGGTCTTATACTGGCAGATGTGTAATTGTGAATAGCTCAGAAGTATTAGGCGAAACAGTGGGTTAGATTTCCATCTTGGGCTGAGCAAAGGGGATGCAATTTTCCTTTCATCATACGAGCACAAGTCTGCTGTGTCATGCCTTGGGTATTTTGCTTTCAAAGTAAGAAAAATTGTAACGTTTTGCCAAGGAAAATCGTACAAGCCTACTCTATGTGCAAATGCAGAACCTGACTCTGTAGTCCTTACTCAGGCAAAATTCCCCATGGACTCAGGGGACTGCAGACCAGGTACCCATTTATCACCAAATCCCTATCAAGGATTTGAAGGATATCACAAGTTAGCAAATGTTCATATAGAGACAATTTACAGCCTTGAAGCAATGTCACATTATTTTGGTAAGTGTTCTTGAAGTTCTCAAACTGCACACAAGGCCAGCTGCTAAAGCAGATGCTTTCCGTAGCGGTACCTACCGGCTGTGATCACTGTCTCCTCAGTACCCACGGCTGTAACTTACACGTGGAAGTGTGGCATCTTCCAGCTCTGTGTGTGAAAGTTGTGCTGTTAATGCGTGACCGATTTCAAAGGCACGGTCACTCTACAAGAAAACGTAACCCCCAACTTGGTTCTACACCCGTAGTGATTTTTCAGTATGTTGTGTGCTTCTTTTCTGTTCGTGTTTATGCTAAACAAAAAACACAAGCTGAAGAATTGTAATGTCTTGCAATACAGAAAGCAGTCCTGTTTTTAAAATCCATACTGTTATAGCATAATTTAAATGGTGTATTTATCAGTTTGAAGTGTCATTTTGCTTTTCCAGTCTTTTGTATATGGGCACAATACTTTTTGTAAATTTTTTTTTTCATTTAGTTGTCTTTCTGTCTTTTTTTCCTTTCTGATATTTGAAGATTTGAGCTCTATGGATTTTCATGGTACTCTTCTGATCATGTCTTCATAGTGGTAAAAGTCTGTATTTTTGTATGTAGGGAAAATGGTAGTTTTCTAACACTTATCTGGATCAATATAGTACGGAATCATTTGTGAAGGACTTCCTGTTTAATAAATGGACATATTAAAGTACTAAAACATTGTCTTCATCTGTAAAGGCAACGTATCAACTCAGTATACCAAGTGTCGTGGTCCATCAGTTGATAACCCAGTAAGTGCAGCTGCTGAATGCCCTTCCCAGGCAAGACAGCAGTGGAGGGCTTAACCAGCCAACCCTCTCCTGAGGGGTCTGGGGATTGTCTCTGGCCAGATAAACTTCAGAGATGCAGGAGTTAATGGAAAACCATGTATAAGCAGTCCCTGATGAGACGTTATACGGAGCAGAAAGCACGTGGAACCGCTTTATTGCTGAAGTGGTTGTGGTGGGACTGCCCTTGTGGAGGTTTCTCCATCTGGTACGCTGTCATGGGCTGAAATGCTCTATCCTGTGCTTTGCAGCTTCCCGTTCTGGACTGAAAAAGAACTTTGGGGCTGAAATGCCGGAGTGAGTGGGTAATGCTCTGTCACCTCATGGGCTGTAGGTGGCAAGTCCTACCTTGATGCAGTTGGGATTTCTGGTATCCAGGTGCTTTAGGTGTGAGGCGAAAGCACTGAGTTGAGTAAGGGCAAGAACTGCACAGACACACGGATGGTTGAACGAGCATGGTGGAAGGATTTGGGAATATGGATGACGCTCAGAAAACACTGCTTAGGGATAACAGGGAGGTGGACAAAGGTGGTGGGACCATTGAGCTTTTACAGAAGGATTCACTGAGGAGAATCATGTGCTTGTACAACTTCTGTGCTACAAGGTGGGCCGGTTCATTTTGCCCGTGTGGGGCTGTCAGCAGCGGTGGATTCTCGTCTGTTGTGGTGCTGCATCCATTGGACCTGCTGAGAGGATCAGGCCTTAAGGAAGTTGATGCTGTTGAAGAAAACAAAGAGTTTTAGCGCTGGACTTAATGCCATATTGCTGCTGATGTTGTTATCCGTGATGTTCCTTGGTCAAGAGAAGCTTGTTGGCTGTTGAATTAAAAAAAGTTTATTCTGTCTAACTGTTAAATACTGACTCTTCCTTCAGTCTCCTGGAAAAACTAATTGATTTCTTATTCAATGGATTAGGCTAATAAAATGTGATGGACAACATCCAAAATACATGAAATAAAAGCACAAGTATTACCTGGCCAAAATAAACATTGGGATCGCTGTTTTCTTTTTTCAAGGAAATAGATCAAAAAAATGACTTATGTTTAAAAAAAAAAAATACACTTAATTTTTCTGGGTAGCATTGTTTTACCTTCTGACCTAGAAGTTTTACAAAACGTTCAGAGCACAGTGCATTCTTCCAGTAAAGGGGGAATCTGTGTTGCAGTGTGGATTTTTTGACGCAGTGCTGTTTGTTTAGAAGAAAGACAGGAGATGGTGTCTCCATCCTGACTTTGAAACCAGTACTCCATGCAAAAAGATGTCTCAAGCATCTTGTAACAAGAGTCACATTCTTAGTGCTTATCTAAATTTATTCTGCTTCCTTGATGTATTCTCTCTCTCTCTCTTTTTCTCTCCATGCTCAAAAAAAGATGAAAGGATGGCTAGGTGGAACTGTTTCTGGTACTTTTACATGTGCATGGCGATACGTATCTTGCATTTGCTCTTCGGGGCCAGTTTGTATCCTGGTCTTTGGAATGAAGCCGCTTATTAATCTCTGATGAGGTTTAGCTCAGCCTAGTAGCAATATGTATGTTTTCTCATTTATTATGCATTTGAGAAGTGCCGGTGTCAGAAACATGCACTGTTAGTGTCTGGTTACAAGTACGCGCTCACTTAATGATACGGGCTGCTGGTCTCCTGGCAGGGGAGGATGCAGCTATAAACTTCAGGCTTAGAAATTTGCACAATGAACACTTCCCAGAAGTATAATGAATGAAAAACATCTGCCTGCTATGCTGAGTGTTAAATCGTCTTCTGCTTTCCAACACACCAGGCTGGTGGAAGCATTCTTCTCAGATCGCACACAGGCTGAGATACCCCGTGTTGCACTGGGCATCTTGGAGATTACTTTGCCAGTTGGAAATTTAGGACTTGGAGAACTTTGAACAGTATCAGGTGAAAAGCAAAATTAAGTAGAGAAATGGACAGAGCTTTAAAATGACAGCTGAGCCTCTTATTTCAGTCAGAATCTAAAAAGGCTGCTTGGAAAGGTCTTTAGAATTCTTTAACATCACCTGTCCAAAACCACTGCGCAAGACTGAACAAATCTTCCACAGCTAAATATAAAAAGCTTGTTGACAGAAGGTGGGAGAAGGAGGGACAGAGACCTTCAGACCGTGAGAGCTGTTTGAAGTCGGTCACCTGTGTTGCCAGCTGATCGTTTTTCCTTCCTGTTAGTGGCTTCGATTTACAGTGTTTATATCGTAAGACTTCTTGGATTGTTTCTGCGCAGATTTGTTCCACAGTTGGTATTGGAAACTCTCATCACTCCCTACATTTGTCCGCTGCTGAGTGCTGTTCAACACACACAGGGATTCAAAATCATAGAATCACAGAATGGTTTAGGTTGGAAGAGACCTTGAAGACCACCCAGTGCCACCCCCTGCCCCGGACAGGGACACCTCCCACCAGCCCAGGTTGCTCCAAGCCCCGTCCAACCTGGCCTTGAACACCTCCAGGGATGGGGCAGCCACAGCTTCTCGGGGCAACCTGCCCCAGGGGGTCACCGCCCTCACAGGGAAAAATTTCTTCCTAAGATCTCATGTAAATCTCCCCTCTTCCAGTTTGAAGCCATTCCCCCTCGTCCTATCACTCCATGCCCTTGTAAAAAGTCCCTCCCCAGCTCTTTTGCAGCCCCTTTAGGGACTGGAAGAGGCTCTAAGGTCTCCCCGGAGCCTTCTCTTCTCCAGGCTGAACACCCCCAACTCTCTCAGCCTGTCCTCCCAGCAGAGGGGCTCCAGCCCTCGCAGCATCAATGGGAATAGTTGCGCTCTGGATATCACAAAGGCATTGATTAGCCTGCACGGGCTTTGGAAACGGCTTCTGTTTGGAATAAGAATGTTACTGTGATCAAAAAGAGATGTTTGATTATGACCTTGCTGGTACACCGAAATAAGACTTCAGTAGGGGATCCATGCTGCAGGTGTAACATTATGCTTGTGTCGCGAATCCTGAATGGCAGAGAAGCCAGCGCTCCCGCTGCTTTGATCTTGTCAGCTGAGGAAAAACAAGCAAACAAACCAACATAAAAGCCAAAAAACCGAGCAGACTTTTCCTTCGCCCTACACCAGACTCTGAGGTTAGTGCAATATTGCTGGCAGGAGATGAACAAAGGGCTGAATCAGCCCCCCCCCTCCCCCAGTCAGAATCGGCCTTAAAGTAATTATTTTTAAGTGGATTCTCTTTTCTGCAATTATATTCATAAAATACAGCAGTGTGTTTTATTTCAATCATGGGAACAGATCTTTTTAAAGAAAGGGCAGGAATCTTACACAAGCGCCTGACCCTGGGAGCAAACTGCTTAGAGATAAATGGAATCATCAAATACTTCAATACTAATAATGAAATTCTCTGGACAGGCAATTCATTTGCATGCCTGCAAAAGTAGTCCTGAAGCAACTAATGAGCAATTTTTTTTGCCTCTTCTGTTGATTTTAGAAGTATTCCAATGTAAAATTTACCAGAAAAGCTTAGCAGATTTTAGGTTATAACGTGTCTGTGAAGGGGAGACCCCACGGGCGTTGGATTGTTGTTTGCTATGAGTTGCCAAGTGAGAGCACTCCATCTCCGATGTCTGCTGAAGATGCTGAAACTAATTCCTGCTTAAATTCTTTCATGCTCATGCCCTAAAGATGAAGTTTTTCCTCGCAGGACATGTGAGTGGTTATTGGTCTCTGGTGCTGGCTCTGTGCTGTTGCCAGCTCCCCGGCACACGGCGTCCTTGCTGATGGGGTCCCTGAAACGCCGCTGCTCTCGCTGCTCAGAGGCAAGGCAGAAAACCTGGTCTTGCAACGAGTAAAGACACCCAACACTTCTATTAAAAGAGTTTTAATCCAGCATGGTTTCTAAATATTAACCATGTACTAGTTTCCAGCTGTGACATGCAGTACATTTTTTTGTAATTAAAAAAAAAAGAGAAATACAAAACAATTGAATATAAAAATGAGCCCAGGTCCCCTGACGTCACAGTGCATGCCAGTAAAATACGACAACAAAAAAGAAAGAAACATGGAATTTCATACCGGAAAAAGGTCCAAAGAGCTCTTTCTCATAAAAGCAAAGAGTATTTGTCACATTTGGAAGCAACCATTTGTTTTGCTTTTATTCCTTCAGTGGTCTGGAGAGAGATGTAGGAGCCTCCTGTTAGACGGCTCCGAATCCGGCCAGCACCTTCCCAAGCACCTGCTCGCTGCTGGGTACCGCGTTTCTGCCCGTTCGCAGCCCGCTGCCAGCAGGGAACTGGAACCCAAGCAGTAATTTTGGTCCAAAGGAAATCTGCCTTTATTGTTTTATCCCTGTTTCTAATTTACTCTGTTGGTACCATCTGCTCTCATTTTAATTACTTTTTGTTAGGGCCACCTGTTCTGGTACTATATTATTATTATTTTTTTTAATGTATACAGGTTTCTTTGAAATAGACCTATCTGATGCCCTATATAAGGAGCACGCCGTGCTTTTTCCAAGCAGTGTGCGTTTATAGGCGGACACAAATATTTCAAGGTAGGCTGTGCTACCCATGAAAACACCTTCTTGTAAATTCGGAAGGGTTTCCCCCCAGAATACTAGACCACGACATAAATTATGTCCTTCCAGAGAGGAAAAAAACCAAACCCCCCCTCTCCCCCTAAATCAGGGGTCTGGGAAAATGAATTTCATTGCGGATGTTCTTTAGTGTGGAGGTTGGTTTTTTGCCTTTTCACAGTGGGAAGGGTGCGTTGCCCTCCTGGGGCCCAGGGATCCTGAGTTTTACAGAAACAGTCGTCGGTTTTGCAAACCCAGCGGACCAAGTCCAGCGCTACTTCTCACGGGAGGACCGGTGTTCACAACACAGAGCAGGAGAACACACCGTGATCTCTTGCACGCAGCTACTTGCAGGCTTCGACGGGCAGGTACTGATGGATGGCGTTGGCCAAGCCTCACCCGTGTGTGCAGCCGCGTACGAGGGCTTCGCGCAAATGGTCGGAAGGGGGCTGGTCAGGTGATGCCTCGTCTGTTCTACCTCACATCTGTGGTGGAATCGCAGAAGGTGGGATGTGACCCCATCCGGGCAGCTCAACAAAGCGGTGTGGAATGTTTGATGAGCCAGCTACCCTGCGGCACAATTATACTTCGAGGTTTGTTCTTGCTGCAGATTTCCAGTTGTCACTTCTTGTCGCAGATAGGTAGTAGATATAAACGTGCTGAAACCGACATCTTAACTATAATCTATGCCTTCAGTGCTTGAGCTAGTGGAATATTCAGACTTCAGATAAAGAAATACTGTTAGTTAATCAAGAAAAATACAAATAAAGGAGAGGCCTACTCTGAGCCTCTCTTCTTTGGCACAGCAAGAAGTATAAAAGCTGTAAGTGTAAAAGATTTGGAATTAAGAAAGCATATTAAAAGCTCTGCTTATACGTTTAAAATACTATGTTCCCGTTTACTCAGTACATTGTAGTGCTGAGTAAGGCGGCACGACGGAGAACCGAGATGTGCTGTTTGGATACAGACCTCTCTGGCAGGTTGAACTACTGTAAAGTCCGTAGTTCTGAAGGAGCGTCTAACGGCATTGGGAACAGTCTCCTTTTCCACATCCCTGCCCTGTCTGTGCTTTGGCGATTCCCTAAACGGTGAGGTGGGGAGAGGATACCGAGGCTGAAATAAGGGAGATATTTCAATTGGCAGTGCATGCAGCAAAGAGGAAAGTGCTTGATGGTCTTCCCTTCACGCTTGGTTGGTGTTTGGTTCTTCAGTCCGAGTCGGAATTGGAGTCCTCATCTGGAATTTGAAACAAGGAACAACAGTGAAAATGAAAACTGGCAATCTCCGTGTCAGCTTTAGCTCTCGCTGGGAGAGAGCTGCTGCTCTTCGGCGGGGGTCTGCTTCAAAGGACGTGGCGTAGTTAGCAAAAGGCTTGTAAAATGACGGTTCTTGCTAACATGATGGAGCTTTAAATGGTGTTTCAAAGGACTTGAGAAACACTGCTGGGAGGCACTTAGACCACTACAAGGTAGATAACAGTTCAGAGGAAAGAAGTTGCAGGTATTACGTTAGCATGACCACCAAGAGGAAGTCTGCTGCAGACAGGCTTCCTGAAGGAGAACATTGCTGCTTGCTGTGGGACACGGTTACGCACTGCCAGTTCAGCGTATTGGAAAGCCAGAAGCTTTAAAGACGTTAAGAAATCCCAATAGGCCTATAGAGGTACGTCTTGCCCAAGCTCGAGACGCAGCTTGCAGGGAAGCAAGGGCTTTCTGGCCCCGGCAGTTGAGAGCTACAGCGCAACTGCCAGTTTGGTGCTGGAGGAACAGGACCGCAGGGCAGAGCCCTTCTGGCACGGTCAAATCATCAACACAAAGCTGCGTGGCTGCATATTTGTAAGTTTATATCTTTATCCATCTCCAGGGAAATGGGACCTAATCTTTAGCCTAATTTTGTACCCGTGTCACTTGATCTTCTTCTGAGGTCAGTTCAGTTTGTGGGGACAAACAGTTTTTAGTCTAACAGTCTGTTTCCTATGATCTGTTCCTTTAATTCGTCTTTTCCTTGTCTCTCTTTCTGGCCTGAAGCTTGCAAAACATTTAACAGTCTACTAAAATACCTAGAAAAGACTGTTAGCATTACTATATACCTTCTGGGATTCCGTACACGTGTTGGGTGTTTGTTTTTGAGGGTTTTTGTGGGTTTGGGTTTGTGTGGGATGTATTTTGGGGTTTGGGGATTTTTTGTTTGTTTGTTTATAGGTGTGGAGCCGTCTTTTCTCATCTGTGTGGGTGCAACGAGTAGTATCACAGGGGCAAGATGCCCGATTTGGGGTACTGCGAAAGAGCTACCTGTGTCCTGACTTGACTTGAAATGGGTCTGAACCCCCAACAGTGGGTCCCTCTCTTTATCTTTGCCTACGTGGATCTGTCTGATTTGAGGTAGATCGTAGCTCCTGTATTAGAAAGAAATGTGATGACAATCTTGTTAATTTTATGCTGCGTGGTGGCCCTTGGATTTCAAAGCCATTTGCCCACAGATGGTCAAAGCTTGACCCTGAATAAGAGGTAATCATGATAAAGAGAAAAGCACTATTGGACATAAAAGACTGTGAACTAATGGATGTCAATTATTAAGTTATCAAAAAGAAAATCAGATGTTTATGATGGGAAGAAAAAAGTCTGTGCTGCACAATAATTTCTGTAATTGGATTTGGGGCCTTTCAGAGTTAGATGGTGCAAAACTCTGAGAAACTTCACGTTCCTGGCTTGCTAGTTATCTTTAGAAATCATTTGTTGTATTTTAAGACTAAGCAGCTTCATAATTCAGCATAGTTGTGTCATACAAAACCCAGGCAGCCAAGAATAGAAGCTGATTACTAAGTCAGTGTTCTTGCTCCCCTGTGAAGGGTGAAATGGAGAAGAAAATCTCACGTTACATGCTCATTTAACCAAACCAGGGAGTTTTACCGACCTTCTGACTTGCGCTCTTCAGGGGCATCAGAACTGCCTTGCTTGAGAAAAGTAACCAGGTCATTGAAGGTTATGTAGAAATCAATGGCGTACACTATCGTGGCTATAAATCCAAACACCTGAAATGGCAAAGTAACACTCTCTTTAACAACAGTTCACGTCCGTCAATGACAAGCCAAAATAAGCCTAACTGACACCAAAAAAATTCTTAACGAAAACTTGGGCTTGATTTTTTTTTTTGGCCTGTGCCTTTCTAAAAAGGCAGGGAAGGGAAATGTCTCGTGACCCATTGGCATCAACTAAATGAGAGCCAGTTTGGGAGCCTGACAAGCGATTGCTGCAGTTGCTCTGTCAGCTGTGCCCTCAGCCCTTCCCCAGGCTACATCCCCCTCTGGCTCTGGGCACGTCTGGAGCATCAGCATGGCCCTCTGCCGCGAGCTACAGGAGAACCTATCCTGCACTTCCACCAGCCCAAGGCATCTCTTTGCCACCAAGAAATCACCTCGATTTCTCCAGAAGTAATTTTTTTACTGGTTTGCGAGGAGTCATGTCTATTGCAGAGTGAACTAGATTGAGAGAAAATGGTTCTGGAGTTACCTATTTAGTGTCAAAGCAGCAGCGGCGTGGCAAGACCAGGCTGGTTTTCAGGCTGAGAAGCTTGGGTAAATGCTATGTTGCATTGCTCCATGTCTAAACTGAGCGACAAAGTTTGAAACAAGATCTTTATTTGGAAATTGTGCGTGACTTGGGATGGTTTGGTAAGCGTCGCTGGCTAACGCTACTGGGGGTTGTTCTTCCCAATCTTTTTAAAATTATTATGCAAATTTTATTTATGTTGCATACATTATTGATGCTTAGAGTCAAGTTGCAGATGGAGAGGCTGTATTTTATTTCTGAACACAAAATGCTGACGACGAAGGCTCTCACCTGGGCAGTCCCTATACGGGAGGGTAAAATGACACTGCTCTTGTTTCAACTCATCCAAGTAAAATCAAGCAGTAGAGGCAGGAGGTTGAAATTACTTCATTTAGGCTGTCCTTAGTAGTTACAGGTTCGATTACTTTATTATTATTATTCCTTCCATTCAAGGATCTTGATGTTCTTTGCAGGAACAGAGAAGTTTCTTCCCTGTACAGCTGGTGAAGTTGAAACGCAGAACAGATGCCTTCCCTAGGTAGTATGGTTAACACTGAGCAGCGCTGTTAGCATGAAAAAACTATTCATTGATTCAAAACCTGTTTTTCTAAATAACCGACCCTTTCTTCCTTGCTTTGGGCAAATCTAATTCTCAGTTAGTTAACTGAAGAAACTTCTACTACTTGCAGTGGGGTCAAAATTGAATTGTTTCTAAAGTATGTCCACACGCAGTTCACCAAAATACCGAAGTGGAAAGCTCACGTCTACTTACTCCTCCTGCTTTCGATGCTCCGTCGTTATATCTCGAGACAGCAGCAATGGAAATGGCAAAGTAAATAATGGCAGCAGTGACGCACCGCAAGAAATCCTGTAGAATAAGCACCATTGCATTCTCAGATTAGCCATGTAATTCCAACATACAAACTTCTCTAAACGACGGTTAAAAACCTCCGTTGTTGCGTCAGTGGACTTCCCTGATGCTGGAGTGTGACTACGGCCTCAGTATTTGGTAGCGGATGAATTGTTCATCTGGGAAATATTTTTAAATCAGAGATGACTGGACTCTTGGCATTAGCTTCTGCTCTTACAGATGTGGGTATAAATCTGACTTTTAACATGCTGGTGTCGGGCAGACCTGTCTCCAGGCTGAGGAGGGCGATCCCTCTGTGACGTTTAGCTTGGAGCGCAGCAAGGGCTCTAATGGAAGAGTCGTTGGAACTGCCTTAGAAAGTCCCATCTCTAAGCAGAACTCCTGCGGTACCAAAGGCTCCGGAGGAGCGTACCAGTTCCCGTAGGGAACCGGCAGCGTGTGCTTGTTTCTATATAGGAGTAGGCCTGTCTGTAGGAACGCCTCATTTAGGAACTAAACTCTTTGTTTAGTGTTTAAAACTGTGATTTATACTTAGTATGTACACCTGTAACTCCAACAGCTACACTCAAGTGAACGTACCGTTGCTGTCATGGGAATATGTGCTTCCGTGGCTGAGATGGCAGCACTGCAGGGCAGGGGCTGTGCCCTACAATCCCAGCAGCGATGGGCTGGAGCGAGAGTGTCCCTGAACTATGTTAAATAAAGAGCCGTGATCCCCCGGGCACGTGTAAATCACGTGAGCTGGAATAAGGGTATCTTGACCTCTGCTCACAATTAGATCTTCTGCCTTTTCAGAACAGATGGATGAATAAGACACCGTCTCAAAACACAAACCCTACAAGAAAATTAACTCTGCTGAAGGCAGGACGAGGTCAATGATCTACGTTCTGTGGCTGGAGTGTATTATGGTGATGGACATTAATACACATACAAGTGCTTTTTTTGGTCTTAGTTCTGGAATCAGATGAGTGTAGAAAATGGGAAAAGGACGGAACTGAGATTACCATCTGAAAACCACGCGCACTGCCATAGTCAGAGTCACTGTTATAGTTTTATCCAGCAGTGGCCTTGCTAATGTTATTTTTATACATTGAGAGCTCTAATTCAAATCTCACTATGATGAACTATTGCTAGAGTGTACCGAAAGCGAATCCAAATCCACTGGATTAGCTTTTTTTTAAAAAAGTATTAGTACTGCGAGGGAAATGCTCCCTTTGCGCTGTATGGTTGAAGCGAGAGAGACATCCAGTGGCCAGTGTGCAGGGATCGCCTGCGGCCACGGCCCTGAACACCCCCCAGGGACCGGCCAGGGGTCTCCTTTCTGCGGATGAGCATCTGCGGGCAGGAGCCGCAGGGCTCCCCCTTAATAAAAGCAGCTGCCAGTTTGTTGGCGTGTGAGTACGACTCTGCATCTCAACAGCACTTACTGAGAATTCCAAAACATTTTAGTAAAGTATATGCATCGCTGCACAGCGTGCCTCCGTTTCCCCCTTTGTAAGGGTGGGGATGTTAAGGAGACCCCAGCAGTGGTCAGAGCTGATGTTGCCCGCTTCGGAAGATCCAGCCCTAAGCCATTTGCCAGGAATCGGGCAGAAATTCTGTGCTTTAATAAAACCAGGCTTTGTGTCGGCACCAAGAAAGCGATAGTGTGTAGTACAGCACAGTTTAAAGCGTGCTTTGGGACCTTTTGCATGAGAGGCAAGACGGACGAGTTTCTAATGAGGAGGTGAAGTTGTTAACAGTCAGCCTAAACTCCCGTACAGTCCCTTTTACTCATATTATACTGTACAATGAAGTCTGTGGTTTTATATTGCGCATTTCGCTTACCGTCAAAGGCCAGTAGAGTCCTTTAAACTTCTCATTAAGTTTGGAGGCGTAGGCAAAAAAAAGAAACAGCGCCAGCAGAAACTCAAGGAGTGGGGCCATCATGAAAGGGGCAGCTAGCGATGCAATATAGCAGATAAAGATGATAAATGACAGCACCTAGAATAAAGGGAAAACACGAGTTATTCGCATGGAATAGCAGAGCCTCGGGCAGCTCAGCAGCTTTATTCTCCCTGCGCGTTTCTGTCAGTGCTGCTGGGGATGGCATATCTTGCCTCCTGCTCTTTTTTTTTTTCCTTGGGCCAAATGAATTTTCTTGTTTAGCAAGGAATAAATCTAAAGTAATGGCATTTATTTCAATGTGTGTGAAATCGACTTTCCAGAGAGCTCGGTGGATTTGCTCCTCTCCGAGTCAGTAATTTGCTCTGGATTGTAAACAGTTCTGACAACATAATTCTGAGCGTAGAGTGAGGCACTGCCAAGCGAGCAGAGCTTTAAGCTTTCAGCCGTGACAGCTCTCATTTGAAATCCAAATCACCGCTCAGATAGCCCAAAGTAACTCGGCATTTATAATCTTCTTAGAGTTGAAAGAAAAAAGTCTGCTCTTGATGGATAGAAAAGAGCTGAGAATGAATTCTGTGATTTCTGGAAGTCTCTGGTTCTACTTTTCAGTGTAGACAGCTGTTTCAGAGAGTAATAGGTTTGTTTTATCTCCATGGTGTTTCCTAACTCTACAAAACAAGAAAAACGACATTTGTTTTCCCACTCGATTAAAGTACCTTTATAATATAGTTTATGTCTCAAAATAGAAAGTTTCATAATGGGAAAATAGCTAAAGGAAATGCATTTTCTCCTAAACCGGACAGTACCAAAGTGCTGTGCTACACTTCTGGACTTCCAGCTACTGCATTTGCATGTGAAAGTGGGAGAAACCCTGGGAAACTCTGTAAAATCGTCAAATGATGTAGTGGGAGTTGGTCACCTCTGAGAAGAGGCTCCAGCCCTACTGCTCTACTGCCTCTCCTGGTAACTGGTTGCCGTTTTCTTCAAATTAGCTTAAAATCAAAAAAAGCAGCTCGCATACCGAATCAAACCTTTTCTGCAAGTGTGAGCATTACGTGCGCGCTCACACGGCGCTGCTCTATTCAGCCTTTCCTCTTGGGGACAAACCTCTGCCTTCGCAGTGCTCAGAGGTGCTCTTGGTCAGCACAGCGGTGGGCACTGTTGGAGCCGTGCATTACAAGGATTTTTTCGAACTTCTGAATGGGGACAATGACATTCTCGCTCATATACTACTGAAAATAGCTGTATTATTTTCCCCGAGATGGCACGTCTGAAGGCAGGTGTGGCTTCTTGAAAAGCGTAAATGTTTCGCCTGTGATGATCAATGCATTGGGCTCATTAAATTTCGCATCTATGGGTTTCTTTGCTTGCTGCTACCGTGTGTTCCTGGGAAACACCTGTACCTCAAAAAAAAAATCATTATTATAATTGAAAGATAAGGCTCCTATAATTAATTATTAATTAATAATTGCTCCTCCGAGAGGTCAGTCAACCCTCAAATACACATATCAAATGAGCCCATTTAGGGGGCAACTAAGCAGTTCAATCCTGTTGAAATAATTTCTTAATTGAATTAATTAACAGAACTTTATTCTAAGTCTGGTTTTGGGGGGAAAGCAGTCAGTTCTTGACCAGGACGCTAATAACTGGAGAATATTGTTTTGATCCATTAGGACTTGGCGGTGACGTTTGGGAGGATGTGACATTTTTAGTAAGATACTACATTTATCTTAAAATGCCTATGCATTGGTCTCGTTTCATTGGGTTGTAAGAAACTGATCTGGTGTAAGATAGAGAGTCAAGGCCTGTTACCTGTTAATATTTACCCTATTTGTTGTTATTTATCCTATTATTATTTGCTTATTGCTTACATGGCCTCTCTGCAGTTTTTTCTAGAGTTTTCATATAGTGGAAGGAACTCATTCAGCGTATCTTGTCCTTAATGGGGTATTTTGTTTCTGTGAATGAAGTAATACGCACTGTTTGACGAGAAGTCGATGTAACAGGGCTTGAAAACTGCCGAAAGGAGAGAGGACTGTTTCCTCCTTCCTCTCACACCGCCTGTTCCCTTCCCCCCCCCGGAATAGGAACAGAAAGGACTGGACTACAGCTTTGTGAATCCACTTCACTCGCATTTCTGGAACATAATTTAGACGTTGTTTCATGTTTTCTTGGTTTAAACAGAAATCACTGCGTAGCTAGGATGTTTTGCTTCACTTGTTCTGGGGTTAAAAAAACCCCCAAATCTCTTCCTTTTTCTGGCTAAAGGGAAGTGTGTGATAGCTGAGCCGTAGAGATGGCCAAGTCCACGGGGACAAAGAGCAGCAGGAGGGGACGTGTTCAGGGTAGGTCCCACCAACCAACCTCCTTTCAGCAGCAGAACATTAGACCTGAACTGAACTTGGTGGATCTCTTCTGAAAGAATTAAATGTGGTGTTAAATAATACATCATACTACAGCAGTGAGGGGAGGTAGAGGCAAATTTCAGGCAGAGCAGAGATCACTTTGATCTCGATTCTGTTTGATACAGTCACTGTCTGCCTTTACATAGAGAAAAAGTTTTTTCTGTCAGAAGCGTCGACTGTTGGGTGAAACGAAGACCCTTTGTGATCTCTTGAGATCAGCCTTATGGTCGTTTGCGTAACTTGGGGTTCCCGCTGTCTCCCCCGATGGCCCTGGGCAGGTCTGTGTGGTGGACCGTGTGCTGGTCCTAACGGCTCCGGACGCAAACAGAAACGTGTTTTGGGGCAGGAGCAGCTGAAGGGCTCTGCTCAGTGTGCCGGCGGGATTCCGGCCGGGGTGCAGATTATTTGCTGAAGAGGCAAAAAAGGATCAGTCTGAGCATTTCAGCTTTACTATGCGGTCTGACCCGGAGAAGCTGGCATCGGGGGAAATATTAGTTGTCCGTGTACTTGCCAGGTACTTGCTCCAACAAGCCCCTCGGATATTGGTGGGGTGACAGCAGTCCCTGCTGCCTGTTCCGCAGCCCTGATGGACGGTCGTTGTGCGCTGGCCGTCCCCACCGTGAGCGGTGGGCTCCAGTCCAGCCCAGCGCCCCACTCCTGACCCTCCTCGGCAGCACCCGTTGGGCGGGGAAAGAGCATGTTGAGGCCACATTAAGAAAAAAAACCCATCCAAACACCCTTGATTTGCAAGAAGTGCCTTGATTTCAATGGATTATTGATGATAATAGTAACAGGGAAAGAATCTGACGCGGAGTGTGAGAATTGCTCCCCAATTAAGCATCGTTCCTCATGTTGGAGGCATTCGGAGCCTGAAATGGCCCGAGGAACGATTTACGTGAAATACGCACCTAAAAAATAGCGGACCCGATTTTGAGAATGAAGGGTTGAAAGACGGTATTTTTAGATGCTCCGGTCTTCACTGAGGCAAGGCTGGAAGGTGCCGTAGTGGAAGGTGCTGGAAGAGGGGACAGGCAGGTTTTGGAAAGAACAAGAGAAACAAAAGGCAGGAGGAGCCTGGAGGCTCTGTCTGGCAACAGCTACGGTGCTGCAGCTTGTTCTTCGCGTTTCTATTTTCATCTGCCGGGTGGCTGCATCGCAGCCTTATCGGTATCTTGGGGACAGCCCTGTGTCATACAGGAGCCCACAAAGCTGTCAGCTTTTGACGATGTTTCTCATTTCTCTTCATTTAGAGCTCATTTCCCCTTCTGACAGGTGGAGCGCGTGGACTCCCTGAGCAATACTGGATATTATCTCTTACTATCTTTTCTGAGTTATAAAAGCAAGTAGGTTTCTTGTTATCTTGTCTGACCGCTTAATTGCAGGGCTACTAACTGAAGCACTTGATTTCATCTAAAAAACTGGTAATTTTAAAAAATATACCTCTCCCCCCACAATACAGACATTGATGTGCCAGTCTGCACCCAGAAACAATGAACACCGACCTACTCGCTTTTTCAGACTTCCACTCTGTGAGACAAACATCTGGCAAACTGAACGTTGCTCTAAAAAGGACAGACTCAAAAGCGACCTTCAGCTTATGGCCTGACCCCTCTGAAGACCGTCAAGCGATCCACTGCACACCACACTTGTTTCACACCTTTTTTCCTGAAGCTGTGTGTCTAAAAGCGATTTCACAGAAAGGACCAGCAATGGGATCTTGTCATTTTTCTAACAGCTCCATGTCTATGCTAAAAAAAAAACCCAAACGCAAACCACCAGCTAGAGAGGAAGTTTGTGAGGCTCATTTGCTGTGAGTTCATCATTTCCAGCACGTTCAGACTCAGAAAGCACTGCTGCTTCTGGGAGGGGAAAAAAAGAAAAAAGTAGTAGTGTTTTATCAGTTTTGTCCATTTGTATTTACAGAGGGGGTTTCTGTTTCCTTTGGGATTACATCCTCAGCATTGAGAGCAGCTTAGTGGCCTGAGCAGTCCCTGCGCTGCTGCCGAACGGTTGGTGTGATTGCTGCCAGCTTCACTCAGGAGGAATATTTGGATGCAGAAAGCTCTAGTGCAGTGAAGAGCAGAGCAGCATCCTTTCACAGTCTGGCAGTGGTAACATTTTAAACAATCCTGGCAAAAAAAGAGGCCCGATTTTCCATTCAGCACCTTTTTTTTTTGTGGGAATGGGCACGTACATAACAGGGAAAGAACTATTACGTACTACTTTTTTTCTTTTTTAAAGGAAATTCTTTGGTACTGTATTTCAAAAAGTGATTGTCTTCTATGTAATTATTACTTAATATTGTGTTGCTGGGCTTCTTAAACTGGCCAGGCACCATGAAGTTAGACTTTATCATATAACCAGATCACAATTTAAGCTATAAGCTGCAGAAAAGAACAGGTTTGCTTCAACAGGTTTGCAAGTGGGTCGCGGTGATCTCTTTTGGGCAAGGGTGCATTTTGTTATTGTTTATTGGCAGAGAGAGAAAGTAGATCACTTAACAGTCTCTGCTATTCAGTTACGTCTTCTCCATCGTTACTTGCCGTGGAGGTGAAGTTCTTGGTTCCCCCAGAATTAGCTGCAAAGACGCAGACACAGAGGAAGGCACAGGGCTCGTGCTGGAAGGAGGCTTTACACAGAGCAGCTGGAAGTTCCAGTTATGAAGGTCAGTTCAGAGAAGACTGAAAAGAGAGAAGAAAGACAGGAAAAGCAGAGAAAACCAGGCGCAATGATTTCTGCACCCTTTACGTCACCACAAAGGTGACAACCTTATACAGGACAACCTTACATATTCATACTATATAGAATCATAGAATGGTCTGGGTTGGAAGGGACCTTGAAGATCATCTAGTCCGAACCCCCCTGCCCTGGGCACGGACACCTCCCACCAGACGAGGTTGCTCCAAGCCCCGTCCAACCTGGCCTTGAACACCTCCAGGGATGGGGCAGCCACAGCTTCTCGGGGCAACCTGCGCCAGGGGCTCACCCCCCTCACAGGGAAAAATTTCTTCCTAATATCTCATCTAAATCTCCCCTCTTCCAGTTTGAAGCCGTTCCCCCTCGTCCCATGGCTCCCCTCCCTGATCCAGAGTCCCTCCCCAGCTCTCCTGGAGCCCCTTTGGGGACTGGAAGGGGCTCCAAGGTCTCCCCGGAGCCTTCTCTTCTCCAGGCTGAACCCCCCCAACTCTCCCAGCCTGTCCTCCCAGCAGAGGGGCTCCAGCCCTATTTTTTATTAAAAAAAAGATGTAGTGCCACTGCATACTGGCTTCAGGGGACTAAGGAGATGCCAGTTAAAGCAGTCACCAGAAGAAACACAAAAGCTTGACCGAAAGAGCCAGGGTGAGCGGCAGAATGTGTAAATGTGGAACTTGCCTGGACAAGCTCTGGTGGCCGGTGTGAGCCTGGCTGCGAAATGGTTCCAACAGAGGACAGACGCAACTGAAAAATGCATCTCTTAAGGGGGAAAAGAGCGTGGATGAGATGCTGACCTACAAGACAGAAACTTGAGTATTTGGGAAAAATGAGTAGCTCAAGAGAAGAAGAGTGTTAAAATAGAAGAAATAATGGTATGGGGAGAAAACAGAATGGAAAAAAGGAGGAAAAACAAGATTAACCTGGCAGATAAAGAATGGTGATTGGGAAGTGGAGGAGCAAGACAGTGAGAATACACGGGATCAGGAAAGACAGCAAAGCTTAAGCACGTACTTTGTTACTGCTTCTTGGTGGCTGTGTAGCTATCCCAGGTGGAATAAAAATACGGCAGGAAGATCAAAAGGAAAAGGAGTGGGGAGGGGGGGGAAGTTTCCTTCTCTGAATAAAATTTGAGATTCTAATTAAGCTTCTAGCAGTAATCAGCTTCATCACCAGTCTAACTGGTTCTGGAGGAAGCACCGGAATGGCGAGACCTGATCGCCCACAGCGCAGTTTACATCCCGCCATGAAAATGACACCCGAGCATTGCAAAGACCCATAGTCGTTACATGTGAAAACGTGTAAACGGTTTTAAAAAGTGGGTACAGCAGTTCCCTTCAACCTGAAGGAAGCGCTCCCCGCCGGCAGCACTGCGCGCCCTTCCCTGGGACGGGGCCCCAGCGCTCCCAGCCGCCCCCGGCAGCGTGGGAGAGGGGAAGGGGCCGGCGCGAACGCGGCACTTGTCCTCATTTACACAGTCGGAGTTGGTCCGCTATGATTTATGACAGCTGAACCGATCGTTTGCCAACCACTCCTGCTGGGCAAAACAAGACTTTTTAACGAGGTTACTTCCAGCGAGTACACAACCAGCGGGGTCGCTGGGCGGCGGGGATCTGCTGAAGCCAACTCCCGTTCCCTTTCTGCCACAGACCAAAAAGGAGAAGTACAACCATCTACCCCAGGCAAGGCGTGTTTGCACGGTGCTTCTTTGCTTCGTTGGCGATCTATTTTTCAGTATGTGGTGGTTTGCTTTGTGAATGTTGAAGAAACTGCCTTGGCGTCTCCTGCGGCTGAACTGGGAACCTCAGATCTGCCTGCAGAGATGCCGGGACTGCCATGATGTTAAGGATGGAGAAGTAAAGCGCGTTTCTCGCTACTTGCCAGGCTGCCAAATGATAATGTGACAGAGATATTCGGCAACAATAATGAGAACCCCATTTTGTTCCTGAACAAAAGACACCATTCAAAATCTGTACCCCATGAATACACATCTCTGCAGAACCCAACCCCACCCCATGCTAGGACCGTGCCAGAGAGGGAAAATCAAACATTCAAGACAAGAAATACAAAGCTAAAGATGAAACACAGATTTGAGCCACGATAGATTCAGCTTGGACTCATCCTCACTTATTTGGCACTGCATTTCTCTACTTGTATACAGACTGGGTTTATTCTGGGGCCTGTGCTGTCCACAAGGATTTCTGATGGCAAAGCCGAGACAACGGGAGAGAAACTACCGCTGCCTCCCCTCCGCCAGGAATGGACAGCCTGAGCCCACGGACGGCCGCCGTGGGGCACGCAGAAAGCTTCGGCCGACGGGATTTCAGAGCTGCTGAGTGGCCTTACGATGGATAAATCCCTGTTTTGTCCAGACAGAGCAGTTTTTATGACTCCAAGGAGGCATGATCAGTACTTCTCTATGACAACAGAAGGGTGAGTCTGATCCCGTGACCAAAGCAGTATTCCTCAAATATGTCATCGTTCAGAGATGTTAAAAAGCCAGGCGCTCCGACAGCCAGCACTTACTGGCTGTAAGCTCGTATGGGAAATTCCAGTGTATGTTATGGTATGTAACAAAAACACGGGCCAAAGGAGCAAAGATAGCTGGCCTTTGGCATCTTCTAAACGTGTGGTTTTGTCCTCTCCAGGTGCTGTATGAGTGGTGGGAGGTACCTGGAATTTTTACAGCATTTCTGGTGGAGCTGAGGCAGCCCAAGCCCCATGCTCCCCACCACAGAAGTCGTCCTCATCTCCCTCTCCGAGCCAGCCTGGCTGTCCCCATCGCCGTCCCCATTGCCGTCCGCCACCAGGCAGTGCCTGCAGCCTCACCAGCGGGAGGGATGGGCAGGGACCCTGGCAGCACTGCCGGCTTCTGCCTGTTCCTTCCCTCTCTCCTGCTGGAATGTCCCCGTTTCCTTCTCCGAGCTGGCGCAGGGGACAGCCAGAGACACTGTACACACCTCAACAGCGCTCCACGTATGGGACTACTCGTTTGGGCTGTCCCAGTATTTGACTACCTGCTGTCAAAAACTCCAGCTAAAATTACAGAGAACTGAAGTGTTTAAATTTCTCATTATTTCTAGTACAAATCTTGTTGAAAGTCCAATTTCAATCATCTAACTTCCTCTTAAAATGTAACTTTTGAGGGTCAAATACCCATGGGGTAAGTTTTCTCGTTCCCTGCCAGGCGGGTGCTGTTTCAGCCGGCGGGCTTTGAGCGTTTGCAAGTAAAATGCCAGAAAGCGTTATGCCAAAAATCAAAACCCTGTAATTACCACCAGCCCAGATCTCGGAACTGGGACCTGAAGGGAAAACCAGTGTATTTCTGGGAGAGTGGTGCTTCCATGGCCAGACTGAGCCTGTTCCTAACGATGATTATCTGGTACTGGCTAACGGGCTCCATCGCAGCAAGGAAGTGTGTCCCTCCGTGAGGTCATAGAATCACAAAATCACAGAATGGTCTGGGTTGGAAGGGACCTTGAAGACCATCCAG
>RSEF01000011.1:14109266-14134367 GCA_003993805.1 Himantopus leucocephalus | reverse complement strand
CCCCCCCCCCCCCAAAAAAAAAAAAGAGGCATGCTTATCAGTCTGAACTGAAGTTACATATTTATCAAGGAGGTTTGGGGAGACTCTCTGGAATGATTATTTGTAAGTGCAGAAGCTGGCGTTGTAATGTGATAGGAAATCCCATGGAGGGGAGATGCTGAAAGGGGACGTATCAGGCTGGAAGGAGGTTACTTGTGTTGGATCAGCCTTTGGATCGATGCTTTGGTACAAGGGGTGAGAGTGTGCCGAGAAAAAAATCATTCAGTTGAACTGACAACAGAAATTTCAACTAGAAGATGAAAGATTGTAAGTGGAAAAGCAGAAATGTATATATTTTTATATATTTAATAAATAAAAATTGATCACAATATTCACAATATGATCACAGTTGATTCACAAATGATCACAATTGATCACAATATATGCTAGTATTGTGTAGCTCAGAGAAGAGTAAACGTGACTCTTGGAAGTATCTGGCAAAGGGCTTCCAGGAGGGAGATGGGAATACTGGTGCTTTTTACACAGCTTTTATGAGAGCTTTTTAACATTGCTTTTTACACTTCTAACTGCTCACTCATGATCTATAAACTAAAACTGATTCAGGTGTGAAGCTGAGACACTGGAACGATCAAAAGGATGGAAATCTTGTTTAAAGAGGCAAAACCAGCTTGACATTGTTGTACAGAAAAGTTGGGCGAATATACTTGTCACCGATAGGCACAAACACCCACGGGTGTTTGCACCTATGGCTGCAAACACAAAAAATGGGAAAAGAGTTACTGGAATTGGAAGAGTATAATAACAAAAGAATAATTGGATACAAAAAGGCTGTGGATACATTAAGGGCTAAAAATGAGAAGATGGTGCCTTGGCCATCAGAGGAACAAAGGGAAAATACAAACTTTATGCTTGCTACTTTTATGTAGAAGCGTAATACTGCCCTGTGGCAGGGGAAAGGCCTTCCCGTGCTGTGTTTTTTGTTCAACTGCTGCATGAGATTTTTAAAAATCATTCTGTAACTTAAAGGGGCTTTGCAAAGGAAAATGCCTTTGTATCCTCCGGAGGCTTTTTCTTTCCGTGTTACTTTTTCCTAGAAGGAATCTCCTGTCTCTGTAGGGGCGTGATCGTAATTCTTGTGTAGGTTAGTCAACATGCGAAAACCATGCAGAGAACACAGGAGAGGTTGCCCATTGTAGAAATTGAATTATGCCTGTCTGATGGAAGGTCTGGAAGACAAAACTGACCTGACATATCTTTAAATTTTCCTGAAAATGTTATCAAAAAACCCCTCAGGCTCAAGCTGTTCCAAGAGGTGTCTTTAGCAAAGGGATTGTTAAATAGCTGTATGGAAGGCATTTTCCCATTAAAAGTATGTAAAAATGAAATAGAACTCTTTTATTCAAAATAAAACTCAGACTGAATGGGGCAAGCTTGCTGCAAAAAGAAGAGGGTATTTTCTGCTTTCTTTTCTGTAAGAGAAGGTATTGCTTAGGGTTCCAGTCTTAAAGATGGAGGAGAATCCCTTGTTACCTCCAGTCTACACAAACTCTTCTCCTTTAGGAGAATAATTAGTTTAAGCGAGGGATGAAGAGCTGTGGAATATCAGGAATACCAGCTCTTCTTTGGTGCCATGTCACTCAGTATTTGTGTTTTGGCTTTGCAGGCTTTTTTCCCAGATAGAGAAACAGAATTAAGATTTACGACGATGATGGAAGGCTTATATTGTGAGCAATTGCTGTGAGCTTCTCCGGCATGCACAGCTATGCATGAGCGTCCAAGTTGTTACTGCGATCGCACAGCTGAGTTTAGCACTGAAAGACACGCTTACGTTAGGTGTAAAACCGTAGAAGAATTTTAGATGTGTGCACGTGAGTATGCGTGGTACGTTACAGGGTAAGCACTAGCAATTCCCATTTGAATTCAGAGTTAGTTACGATATAAAGCTCCTTCCATTCATGTTTAACTTTACTTGGTAGGAGTCAAATGTCAGCAAACTTTGGAGATGAAAACACCCTTTAGTGCCTTTTACAGCACGTCCACTGATTGATATGTTAGAAGAACAGTGGTGAATTGTGACATCCCATATCTTGGGCGCTTTGGGAGGCAAGATATTCAGCTGGATGGCAGATAAAGAAGGGAGGTGGTGTGAATACCAGTTTCGCTTTCTTGCGTACTTAAGTGGAAATACCTTTCTGGATTATCTTTATTCAGTTTTGCCAGTGATCCAAGCATCTTGCCAGGATAACGGTTGAGAAATCTGTGGAATCGTTTTCTTCAGCACTATTTAAAATGTTGCAGCTGGTCTTAATGATTCAGCTGGAGAGGACAGGAGTCTCTCAACCCCATCTCTTTTATATTGCTATTGCAGAGGCATTTAGGAAATAGCGTGGAGTATGTGTTACTGCCAGCAGTTTTGAAGACAGATTAATGTAAGACTAGTAGTATTTGACTGTTTAGGAATGTAGTAAAAAGTGAAAGTTCTGATACTAGTAAAAACATAATATGTGATTATTAATATGTCATCTGTAGACTCCCTTTTACATGAGTTGTTTGATATTTTGTTATACTTAGTGAGATAAGTTTGGGACAGTTGTCTCCAATATTATCTATGCTCTCTGAATACAGAGTTCAAATTAAGCGTGTTGAATATTTCAGTACTCTTTCCATAAATATTTTTTACAGTGGTAGTAAATTTTATTTACATGCTGTCATTATTTTTTCACTGCTCTTGTACTATGGCTTCTGTAATGAATTGTCAGTGCTGCTTAGTAAATCAAGCCTTTCTGGTGACACGCACTGCAGTATATATTTGAAATGATCCTTAAGCAATAAATACCATTGACACTAATTTGTTGTTATTGTATAAATGTCAATGTGGTAATGTTTTTCTTCTTAGTCACCAAGTAATTATTTCTTAAATGTATTGGGGAAAATAATTAATGTTTGTAACTTAATAGTAGAAACTTTGTGTTAGTACTTTTTAAAAAAAAAAAAGATAATTTGGTCTTTCTGTTGTATATACAATGCTTTATGAGGCCTTGAACTTGGGTGGGCATAATATTGGTCTTGTTTTCATTTCACATATGCTGAAGTAAATTGGGAGTAATTCTAGTCAAGTGAAAAAAAAATATGAGTTTAGAATTGATCCATGCATGCTGTTCAGTGAGTGATGACTTTTATGTTTATTCAGCGGAAAAATGCCAGAGGTGGATTATGTTGTCCTAAGTGAATGGTTTGACTGGATCCAGAACAACACTGATGTTTCGGTTGATTTGATAGGTAAAATTTTGATGGGATCTGGAGGGGCGTGTTTGTGGGTGGGTTTCCTTATGGGGAGAAAAAATAGTTCTTGTTTCTTGGGTCATAAATAATCACACTATTTAATATGATAGTGGTTGCAATGTGTAACATCAGACAGCATGAATTCATGCATGGTTCATGGATTGATTAACCGTAATGCCCAAGGGGAGGTTCAGTGGTGGTACCCAACTCAGGATTCTTTCCTTCTACAGTTTGTGAAGTAAGTCTCTGCTTTGCTTTTAAAGCTGATCCTTGAACTTAACTGTTATAATTTTTGTTACGGCAGTTTATCTGCAGACTTCTCCTGAAGTTTGTTATGAGAGGTTAAAGAGAAGATGCAGAGAAGAGGAAAAGATCATTCCTCTGGTAAGGACTTCCTTCAACATAAGTGGTTACAGTGAGCTTTAAAAACGTAATGATTCCAATCCAAGTACTAAAATCGTATCCTGAGTCTGTTGCCAAAATGTGGTGCAGCTGTTTCCATTGCAAACTAAAACTTCAGTATTTAATTTTGATTTATTTTATAAAAATGATCTGTCATGCACACTGACTTTCCCAAGTGTTATGTTTTAGTAATCAGTGTACTATAGCTGACTGTTTAGGTGGAGTATTAATCAACTGTTAATCTTCTCTAAGATGTAAAAAGGCAATTGCTTTTGTATCATTAAATGGCATAAAGGCACCCAGTTGAAGCACAAATACCTGTGCATGCAGGTGCCGAAGATTTATGTGGGCACGTTCTGTTGTCTGCTGTTATCAGGATGTTTATGCATGAAAAGTGTCTCTGCTTGTGTCTGAGAACAAGCAACTTCTTGAAAACTGTTAGCATGGGAATCTGCTTAAAAATAAACTGTAGGAATTGACTGATCGCTTTCTGTGACAAAGTTTACAGAATGGCCCTTCATTAAACAAATTTTCTCCTAAAGAAAGCCTAACCAGAAGTCAATGTAGTTACAGAAGATATTCTGTATGCTACAAAGGTGTACACTGTATAGTGTTATATATAGCGTACACCCGGATAGTGTTGGGTAGTTCAGTAGAAACAACTGTCCCTTGAAGATATGTGAAAAGAGCTAAATTTTGGGCCATGTGAAATTCTGCCTTGGAGAATAAATCCTCGCTATAACGGTTTTGGAGAGACATGGTGTTATTTCGCAGCTCTACTGAGGGGTGGGGGGAAGCAATTATGAATGAAAAATGGTAAGTGGGCTCCATGAAAAAACCCCCTCATAGTTGATGACAGGCAGAAGTGCTTTTAGAGGAAATTGAGTCACAGTTAGGAGAAAGTGAACTGCGAGTTTTATGAAAAATGTGCTGACACAGAAAGTGCCTTCAATACGTGTTGTTTGCAGTCTTGCCCTTTTTGTCCTTACTTCTCTTTGTTGTGTTTTTCTCTGTAAAATCTCGAGCCATGTTATACCTATGGGAGAGAAACATGGTTCTTGATCTTAAAAGGAGCCGAGAGCCCTGTGCTCCTGTAAGCTGTGTCTTTGAGGTTCTTCATAGAGTAAAACTTTATACTGGGAGTTACTTTTTCTCAGAAACCACCTGATGCTTTTTATTTTTGCTAGTGGAAATACTTGATGCTGGCTTTTATATGTACTTCTTAACTACTTACCAAATGTATAAAAATTGCAGTGTGTGTTTCATCCCTGGGCATATGTTTTATTTGAACGCCTCTTTTCTAGGAATATTTAGAAGCTATTCATCAGCTCTACGAAGAGTGGCTCGTTAAACATACACTGTTTAAAGTTTCCTGCCCAGTGCTTGTGAGTATTATTTTAGTTATAATCAATTAAGCATATGGAGGATTGTACTCTTCAAATATTAAAAGTGTTATTTAGTGGTAAAAGTAAATAAATCTGTTTTTCTAATACCCTTTGGAGAAGGAAAACCTCAGAAAAATGTTTACAGCTATCCATAGTGTATGGCATAAAAGGCTGGGCTCCCATCAGTTTGGTGGAATTTGAGTCTGTTCACTGTGATTGCAGGATCAGACACTGAGCTTTTCAATGACTGCCAGATTCTCAACAGAAAGCTAATTGGACAGATCTCTAGGAGTATATCGTTTTGGCTTCGGTGCTAGTCCTGTTCTTTTTTGCTCAAAAGCAACCATGGTTTATGGTGTCAATTATTTCTAATGTTCATGTTCTTCTTTTCAAGGTTATTGGAGCTGACCATGACATGCAGAAAATGATAGAAAAATATGAAGAAAACCGGGACCAAATACTAAACCCGTATAATATGCAACACCATTTATAGAAGTCTGCAGTTGTTGTATTTTAAAAAACATGTTTTTGAAGTCTGATTGGGTGGCAATTTTGAGTATTTTTAATATTCCTAAATAGAATGTTTTTTTGCTTTTGAGTTACGCTTTGTAGAATGTTGTAAACTTACTGCTGTGAAACGTTCAGATACAAGTCATAAACAGAATATAAGCCAATTCCCTTTCATGTTTTTAGGTTCTCCATCAGCTTTACCGTGTCAATTCTGTTCAGCTAAAATACGGGTATTTCTCCCATTTCCCACTTCACTGCTGCCTCCTATAAGCGATGCAAGTTTCTTCTTTTTTTCCCCCAAAGACAACCCTATTATTCTAATTTGAAAGAAATAGTTCCATACCAGAGGTAGGATGTCCTTTTTTATTATTAGAGGAAGCAAATGAAGTGCATCAAGTTGAAGTAGCTTCATTAAATAGGTCTTATCAGGTTGAAACAGGGGGTCTTACTCTAATCCTACCTACTACTGGTGCAGTTTCATTGAATTCAGTGTCTCCTGCTTTACATGAAATCACAATATAGCTGTAGTTCTGAAGATAACTATGCACTAGTAGAGTCCCATTGAATTCAGTGGCAAAAGGAGAGTAACAGTTTTCCATAAGCGATTGCAGAATGGCTCTGAGGCTTTTTTTAAGCTAGATTTTATAAGGGCTTATTCCTCTAGTGTTCCTGAAATGACCGGCCCTGCTGTGGCTGAGTTGAGGACTAGCGAAAATACAGGGTGCACAGAACTGTATTTGTTGTTCCTTTCAAATGGTTGTAAAAAACCCTAGAATTAATTGTTGTCTTAACTATTTTGGATTCTTTGATTGTACTTTTTTTTATAAAGAAAAATACGGATGGTTCTTTGGGTTTATATCTTGATAGTTTATTGTGACTTACAGGTACTTGGAGAGTAGAGAAGAATAGTGGGGGTTTCGTTCTTGCACTTCTTACCTAACCTGTCGAGATGCCCTTAATTTCAGCATTACCCTCTGAGCGTTGTCCTCAAGGTAATCCTTTTCATGCAGCAGTTCTGGCAGTTTTCACGTTACTTTTTCTGTTTGAGGGGGATGATTCCTGAGGTACAGTATATATATTTTTTTTCTGTAATAGTTTTGGTTGGTTTAACTGGAGCAAACAAGGTTAACAGTGCTGTAAAACAACACTTGTATTAATATAGTTGAGCATGTCATAGCTTTGTAGTGAATGCTCCTAAAAATGGCTAATGTCCAAGGCTTCAGTTAGGACTTTGATCACTTAATATACAGACATTTGTCTGTAACTTGTTGGAGGATATATATTTTCAATTACTTGGCTTGTCCATGTTCCGCCTGATTTTGAACAATATCTGATGGTATTACTTTTGGAGATCACTTCACTGCTTTTATTTTGTAGTTTTGTGGTAGCTGTTTCTGTCATATGCTTAAAAATCATTGTATTGAAATGACCGCGCTGTTTTCCAAGTCAGGAAATGCAGTTCATTTCTTGTTATTTCCATCTGGTGGGATATTATTTTTCCCCAAATCATTACAACTGAATAATGATCAGGGCACTGAGAGAGCATTTCCTTGTGAAGTACTAAATTAGTATACTAAAGCTTGTGAACCCAGTATTGTCATTCTGTTGTTCTGTTGTAAAGCTTTAGAGTTTCAGCTTAAAAATAAGATTTTGCATGTTAAGTAATTATCTCACTTATGGAAGCTTATTTGTAGGGGGATAGTAGTAATTTGAAACCTTCTGTTAAACTTTCAAAATTTTTTCTTCTGTAAGAGACCAGAACTATTTCTTTGGAAATAGTTCTATAAATTTGAAGTTCAGTCATCTGCAGTTTGTTCTTAATTATAATTTCATTATGGGTTGTAGAAGCCAAGGATGTATATTTTGCACAAGGTCATTTAATTGTTTTGTACAGAGAATCTTACAGTACAAAGAATCTCACTGTTCTCTTTCAGCTTTTGGAAGAGATTTATGCTTTTTGGTCAGATTTCCCCACCCCTTTATTATATCAAAACAGCAGTTTGGATGGAGGTTACAGATATTCGTCGTTATAATGGAATACAAAGAAATAATTTATGTAAATTATTTATTAAAAATTACAGATGCAATGTTTATTTTATGTTTTGCTATCTATTAATTTTCTTGTATAGATTTTCATAGACAGGAAGGTTGGGTATTTAATGAAAACTGGGAACAAAACCAAACAGGTTGCTTGTTACATGTCGTAAGTGTAAAATGTTTGCAGTCTGCTATAGATGTGTAGATAAAAATACTGCAGTAATCATAAATAGCTGTTTTTAAGCCTGGAATGTATTTGCTTTTGCTTCTTGAAATGTCAGTTGATGAGGGGAGGGGAAAAAAGGGCAATCAGCATTAGTCTGATTCATCTTTTTTTTCTTTTATGCCTGTGTAAGAAGCAGTGATTGGGCAGCAAGTTGCAGAATACCGTAGAAAGTACTCTGTTTCTGCCTGCAGGGTGAACTTTAGTGCCAGCAGTACTGGAGGTACGGAATTCCAGTGGTACGGAATGGGCAATAGAAACAGGCTGCCCCTTCTCTTGGCTTTTAAGGTTTGGCCCATAAGTTGGATGTAGCCTATACTTGTGGACTGAACCACACGTAGCTGTTTTTGCATACATTTTGGCTATTCTGGAATATATTGTAGGAATACATCAGATGAGTAAAACTTGTGGGGTTTAATTACTTCTGTCACAATGAGTTCCACCTGTAAACTGCAGTATGTGTGAGAAGTGATTACCTCCTCCTGTACTGCCTTTTCAGTACTACATACTTAGTCTGAATAGATGATGTCTCCAGACTTTGCTATTTGCTTTGTCCTGGTCAAGGTTGGGACTTCCGCCTTGACTGTGCTGCTCTGCAGATGGCACTGTATTGCATCCCAATCCTAATTTCAGTTTTTTCTTATTTAATGCTGCGAAAAGGAGCCTTGTGGGATTCAGTCGGCTGTCTGACTTAGGGAGCTGTGCCAGTTAATTTCCAGCGGGTGGGACCTCTAGCTGTGGTGGTGGGTTACTGGTGGTCATTCTCCCAGTGTTTAGGTACAAGTAAGGTACAAAATGATAAAGCAGTGTTTCAGAAATTGTCTTTTTGCAGTGAGACAGCTCTGAACGATGTTTATCTTCATCAGTGCTTTGCAAGCCCTTGCCAGTCCCTCTCAGGTATACTTTATGTCTCAGGGAATTGTTTTTAAGACAATTCTGAAGCAAATTGTAATTTTTAATTCATGTAGTGTTTGCATGCTTTCCAGTTGTGTGGTGCTTGGGCTTTGGTGGTTTTTTTTGTGTTTTAACACTGAAATTTGGTTTTCATTCTTGGCTTTAAAAACAACAGAGTTTGTTCTAAACCCAAGCTGTGCTTCTTGAGCAACTCGACTCCAGACAGGGCAAGGGCGTACGTGTGATACAGATGTTACGGGGGGAACCGACTGTTGCAGGAGCCCCAGCGGGGAGAGGTTGTGCGATGAGTATCACCCAGCTACCAGCTCTGCCGCCTGGGCTCTGTGTCTGCGCTGATCAAAGGAGAATTTCTCCAGTCCAAGGCTTGGGAGAGTTGAGCCGTTCAGAGCGGTTGTGTGTAGCATACAAATTTGGGAACAGAATTGGCCTTCTGTCTCTCTGATGGAAAGACAGCCAATCGCTCAGTAAATCCCCATTCAGTTCACGGACCATCAGGACCAGCTGTAGCACAATTAAAGTTGACAGCTCACCAGAGGGTAGGCACACATTTTACACACACAAATCACCTTCCTTTAGAAAGGGGCCCAGGCAGCCCTCTTGCTGGCTAGCAGCGCTGCTTGAGTGGGTGCTCTTACTTAAGTTAATTAGCCAAGGAGAGGTGCAGTGGTTACTACCAGCGGGGCAGGAGAGCACTGGCCGATGGGGTCAGAAATCTTATGGTCCCTTTTGTCTTTCCCTCTTCTCAGGTCTGACTGTATTTACAACCAGGATTTTTAAATCCAGTTCTACCTTACTGATGTGGAAGCAGCTGCACAAAGGACTGCTGCCTAAGGCCTATTAAATATGACTTAGCTTTTATTCCAGCTGGTTTTCAAATCCCATCTCTTCACAAGCGTCTTGTGAAGCAACTGTAAAGCAGCTGTCTCTTGAGACCCTAGAAATTTGCAAACACAAAAGTAGTTTCTAGTGCAAGACCTCAAAACCTTACCATTTATAGAGGAAGAGAAGTTAAAGGTGTTCTTGCAGCAGTAAGAAACTCAGATGAAAATATCCAGAAGCCTTTGAGTGCATAGTAGCTTTCCCTGCTGAGACGGAACACTTACCAGTCCTGGCCAGTCTGCTGTGAAGAGGAGATTCCTCCTCAATCCAGGTACTCAAACATTAACAAAAAGTAGATTCTCAGAACATGGCCATTTTATATTTACTAGGTTTTGTGCAGTTTAACTGTTTGTTTGGTGGGCATTGTTCATCGTTGCTATCTCCAGCAGCATTCCTGGGACTTGGTAAAGCTGTGGACTGTGGGGCACTGTTAGCAAGGCAGGGCTATGCTGCCTTTCTTCCAAAAGACCCTCTGTATGTTTTGTTTTCCCTGTTATCCCCATGTGAGGTTGTCCCTAAGTTCCTGGACGTGGATGCTGCTGGTACAAAACTCTACTGACCACAGGGCAAAGTGAAGATGTATGTCTGCTGTGTGCCAGGTACCATGAAGACAAACAATTGTGCATAGGCCCATCAGGGGAAGTTTAGTAAAGACATAAGAGTGTTTCTCACAGTAGATATTAACGAGTTTAATGAAGGCCAGCGGTATGGCATTAATGGAGTTAGATGCCCAAGATGGTGTCTTTTCAAGTAGTAAGTCTTCAGTTGCTGTTAAATGCTTTTCCTTGTATGGCTACGGTAAGGATAAAAATGGGTGTTTAGGTGTATGAATCCTGTATTACTGGTTGTCATCTGAATACTTGGGAGATGTTTTAATTTGTGATGAGAAGGGGTTTTCGCAGTTTTAAATTAAGAATTCATGAATAACTGACACAACACGAGATTTAAAACACATCATTTTAATAACCCCCACAGGGGGAAAATATAGCTTATAAAACCCCAAACGGTTAGGAAGACCAGCCGGGTACTTGAAAGAAGAGCAAGGAGTTGTGGTGGGTCGACTGAGGCAGCAGGTAGGCACCTACACGGCTGCTCGCTGCCCCCTTCCCCAGCAGGACAGGGGAGAATAGCAAGAGCAAAATCAAGAGAGCTTTTAGGTTGAGACAGAGGTTTAATGAGTGAAGGAAAGAGGGGGGGAGAAAAAACCCCAAGCGATGCAATGACAGTAACTCACCACCACAAGCAGACCGATGCCCAGCCACTCTCTGAGCAATGGCCACCTCGGTAGACATACACCCCCCCCCTTCTTCTCCTGCTACCCCAGATTTATTGCCAAGCGTGATGTTACCTGGGACAGTATATCCCTTTGGCCAGTTCAGGCCAGCTGTCCCAGCTGTGTCCTCTCCCAGTTACTCATCGGGGGCCGGGGGGGTAGTTAGAAAAAAGGCTGTGACACTGTGCAAGCACTGCTCAGCAATAGGCGAAACACTGGTGTATTATCGACAATTTTAGCCACAAAGCCCAAACACACCACCCCGGAGGCTGCTATTAAGAAAGTTACCTCGGTCCTAGCCAGACCCAGTACAGCAGTATTAATTTGTGCATGTTTACAATATCTGTTTCTCCACCCCCACCCAAAGCTGAGGGCAGTGCTGCCACTTGATGTTAGCTTGGTCGAAGTTTTATTCCTCCTGCAGTGCTGCAATCAGGTGATGACAGGGCTTCAACAATTAGTTGTTCACAAAACGGATCTTTACATTTTAGCTCCTGAGGTTTTTCTAGAGCAATCCACGCACTTCTCTTGGAATTTTTGAGGGATGAAAGTCAATTGTAAACAATTTATATTAAATTAATTTCAGCTAATGTTTTGTTGTTTCATGTATAGTTAAAATATTCTTAGCATTGAAGTGCTACTGGAAAAGTTACTATGAAAGTAAACTGTCCTTCTAGGTAACAAGTGTATAGAGAAGGATTGAAGATTGTGCTGAAATACAGTAGCAGTGACTGCGTGCTTTTCTAACTGCAATTCAGTGTTGTGTACGACAGGTTCTCAACGCTGGGACTCCAGCTTACAGCTGAGCTGAGCGAACAATCCCGCTCCCTCTCCTCCTCAGCACAAAGCTTGTCACGCAGCACTCCCACCAACAGGACAGCCCTTATCCTGGCTCTGATGCTCACCGGGACCCTCCTCTGATCTGCCGCTAAAATGGCAGAGAATGGCACTTTTGTCCCTTCACGGCTTACAGAGAAGTCCAGTGAACTCCAGAGCTGGTGCAGAGACAAGTGGCAGAACAGGGACGAGGTCAAGGGCAGCAGTAGCTGATCTCCCTCTTCTGGTCGCAGTGAATGATTACAACGCTCACTGCTTCGCTTGAAACTCGTGGTGGGAGCCACAAAAAATTTTGGTAACAAGTGGAGACAGGTATAAAACCTGTAATACAGGTTATTGCTGCTATAAGAGCTAAACTATTAATCCTAATGCAAAAATACAACTAAAAGCGTTCACATGGCTGTTTCCTTCTTTAAACCTTAAAGGAAGGTTATCAAACTTTCTAAACTTACTTTCAACTGTAAGCAAGAGCAGGATTAGTTCAGAGCAGAGCTTCATAGGAATGCAATGAGTTAACAGAAGTACACTCCAGTATAGCATTTGTAAAGCTATAAAGTTGGGTCTGCCAGTTTAGAAACACTGACCTGTTTCTATCATTGTACAGCATGCTATACTCGAAGAATACGCCAGGAATAGGTCTGTAGAGAAAAAAAAAAAAAAAGGAAAAAAGAGGAAAAAAGTAGAAGTATGCTTAACTGAATAAACCTGTCTGGCATTAAGTAGAGCCAGAAGGAATCTGGCTAATGAATTAGATGTATTTAAACTTATGGAAGTTGCCTGTGCTGTAGAAAGGTGACCACTCCGGTTTCAGTGCCGAAGGTTCCAGATGAGAAGGGGCCATTAAGAATTTGCTCAACTACTCCCCTTGTTTACTGTCCAAAAGCAGTGGTGCTTTGGTTTTTTTTTTTTTAACTGTTTTGACAAAGCTAATAGTCTCCTTAAAAAGATGATCAAGGCCACAAGTGAGAGGAAGAAACCCAGGCAGATTACAAATAAAGCACTGGTGGAATCAAGTGTGATGGCATAATATTCCTTGGTCGGTTTTGTCAATAATGACATAAGGCTCCTGGATTTCATTTTCTTTTGAATTATAGTTCTCCAGCTTCACTTCACTGGATTTGGGAGAGTCACGTTCAGGCTGCAAGAGGTTCCTTCTGCCCTGTGCGCTGGTCCTTCTCACGCGTGAAGACCGAACATCAATACTTTGTGGTGGGATGTAGGTGAGGTTAGGGGGCTCCCTGATGTGTCTGAAGCACTCGGCAGCTGTATGTGCATTAGGAGTATCCATTAATAGTCTCTTGCTGTCAGAACCAGTAGTGGAATCCTCCATGTTCCCAGCAGTACAGCACAGATCTGAAGACGGCTCAATGTGTGCAGCTGCTCTGTTCTGCATCTGAGCATTAGTCAGATATGTATGTTTTATTTTGGAGTGATTAAATTCTCTTGCATGCCTGTCACTTGTACTGGCATATGATACTGACTCAGGTTGGCCAGTTTCCTCTACTGGATACATAAGGTCTTCCTGAGCGTCCTTGATTTGTAGTTTTGTGAAGGTTAAAGACAGCTCACAAACTTCCTCCTCCCTAGGGACGCCGCAGTTTTGGACAGATGCGATGTCCTTGTACGGCAGAGACTTCAGCTCAGTGGGTTCATCCGCAGGGTCCGGGTCTATGCAATTTATGGCATCGTTAATTTCTGCTTCAATTGATTCTTCGGGGACTTCTTGAGCTTTGTACTCCAAAGCGGTTTTGCTGTCACAAGAGCTGTCAGCAAATATTGCAAAGGCTGGCGGACCGCTCGCTCCTGGTGAGAGTGGCACAGGCCTGATCTCATTTGCAGTTGACTCCGCAGTGACTGCCAAAACACATTCTTCACTGAGACTGGCTCTTGGCTTTCTTTCAAAAGCTTTTGGAGAAGGATTCTCACTGAAAATAGGTGTTTGTCTTATCACAATGTCACTATATGTGATCAAGAAGTCCTCGCTGTCTGAGCATTTGCCCGGGGAATGTACAGTGTTAATGACTTGCCTTTGGTGTTCCTGAAGCCTGTTAGTGGATTGAGTAACTGCTAACTGAGGCGCCTCATCTTTGATCTTCAGACTCCCAGCAGCTTCAAAGGCTGCATCGCTATTAGCTGAAGACTTCTGTTGAGTAGCAAGGCACACAGACGTCTCACTGCTTTCTTTATTTTCTAGATTTTCAGCGTCTTCTCTCTGGGGCTCTCTCTGGGGCGTCTGATCCTCTTTGTCCTTACCTCCATGATGCAGGTGCATTTCTGTTCTCTTCTGTAGGGTCTTCTCCAAATTGCCATGTTTTTCTTCATTTGTCATTTCGAGGATGGTTTCACACTCAATTCTTGCCAGGAATATTTCAAATGCAGTCTGCTTTGTTTCCTCATTGTTTCTCTTTTTGACAAGTGAAAACTCTGTTGCTGTTGTTGCAATGTAACCTATTTTCTCCAGTACTGTTTTTACAATGTCATCTGGGAGCACAGATTGAATATAGTAGACAAAATTACCGGTGAATGTCTGAAACAGAATGCAACATTGAAAAACAGATGAACACTTGGGGGGGTGGTGGTGGGGAGGGACACATCAAAGACTTCCTAAAAAATCAAAAGTACTTCAAAAATTACTTAAATCTCTAAAAAAACTATGTTCTTAAAAGTCTGAATTTTGAATCGGAGTGAGGCTTTTCTATCAGCATTACTTTGTCAGCCTCTTCAGCATTATAACTTTGCTACAGCACAGTAATTTCAGTGAAGTTATGCCAGTTTAGACCTGCTGAGATACTGGCTAACAGCATCAATATTCAAAAAGGAAGAGAGTAAGAAAATAATTTTAGTCAAACTAGAGAAACTTCACAGTAAGTCTTATGTGCTCTACTGAAGAACGGAAGATTTTTAAGCAAACGGAGGTTTGTAGAATAAAACGCCAAGGTCTAATCTTTTCCCAAAGAAACAGACATTATGCGCTCACTGTTAATTGTATTTCTTAACTGGTGACAAGACCGTAACATTTTCTTTTTCCACGGTTCAGACTCCTGCTGTAACTCTACTACCCCCAAATTAAGTTGCCATTTCTTTGAAAGCACCTTTTTGAAGGGAGACTATTGTAGCAGAAATATTGCCAAAACACGCTCTCTTTGCACAAGCTGTCTGCAAAACGTGACTTGAATAAAATGCTGCTGTGGAACAACTAAAAAAAAAATTGTTCAACGTTTGCTGGGTTTTGGAGCTACCCCAAGCATGAGGGCTAGTTTGTAAACTGGAAGTGGGTTTTGATTTTGTCTGAAACACTATGATAGAGAGACTATGCTGACCTAACCATGACCAACTCCAGGCAAGTCAGAACAGAATGGAGGTAGGAATGCAAAGTCAAGACTTCCACAATGGGGGCACCTTATTTTCAGGCTGCCCAGCTTGAGACTGACTTACCTACTTCCAACGGCTGAGACACTGGTCTCGCAAGCACAAGCTTGGGGTGACCTAAACTGACCCCCAAAAAGGCCATTAACCTAAAAGGCCATAGTATAATGTAAGGACTGTGCCTCAGTCTGTTCTCAGATAAGGCTGTCAACGGTGCCTTTCACTCCCCAGCTTCTGTTCCATCTCCAGGGGAAAGAAGGGGGGACATCAGAGCGGGTGAGAGGCAGGAAATATGTCAAGTAGCATTCTGCATGTGACTAGTAACTTTTTATCAATCCTGTATGTACACAAGATACTGGTTGTTCTCCAATTTGTGCCTTGGAGTGGAATTATTTCAGGCCTTCAGCTGGCTGTCTTGCACTTTGGATTAGCCGCGGTGGTCTTCAGAATTTGATTTTAATGATTGTTGTGTTATGAAAAGCTGAGCCCACTACCTGCAGACCTACCTATCTGATGCTTTTCCCTGTTTTAGGGAGATGAATGAGGAGAATAGCAATCTACAGCTGTTTGAGAATCCACAAACGAGACCTAAGGGCAGGCAGAAGGAAAGAAACGGCCTTTCCTCAGCAGCACCTGCTGCTGTAGGAAGGGAAGTAAGTTTGCATTGTGGGCGTTCACGGATTTTGTTTAAATACAAGCAGATTTTGCATGTGTTGAAGATTGCTCTCTTCTGGGCAATGAGATGCGTTCGGCGTGCTAGGGACGAGGGGTAACCTTGACCACCTTGCTGCAAAAAGCGACAGCGTTTCTTCTTTCGAAGGGGGTTTTCCTACCTGCTCCGCCAGCTGCGGTCAGCAGAGCTGGGACAGGCGGAGAAATCACTGGGCCAGACAGGGACCGGCCCACCCGGCCTTTGGCATCCAACTTCGGCAAAAGTGGCAACTAATGCTAAAGAGCATCCCCTCCTTAGAGGCAAATTGAGGTTAAAACTCAGAGTAATGACAGCCCAAGCCTTTTGCTGTACCTTTTTACTTCTCTACCGCCTCAGGACAACCGCAGGCTCCGTTCCCGAACCCCGCGCTCCTGGGGTGGCCCTGAAGGCCCGGCCAAGGCCGAGGAACACCCGGGGCACCCCTCACCCGCTCCACACGGGCTCCTAAACGCCGCTCCTGCCTTCCCTGGGGGGCGGGCGCCGCTGCCGCGCCTCCTGCGCCCCACAGGCCCGGGGAAGAGGCCTCAGAGCCCCGCGGCCACCAGGCCCCCCCCCGGGGCCACCTACGCCCCCCCCCCCCCCCCCCCCCCCCNGCCGCCTCCCTACCTTCAGCGACCTGATCTCCTTCCGCCACGGGGAGAGGAGCAGGTTGACGCAGAGCAGCTCCAGCACCTCCAGCGCCTTGAGCAGGTCGCGGAGGACGCTGCCGCCCCGCTCGCCCCGGGCCCGCCGGCACCGCTCCGCCACGCTGCGCACGTCCAGGGCGCCGCGCCGCCGCGGGCCCAGCAGCCGTCGCGCCCTCGCCTTCAGGGAGGCCTCGTCGCACGCCGCCAGCTGCCCCTCCGCCCCTCGGGCCGCGTAGTAGGCCAGGTAGTCCCGCAGCACCTCCTCCTCGCCCGCCGGCTCCTTCATGGCGGCGGCGCCGGCCCGCAGGCGCTGCCCCCGCCGGACCGCGGCGCGGCGCGGCTCGTCCCGCCATTGGCCGCTGCGCCGGCGCGCCGGGCGGTGAGTGGTGCTCCGCCGTGTCAATCAGGGCGGGGCGGGGGGGGGGCGGGCGCCGCGGCGAACTGAAAGCGAAAGGCGGGAGGGCGGAGGGGGCGGTGCCGGGCGCTGTGCGCGCGCGTGCGCAGGCGGGCGTCGCCGCAGCATGGGCGCGTGGCGGCGTCGCGTGAGGGCGGCGCCGCCATCTTCGCCGCGCTGAGGTGAATCTCCCGTTTCCCGCCCCGCGGCTCCGTCAGCGCGGTGTTACCGGCCTCCCCGAGCCTTTCCCCCGCCTCCTTCCTCCGCCGTGGCCCCGGTGCGTCCCGAGGGAGGGAGGGAGGGAGGTGTGCGCTGTGGGCACGGGCACGGGCACGGGCACAGGCCTGGGCAGGCGAGGCCTTGTGCTGGTGTGAGGGTGGGAGCTGCCCTGATTGTAGTTGTGGTGGGGGGTGAAGGGCGACCCTCTGTAACAGAGCAGGCACAAGGAGCGCGATGTGTTATTCTTTTTATTGTACACTGCCTCTGAACTCCTGGACTAGGTTTGGGTAACAATCAGCCAGAAGAGACTTGTGTTTTCTGCTTGTGGGGGCTGAAAAGCTTCGCCTGGGGTGGGTTTGAAATGGCGGCCGGGTCCAGCAGCTGGAAGACAAGCCTGTCTTTGATCTACGTGACTTTGCTAATCTGGATTTTTGGAATCTGAATTTGAGAGTCCCTTCCCGTGGCTGCTGTGATGCTGCGCACCTGTGTGATTTCAGAAATTAGTGCTGGCATTGGCCTCCCATGGCTTTAATTTTTGTTGCAGACCAGCTGGGCTGGTGTCTTCAGCAGTGTCTCCACTGACTCGCCTTGCTGCAAGTGTGAATTTGACTTGATGTTTTTTTAATGGCCCGTCTTATTATAGATCGTCTTCATTACATGATAGATTTTAAAATGAGTGTCTGTCTCTCTGCTAACCGCTGGGAATGTATGGCTTCTTCTGATTAAGGGAAATTTCAGGCTTGCTCTTGACCGCAGTCCTATTTCTTTCTTTTGGAAAGTGGCTGTGTGGTGTTGCAAAGAAACTGGTTTTCTCTCTGACTTTCCAGGCAAGAAGGCTTTCCGAAAACATATGCTTTTGATCGTCATTCCAAGTGGAATGTTATTAGGAAATACTCTTGTAGAATTTGTGTATGGATAATTGCTATATAAAAATTGCTGATCTAGCCAAGAGAGAAGGGGGGGACGAGTCCCCATACTACCACCACATGTTAAAATGAGGCCATCTGGCCATCTGCTGCAACGTCTGAGTTTCCTCCCCGACCATATGTGCGTGCATAAAGAGACAAGCTTGGCTGTGCCCTTAGTAGGGTGCCTGCGGGCAGCTTTGCTCTCTCCCCGCCATGCGCAAGACTTTATTGACCCAAATGAGAGGGTTGGATTTCATGTTTCTGCGCACCCGCTCCCACGGCGGGGGTGGGTGGGTGATTGGATTCTTTAACCTTTGCTGTTCTCGTTAACATATAGAATAGCTGCATTTTGGTAAAGCCTGGTGTGTTTTAGTAGAATGACACAGGGAATCTTGCTTTGTTGCTGGTTCTTTTGAGTGTTTCACTTTTCAGTAAGGCACTGAGTTGTCTCATCAGTCTAGCTATCACTGCATTTTTATTAGTTTCCTAGCAAAGCCTCTAAGGATGGGATTTATGTTGTGTGTTTTGAAGGTCCCAATACTTTAAAAGCCTGCTCTGCAAAAGGGAAGCTTCATCACTTCCCTGGCGTGTGTGTGGTACCAGTCCCATCACTGCCAATGGGGCAGAGTACTCACCTGTGACCCAGGTGCCTGAAAGTCTAATCACACTTCCCCGAGCTATGAGGTCTCCCATCTTGTTCCTCCTTCTTCAGTGGATTCTGAAATGTTTTGCAAAGAAGTTTAGCTCTTTTCAGGGTGTATTAATTTTGTTTATTACTGATTTCAGTCTCTTGCAGAAATATGAAATCTTGCTAGGAGCAAAGCCGTGACAAAATAATCTTAATTTTTACAGGGTTCTTTCACCGCTTCATGGTAATTTCAATTTAAATTAAAAAAAGGCTCTCCATTGTGAATGTATTAGGTTCATTTGGAGTGTAACAGAAGACAGAATCTATCAAAAAGTGTTTGTTTTTTAAGACTACAGGGTTTGTGGTGATGTGTTTTGTTTTGGTTTTTTTTTTTTTTTTTAATANGGAAGGCAAAAGCCTGGTCACTAGACCTAAGAGAGAAGAGGAATTCCATAGAAAGGAATGGCCACTTCCAGCTGTGCATGCAAACTGTTGCTGTTTCCCTGGAGTTCTAAAGACACAATACCAATACCCGGTGAATTGCAGCGGGCTGTGTACCTGATTCTTTTTTCCTTGCAATTGGGCTGATTTAGGCAGAGGAGGGTTATTGAAACAATAGTGGTAGGAGATGCAGGAGAACAAGTAAGAAAATTGAGGCATTGGACCCAAAACATGAATGTACCACCATGGATACTTCTAGGTTCCTTTAAAGCTTTAAATTTGTTTGTGCCTCTGCTGGACATGGAAGCTATTTTGCTTGTTACTTTTTCTTGCTTTAATGGAAATGAGAATATATATGCTGTATGGACCTGTCTGAAATCCGAGCTGTGAATTTATTGTATGCTTACGAGTTCAGTAGCCAGTATTCAAGCCTACATTACTGTGAGCTGAGGAAAAGGGAACTGAATATGAACTTTGCTAGTTGAGAGGAAGTTACAATGCATAAGATGCTGTTGGGGATTCAGAAAATATTGATTTAGTTTCTGATCTATCTACAATTCCCACTTCGCATGTAGCATATCAGTGGAGTTAGAGCTAGAGGTGCTTCGATATAGTTGTGGTGATAAGTATTTTCACTGAAAGCTTTTTGCTGTGATGACAGTATAGTGTTAGAAATCGTGTAGTTCTCAGTAGGTCACTAATGTGGTCTGGGCTAAGAGAATCCTCTTTTCCCAGAGGGTATTGGCAGAACATCTAGGGTTTGGAAAGCTGCTAATATTAATTGACAAAAGTACAACTGCCAATTCCCAGGCTCTGAAGCAGCGTCAGGTGCTGTCAGACAGTGATAAAGAGGGGACATGTGAAGCTCCACTAGAAGGAGAGGACTGAAACTTGGCCTTTCCGTTCCCGGTAACATGTGGAGCTTACTTTCTTTATGGTGTGTAAAATACTAATTCTCCATTTCCCCGCAATTCTGGTATCTCATTTCTATATGGCAATGGAGAGCAACTTTCTATTCTCTGCCTTGCAAAACCAAGAAAAATAATAGCCAGGTCCTTTAACGTTCTTGTTCCTTCTCTCTAGACAGGTTTGTCAGCCTCCTTGACTTGCAGAGCCTCAGCCTGGACTTGGTTTCCCAACAGAGCAGTGGTGAGTGGAGAGCTATTTTGAATATTTTAAGAATAGCACTGTTTATATTTACAGGCCTTTGTTTTTCTTTTTTCCTGGTAGTAACTTATTGGCTTATAGTTAGCCCAGCCTAATTCTCAGACATTCTCCTACAGTCTAACAAGTCGCTCTGTGTCGTGTGCTTGTGAATTTGAGCCTACATTTCTCAAGTGCCAAACTGTGTTTGTGTTCACTGAATTGCATCTTGTTCTTTCCAGGCTGTTTCTCTGTCTGTACAAATTCCAGTCCTGCTCTCCTACATACTCCTGCCTCTCCTAGTTTAATGCAGTTTGCTGATTTAATAGGTCCATTCTCTCTCCCAGCTCTGAAATCCAGCAACACTCAGTATTTTCATTAGGACATAGGTGATCCCACCTGATGCATTCTTTCAAACTAACACAGAGCAATTGATATGTACGATGATGATTATTTTAATTTGCAGAAGTCTGTGGTTATAATTTTGCGTAGAGAGTATTTCTGTAGTTTAAGGAGGGGAATGATTTGTCAGACTGAACCATGACCAATTAATCAGTTTGACGTGACTTCCATTCAAGAAATAGACTGTTACTCACCTTGCTGTGCTGAGAAATTATGTGTTTGACTATTTCTGGGAAGATTGGCCTGTTATTTCCTGGCTTTTCCTCTTTTTCCTTGGTGGTATGTTGCCATTTTCCAGTCTCCTGACCTTAGTAATTTTCAGAGGTACCTGAATGTGTTTGTGAGGGTTTCTGATGGTTCTTGAAATGCCTGAGAGTATTTCATTTCTCACTGCAGCAGTACTGCAGTCTCTTCCCTTCCTGCTCTTGCTGGGCTGGGCTGAGCCTGGCTGGGCACATGCTGACTCGTCCTCCTGAGCAGGAGAGACCTGACTGCTCCGATGGCTGCTTATTCCTGTGATCTCTGACAAATGTAAAATCCAAATGTAAGTGGCTGAAGCACGATGTTGCTTAGCCAACAATTGCTTAGTTGTCTGATTAACAGGAGGCTAAAGGCTGTGGGTAGTCCCAAAGTGATACTGATGCAATAAAAAGCACAGAAACTATATCGAATACATGTATATTCTTTACTAAAAGTTTTGTGTAAAGATCAGTATACTAAAAATGGAAGCAAAAGAGATGACTACAGAAACACAGTATTGTTATCACATAGCAAGAAACAGCATGTTCAAACAATTTTCTTTCTGATATTAATCATGTAATAAATGAAGGCCTGTGTTAAGCCTGTTTTAGGACTGGCATTAAAATTACGTGAGAGTTTAGGATAAAATCTAATAGGAGGATATGAATTTCTTAAGAGGAGCATCAGGAGACACTCTGACTGACAACTTTGCTGAGATTTATCTTGGATCTTAAATATTCTTCAAGAAATGAAAATATGTTCTTACTGCATCATTACCAGCAATTTCAATGCTGTTCCAGTAGCAGCAGCGGAAGCTGTTAGAGCAGCTTCAGAGCGATAAACTTCTCTTTCTAGTATTGTCTGTTTGCAGAGGTATATGGGTTGGATTTGTAAGCTTTTTTTCCCCCAACATTGTTGGATATCACCTACTTAAAAAGATTAACAAGAGTAGAAAATTCTAAGCCACTCTTGCAAGTGATTGTGGTAAGGTATCACTGAAGGTAGCATACTCTGCTTTTAATTCACAGTTTTTTTTAAGTTTATAACAAATGACATAACCTATACACTTAGTGGTAGCTTGGAAAAATGCTGCCGTATGGAAGTGTATGTTTTGGTTGTTTTCTGTATCTGTGAGACAGAGAAGCTGGGATGATTTTGATGGTCAAGTCTCCCATTGTGAACTCTGTAGTGTGATAACTAGATGACTTGACTTTATAAAGTGGTATACCACAAGAGGGAGTACACAGCTATTTGTAAGTAATGCAATGCTGCTACATACAATCCAGGTCACAGTGCTCAGGATGTGTAGCTGTTACCAAATGAAGAAAGACTTTGATTAGTTTTCTATGATTTTAGTAAAGCATTTCTATCATGAGGTAAAATAAAAATCTCTCATTTTCATCAGAAGCCTAGTTAAAATTAGTATGTTTTGGTAAACCACAGATAGAAAGTTAGTAGAAGGCCATGAAATCCCTGTCAGGTCAAAAGCTGAGCAGGTTGAAAGGATTTCCCCAAATGCACAGAAACTGTAAGCATCTGTGACAGAGTAGAGGCTTGCATGCCAGATGTGAAAACCCTTTGTGCTTGCCTTCAGAAGAACCTTCACGTTTGCCATGTTACAGGTGAGAGTGACTCACTTTTAGGGGAAAAAAAGAAATTGTAACTTTTGCCTTCTAATATTTGTTTATTACATTTCCCCCTCCACCTCCCCAACAGCAGCCTGAAGTAAGCAGGGTCTGCTCCCAGTGCCTTACCCTGCTCTAGGCAGGTCTCCAAGAGCTGCAGGAAGACACGGCTATGAAAGCATGTCCTATTCTGCATAAATAAACCCCTGTGCTTTCCTTCACTTTCTATTTTCCTGCCAATAAAACAGACTGGTACGTTTCTATATTGGTTTTAATCTCTGGTCCCTAAGAGATGGTGTAGAGTTTTGCTTCTCTTATTGCAGGATAGTTTGCATACCACAAAACTGTTTACACTAGTACTTTAAAGAGGAACAGTTCTGTCTGTTAAAAATACAAATGTGAAATATAGCCTATGTTCTGGTGATGCCTGCCAGCAGTTTTGCAATGTATTTTTGTTGTTTTGGGTATAGTGTACTGAGAATATTGGAAATCTTGCTGAACTGCAGAAGAATTCTGTTATTTTAGCAAAATACATATTTACTGTCATCTACTTAGCAAAAAATGCATACTTACCTTATCTCATCATGTGCATATGACTCAGTAATGGTATAATTTATACAGCAGTAAGAACCATATAATTACTTCCCATCTAAGTATTAATTATAATTGTGTCAATCTTTGGAGCGTTGAATGATGATTACAGTTGGAAATTATTTAGTATTTACAGAAAATCTAAGTGCAATTTTAATAAGTTGGATGATGCTTCCTTTTAGACACGATTATATATTTACTATATTCATTTTTACATATCCTTCAGTGGGGGTAGTAAACTGAAGTCCATTTTATCAGTGTAAATTTTTTTTTTTTTCAGTGAAAATACCTTTAAGAGATTTAGTGGTGATGAGCCTCTGATAACTCTGCTAACTAGTACTGGTTGAAGATACAGTTTAGTCCTTATGTGGAGATAGGGTGCTTGTGTACCATGTCAGATTAAATTCTCACATCTGCAGTTTACCTCTGCTGTTCCTGCTAGTGTGCATCTCCAACTTGTATGCATTTATCTTAGGAATGTGTGAGAAGCCCAGGTCCGTGAACAAAGGCTAGATTTGTGGGCAGCAAAATTTCGGTGAAAAGTATCATGCCTAATAGAAGAGGTTTCTTTCTGCACAAAGTGAGGTTCTCTGTTACTGTGCATGCCGAGTCCAGCATCTATTATTTACATCATGCTAATGCAGCTATTAGAGGTCCAGGTCCTTTGTAACATTACTGGCTCCTTACTGAAGAAGGAGACCAGTTAGTGCCTGAAAACGCAGTCACGAATGGGAATCGGCACGAAGCATCTTCTGGGATTCCAGACACTGCCCTTCCCTGGGCTCTACGGAGTCCCTGTGAAGGGCGTGCTGCTCCCAGGCCTGCACACAGCTGTGGTACACCTTCTGTAGGTAAAGCCAATTGGTGTTTTGGGGATCCACTGCCACCTCTCCATCATTTGCCGCTGCTTTCTTTTGAGGAAGATTTACAGAACGCTTTGCAGTGGTCTGGAAAGCCTGGTATCGGCCAGAATTTCCAAAGGAACAAAGCAGCTATCAAAATATTATTCTCCTTTTTTTTTTTTTTTGGCTCCTGTATGGTACTGGTAGTCATATTTTGCAGGCAGCCTTCTGTCTTTGTCTTCTGAAATACATATTTAGACAAAGAACTATTTAAAAATGCTTTGTTGCCAAGACACTGAATGAAATGTACTAGTGACACCTACAAAGACAACAAAACGCTCTTCCTTTTCCTTCTGCTCTAAAACATGCAAAGTATCATACAATCAACAAGTAGGCTTGACTGGATAACATGTATCTACATTAAGAGTGGCTGATTGTGATGTATTTTGAAATGCTTCAAAAAGGTCAGATGCACTGCTTGTCACTGCTGCTCTTTTATGCTCTGTGACGTCATGGAACACTTTGAAGCACAAAGAGGGAAGTTTAGGTAAACTTTCAAAATTCACTGTAAAAAATAAAATCCCATTGCACCCCTGTTTAAAGATATAAAATAGGTAAAACTTTCAGAGGTTTTATTCATCCATTTAAATGTTTTTGTTGGTCTGAGTTCTTCAGAAGAATTGAAGGAAAGAGCCACTTTTATTCACATGATTCGGTTCAGAAGGGTTTGATAGTCAGTGGAAGAATTCTTCAGTACTTCCATTGGAACAAGTGGGATGGGGATATTCTGTTCACACACCACCGTCTCGTACAGTGGAGCAGCCTCCAGAGCAAGAGACGACAAAGAGATGGATGAAATGGGCTGCTGCAAGTCCTGCAGCCTGACTGCGTAATTTGCAGCCTGTCCTGTAGTCCCAGATGCTGCTTCCTCTTCCACGCTAATGTTTATAGATATTTCATTTCTTTGACAAGGGTCCGTAAGAGAATATGGGGGGGGATCATCTGTGGGAATGTATATTTGTGTTGCTCCTGGCCCCACGCATTCATCGTAGCTGAAAGAAAAAAAGGATTTTCTGTTAGATTCCTGTGAAAAATGCCACAGTAGATTATTTTCAGCATAACAGGGGCAGGTAAAGTGAGAAGAAAAGGATCGTCTGGTGTTTTATTCCTCAGCCCACATCACAGAATCCCAGACTGGTCAGGGTCGGAAGGGCCCTCTGG
>RSEF01000011.1:14050281-14109166 GCA_003993805.1 Himantopus leucocephalus | reverse complement strand
ATATTGAACAGGACTGGACCCCGTACTGACCCCTGGGGAACACAAACATCCTTGCTTACCCTGCCATGTGAGACTCTCGAGAGCATAATACTTATAAAGCACATCTCCAAATACCTGACTAATCCCAGTGGCAGCTCGGTTCAGCTGAGGTGCGCGGGGCTAAACCCAGCTCCTTGCAGCCAGTTAGGCGGGAGCGGGAGGACTAGCACTGCTGGCTTGCACAAAGCTGTGTGTGCTGCACGCGTCGCCGTAGGTGCGACACAGTAGGGCTTCGTTCCTGCTCTCAACTGCTGCTGAGTAGCTAAGTTATAAAATGGCTGGGGAAAAGGAAGTGTTGTTGCCATTTTATAGTTACGAAATAAGGTATAAAGAGCTTTAGCTGGAGTCTAAAGTAGAGTATCGCATCAAATGCTGCCCTCCTGACTCGCAGGTCTCTGGTGCGCAGCCAGCAGTTGTCTGGGTTGCAGATCTGTGCTGGCAGAGGCAGCAGGATTTCTTGCTGAGGTGCAGACCTGTGATGAATAATCTTGACAGACTCGTGCTGGTCATTCTGAGGCTCAGCAGACTCCCCATCATGTTCCTCCCGAAAAGAAGGAATGCAAGACAGACCAATTTGTGGGATTTCTATGAGGAGCCAGCTCAGATCTCTCCAGGCTTCATAGTTCTGTTTGTGCCACCAAGCTAGAGCCAGGGGAGACTACCTCCTCGCTCCACTACCGTGCTCAGCGCTTGCTGTCCCGGTGGGAATGCAGACAGGCACCTTAGATTGGAGCTTGGACTTGCACAGCTTAGAGAGGCCCACGAGGGGTAAATAATGAGCCTGGATAGACCAGAGTGTCTTTGTCCTTCTGTTTTCCCCTGTTTTGTGTTGCAGGAGGGGGATGGGAATGGACAGTGGATATGGGCAGGCTCCATGTGTTTGGACCATGTCGCTGCTGGCACTGCGCAGCCCTCTGAGCCGGCGGGCTCTGCAGAGCTTGCACTGTGGCCCCACGGAGCCAGGCGCGGATCTGGCAAGCTTGGCGCTGAACCAGACCGGGGAAATCTGGGCTGTTATCTGGGTGGCCTGCTGTCTGGCTGTCCTAGCATCACCTCTTTGTCCACAAACTAAAGCCCGCTCCACTTATGCTATCAAACCAGCCCAGGTCCAGTGGGCTGATGGAAGGTCCTGTTTTTCTGGCTCGCTGGCTACAGGCAAAAGTGAGGAAGAGTCGTAACATCATGATCTTAAATGTCAGACCTGCTTTGTTTGTACCTTCCTTGTTTAACTGTTTCAGGATCATTTTAAATCCAATTCTGAAGGAGGGAAAGTTTTCTGTAAAAACCTTTGCCTACTCAGTTACCCTGAAAAGCAGTTCTGCTGGAGCCAGACAAATTAAGAACCCATTTCTTCAACCACACTAACTGCAGAGCTATTAAGATCTAGGATACTTCCTGAAACTTAGGATATTTAGCATACGTCTTCCCAGTAGACTGCAAGCAGTCATTCTGCCCCCTGTAATTGCATTACTGCCAGGCTAAACCCAAGCTAATAAACCCTTCGTGTAGATGGTAAGTGGTTTGCAGCAGGGCAGCTTGCTTTGCTTAGAGTGAGCTCAAATCTACTGCAATCCACCATGGAGGCCCTGCCTTAGAAAAATACTTGGTTCTGCTGCGCTCATTCATAGCTTTCCCTCAGAGCGCTCCTGTGGATTTTGATGGTACTGTTCCTAGTCCGGGTGATGGAAGTGGTTTTTGGGAAAGGTAAGAAAGTGAAATCTTCGTAATAGGTTATTAAATAAGTCAAATATCAACAGGCGTTTTTATTTTTACCTCCCTCTTATCTTATTTTTATATTCATGAGGGTAATGGTTTTAAATTCAGACTAGAAAATTTCAATTTCCCATCAGAAAGAATGGTATGTCAATCACAACTCTGTTCTGAAGATCTTGACTAGGGCTGGTAGATACTTCAGAAACAAGTCCCCGCACATAGGAGGTCAAACTGTTTTTGGATAGCAAGTGGAAAAGATTTCACTCCAGCCTCTACTAAGCCCACTGAAGCTTTCAAGCATACCTGATATTCTTTTAAAAGGTCTCAGACCTCAGTCAGAGATCGAGGACCTGATGTCCTCAACTCTTCATGAACTCAGTGAGAGTAAAGGAGGAGCCACTCCTTGCAGGATTACTTTCTAGGAGCTGCATCTTTACTTTATTTACATTTTGCTGACCCCAAAGCCCAGTGAATTTATTTAAAATCTTTCCACAGATTTTGACTGACTTAATCAGGCTAATGAAGAGCACCTACTGGGTCCTGTTACCATAGTAAAAGAGTTTCAGTTTTGAAAAGCCCACAGTAATATGAGTTTCAGGGTGGAAAATTTTGAATCCTTCTGCTGAGGCACAAAAGGGAAGAAGCTTCTCTGTCTCCTGATTCTGGAACCGGGCCCAGCACAAGGGAAATCTGCCACTGACCTAAAGGAGAAACGGGCACAGTATGAACCTGCTACTTACTGTTGTTATCTGATCAGCTGCATTTCTTTCCCTTGGATTTAATTTAATGTCTTTTGTGGACCATAGCTCAGCTCTGTAGAACTAAAATGCTCGGTAGGATAAATAGCAGAATGACTGTTTGTGAAGGAGACTTCTAAGCAGCAAGACAAATGGGTAGCAAATTATGATATTCAAGACCTGGCATTTTAGTGTTTAGTTCCAATTATCGGTATATTAGTGTTAGGGCACTTTTTCTTCCTATATGTGATGGATAAAAAAGAATTCTGTCTTTTTCTCCAAACTCGAATGCAAGTAATGTTCCCCCCCTCATTTTTGGCAATTAAGTTCGCATTTTAAAAATTGAATAGGTCAGGAAGGAATACATGCCAGATTTTCAATTAAGTAACTTTTGGCACCTTCACAGCTGTACCTACAGATCACTGTGGCCAAGGAGGCGATTACAAATCAGTCAAATAGCTTTTTTTTTTTTTTTTAAAAAACCCCACTTCTTGTATTTCATTAGCAATTCATGATCTTGATAATCAGCTTCCCGTGTTCTCTTGTAAGCGTGGTATCTTTGCTTGTCATGCTGACATTGCAAACTGCTATTGCTATCATACTAGTAGTGGAGGCTACAGATAAGGTCCCTAGCATTTTCTGTTGAGGATAGAAAGGAGATGAATTAAGGTCATACAAGCAGCTTTAACTTTGTATTTTTTCCCTAGCTTCTAAGTGTTTTATGGTTGGTTGGGGTTTTTTTTCTTTGTTTGTTTTTCCACCCCCTCTATTCAAGAGCCTCAGTAATTTGGTTGTGCTTTGAGAGTGCTGTTATAGAGGTATTCCTGTAGTATAACTAATGAATTATCAACACTACAAGCATGAATTTTGTTTTGCAGACAGGAAAGCACAGTCTCTCCTTCAAAGGGACCATAAGATGTAAAGTTATGCAACTAGTCTTTACTAGATCTTTTTTTTATTAGAGTATTCTAAGCAAGTATTTTAAGAAGTAATACAGAGTTCAGCAGGAACCTACTGTCCATGTATGTTGGTGGTTGGAAAAGCATTCCTCAAAAGATTTAAAGGATTACTTATAAAAAATTGTAATAGCACTCGCTTCTTGCAGTTGATTACCAGGTACTAATTTGAGTGATACTGGAGTAAATCCTTACTGTTCTCTTAAAATAAAGCTTCATGTCTGGGGAGAAGAGGCGAATGGACTCTTGCATTTTACTGCAGTGAGGTGTGCATCACGAACTAAATGGCACTGCTAAGCTGTCCTGCAGTGTGAGGTCTGCACCTTCGACACAGCTTTTAGGTTTCTTTCTTTTTACTTGCAAGCAGCACAAACTAGAATAGAATGAAGGAGCTGGTTTCTCATCAGCTGGTATGGAGACCTTGATACCAGAGGGGCCAAGAGGTGCTGTGTGATGATGGCTACCACTAAAAAGAACCAGTGCATCCGTGACAATCAATAATGATGATTTCTGATATTAAAATGATACTGTTACATGCAAGTCACTGAAGTATGGTAACTAGTGCTGTTGATTTTAGCTGAGCGGTGGCAGCTGTAAAGCTCAGTGATGTGTTAAGCTGTGGTTTCAACATGAGCCAGTGTCCATGTCATTGAAAGGAAGTGTCCCCTGCCCTGTTGCATACTCCTGCTGTTTTCCTTGCACTCCTTCCTCCTAACCATGATCCCTGATCTGGAGCTAAATTGGCAAAAAGGTTGTGTGTGTGTGTGTTTTTTGGGTTTTGTGTTGGTGTGGGTTTTTTCTTTTCTTTGTTTTGTTTGTTTTGTGTGTGGGTTTTTTCTGGGCCGGCTGTCTGCTGATGTCGCTGCCTGAGTTGGAAGCTCCCAGCGTAGTCAGATGGGCATCAATGCAACACAAGGGAAGCAGAAGTATAAGAGAGGGGGGAAGGGGGGTAGGTCTTAGACCACAGCTCACAGGCAGAACTTCTTAGCCATATCATGAAAGTGCAGCCTCAGTAACTGCTAAGGGAATGACACCTATATGTGTGTGTATGTGTGTTTTGCAACTGAAAATGCAAAAGCATGGAGCTTGCGTAACTTAAGTGGAAAAACAAAATACTTGTTAGTCTCTTGCAAAAAATAGTTATGTTTTATCTGAGAGATTCAGTTTGGTGAAGTTATTGCACGTGTAAAAAGGAGCTGATGCTTGAAGTTCAGTACAGCAGTCACAGGAAAATCCTTCTAGACGAGAGAGCAAATGCTTTTGAAAAGTATTATGTTACCATAACTTAATAGTGGACCACAGGAACTCATTATACTTCATCTCATGAATATCATGCATCTCTTATTGAGCCCTAAAAAAAAAACTTTGATTACAGTATTGGTGGTAAATTCACTTTAATCCATTTTTAAAAAAAATTATATTATCTTAAGGTTCAGTGTATCATACAGGCAGTCATGAGAAGGAAGGGGTTACTGACCATGAAATGTGCTGTTGCCTACACCTGGTTTTTTTTTTGGCCTTGTTTCTTGTCAGAATAACTTCATTGTCATTGTAGACTATGCTATTGAATTTTTAAGGGATAATTATTCTAGGGAAGGCAAGGAGGGCTGATGCCTGTTAACATCATCTTACTGCATGTAAATGTCATCTGCAAAGAGAAGACTGTTGCTTAAAAAATACAGCAGCTCTTCAAGCTGACCTTGTTGACTCAGAATGTTTGGGAGAGGGGGAAATAACTTCATGAATTTGTCAGGTCTCCTTGCAATAAGTATTAGGGTAGTTTTGTTGCTAAGGAAACCCAAAAGAGCTTATTTAATTAGCTGTCATTCATAAATGATGACCTACTCTCTGGGGAAAGAAGTTCTACTTACACAATTTTTTAAGATGCAAACAATAGCTAGTGAAAAAAGGCAGATCTGGGAAATGAAGAATTCTTCTTTGTGAGATAGATGTCTTTTTATTTACTTCGTTCATTTATTAGATGTTACGACTCTACCAAAATTGCTCCTGTTGCATTGTTTGTATTTTGCTGATGACCTACTGTCTTCTTTGAATAATGGTAAACAGAATCACTAAATCTGGAAAATAGATGTGCTGATGGGTTTAAGCTATGATAAAAACAACACAAATGATGTTTATATGGTGTTGTTACCTAATAAAGAAAAGCTGGTATTAGTACAAATATACCATAACTCTCTAAAAGGAGGATCAAAGGAAAAAAATGATGTGTTTGACTATGAAAGTAGTTCAACTGATGATGCTATCTCTGATCGCGCAGCCTGCTGACAGCTGGGTTTGTAAGACAGCAGCTTGGAAATCTGTCAGTGTTTTCTTTGCGGTGTTTTTTCTTAGATTACATATATTCTTTGCTGATGTGTAACTACCATGAGGAAATGTATCATTTTTGACGGAACTGCTCTTATAGTGACATATGTCATGAGACAGGATGTTTTTCTAGGTTTACTTTTGATAATGACAGTTTCCATTTGAGATAGTAGGTGCATTTACTAACTATATTTTGACTTTTCTTTTGCATGCTTTGTCAGTGATTTATTAAGCATTAGTTTAATATTTTCATATAACAGAAATCCATTCCATGTTAGTGATCGTCTCAGTCATTCACTTAGTTTAATTCTTGAACAGTGACTTAGAATGAAGAGCCAAAACATCTTTCTTGATTAAAAAAGAAACACCCCGAACTGTTGGGGCTTTGTAATTAGGAGGATGATAGTGCAAGAATAAGCAAATGTAGTTAAGTGGTACCTCCTCCTACGCCATTACAGTCCTCCTAGTTATTGTGTCCGTATGAAACCAAAATCCATCTGTCTCTGGGCCTGGGTAATATTACATGAGCATTTTTTACCATGGCTGATCACAAATTACGGTGGGTGAGGGGGTAACAAACATGGAACACACAGAGATCACCCTGGAACATGGGAAATTCCATCTCAACATGAGGAAAAACTTCTTTACTGTGAGGGTGGCAGAGCAGTGGCACAGGCTGCCCAGAGAGGTGGGGGAGTCTCCTCTGGAGAGATTCCAAACCCACCTGGATGCATTCCTGTGCAGCCCGCTGTAGGTGACCCTGCTCTGGCAGGGGCTTGGAGTAGATAATCTCCAGAGGGCCCCTCTGACCCCTGCCAGTCTGTGATAACAGCCCGCAGCGCCAGCCAAGCCAGGGCCCTGGAGGAACAATCCAATGAGCTGTAAAAATCACTGGAGTGTTCGCTGGGAATGTTCTGTCATGTATGTTTGAAATGCGGCTATTTAAACAAGGGGGAGACTCCTCTTAAGGTACTCTGGAGGAACCTCCCTCTTTGGATTAGTTGTAGAGAGATGCTGATCTCCTAACTTAATTGACTTTTAAGCTCCCAGAGGTGTGGTAAATGCACCTCCAAGATGCCTCTCTGATCTTGGAGTAGGCAACCACGAACAGATAACACTGTTCTTTTCTATTTTAATGTTTCTAAATAATAAAAAAATGTAACCCAGGGTATTGTTCAAGGAGACATCTAAGGCTTAAGTAACTCAACCCTTGAAGAGACAGGAAACGTGGAATTAATTTTTTTTCTGCCTTTTTTCTGTTCATAGTTATTTCTGGAATTTCCCATTCCCTGCAGCTACAATAGGACTATTTGTGTTAATACGCACTAAAAGTCGGGATCTCTGTTCTGCGCTATGTGTCAAGATAATCTTGAGGATGTTGTGAGTCTTTGAACAAATATTCCAGATGAAAAGTGAAATTGAATGTAAACAGTGTTTTCATGAGAACATATACCAGATAGCATTTGAAACGGATATAGTACAGTTCAACATAATTGTGCAACTTTAAAAAATTAAATAAAACAAGTCATTCTATGATGAAGATTTTATACGATATGTTTCAGCCTGGCATTAATTTTATATATAATAAGAACCACTTGATCATAAGCAGTGTTTAGTCTCTGGATTTCTGTAACCATTATACAGTAAATGACAGTGAAGCTGTGGGCAGTGCTTGAGTAATAATAATCAGTTAAGATGAATTTATTTCAAAATAATCTCTTGTAGCCTCCCAAGACCTGGAGCTAATCCACAAACAAGGTTCTAAACACCAGTACCAATTTCTGCATGCCAGCAGGAATCCTTAGGACCTGCTGATACTTGAGGAAGTTTGCCATGTGACATGTTTTTGGATCGTATTCCTAGAAAGGGCTTTTCTTTATTCTAGGAATGAAATCTGAGCAGGTGAAGGAAATACTAGCTGCAGTATGTAACAGAAAGTCTAACTACTGGGAAATTAGAGAAAAATACTCTTTTTTTTCAGTACTATAATCAATGACTTAACAGCTTTAAGTTGTGCTTGTTCTGCATGGCACAATACATTTCTGGTTAGAAATGCCTGGTGCCTCTCTTTCATCAGGTTTTTCTGCTTACCCTGCCGCAGGAGTTTTTTTACGTGCAGTCATAGTGTGCACTTCTAGAGTGAAACTGGGACAGGTGTAGAGAAAGGCTGGTGAGATGATACAGCGTCCCAACAGCTATTTTTTGATGACAGAAAGCTAAGAGAACTTTGTGGGTTAGCCTCACAACATGCAGGCTGAGGTGTGAGAAGATTTTTGACTACAAATAGAAGAAGCAAGTAAAGAGAAAGGCATGGGTATTTTAGAGGAATGAAGTGCCACAAAAAGGAACTATCATACAGTGGCTGCAAACAATTTTAAGCTGGAAATAAGAAGCTTGCCATAGTAATTAGCAAATAGGTCTGTCCTTGGGTATTCTGGAATGAGTATAATGGGGACAAAAGATCCTTGCAAAGTCTGTTATGGAATAGGTAAATTTCTCTTAAAAATGATTTCTTGCAGCAGCAGGGGTGGGACTGGGTAACTGCAGAAGATCCTTTCAGACCTATGTTCCTGACGGAAACGGCTTCCTGAAGGATGCTCTGTTTGTAGAAAATAGCAAGATGAAGGCAGCTTGAGGGAAACCCTCAAGAAAAAGGGTGAAAAGAGAGCAGATAGAACTTGATGGTGCTGCCACTGGTGTGGTGGCATTCACATCAGCTGAGAACCTCGCTAGGGCAGGGCTCTGTTTAGAGATACCCCAGAGACACCTGAGATACTAGTCCAGGTGCGCTCGTTGGGGTCTTGCTCTGACCTCTCAAGGGCTGGCTTAACGTCGGGCACCAAGGCAGTCTCCCTGTGCTCTCTGGACAGGCTGTGAAATGTGGCTGTCATGTAAAAATCCCTTCCCAGCAGGCAGCAACTACCTAATCAAAAAGCAATTAACTTGTTTCTATATCTAATATTAATTAGGAATAGCACTAGCATGTGAAGGCTTTGAAGATCTAGTTGCTCAGAATTTGGAGTTGAAAGAATTGAGAGTTTTATCTCATGTTTTGATTTCCATTGGATTTAAACCTGTCATATTTCTAGTGGTATTTCTTACTTTACTGACTGAAAATCTCAATGAGGGTATTGAAGCGAGATCTGAACTTAAACCACAAATGTCCATCCCATGCTTTGCCAACTGTCATTGTAATGTGCCAAAAGCTACTTACCTTGCATGCTTGCAGAAGTGGCCTTGGCAAAGGAATACAGCACAACATAGCAAGTCAGTATGTTAGTGTCCTGCAAGCCTAATTCTGTCTTTCAAGAAAATCTAGGAAGCTGGTTCAAGCCTTTTTCCCTCTGCCACAGCTGACTTGCTTCCTCAGAAGTGAGGGATGGAAAGGAAAGTCTTAAAAAAGAAAGTAGCTTAAGTAGTTTGGTTTGGGTTTTTTTTGGTTTTCATACTCAGAGGGAAATTAGGGTCTGTCTTTAAGACAGGAGCATTTCTTTTTGCCCCCTTAAAGTAATTTTTAAATGGATTTGGCTGTTTAAACAATGCAGACTGAACATGGGTATTAAGAGTACTGGAATTTATCAAGCCTAAACAAGACAAATTTCTCTAGAATTGATCCTACACAGATTAGGCAAGATGACCAGATGAGGTAGAGTGAGACACTTAAACAAAAAAATCCCCAATGTGTTCTAATGTGAATGCTAGAATAATGGGTGACTAACAGGTTTTTATCGTAGTGCGCCCTGCAGGACACATTTCAATGTGAATTACAGAGAGGGCTTTTGTGGCTTCCATTAAAACTATTCCTGAAGCTAAATCCCTGCATCTCGCTCCAGAGTGATTCCTCGGTGGTGTTCTGTATTAGACAGTCATGAGTCACAGATGAAAAAGGCAATAACCTTGGTTGCCTAAAGCTCTGTACATACCATTATCTCCAATCGCTAAGGAGTGAAAAAGCACTTAGTCAAGTAGGGTGAAATGTGTTTTCTCTGGCCAAAAGGTGAAAAGTTGATAAAATTCCGTTCATGCAGGGAACCTCAAATCTCTTCGTTGTTAGGATTTTAGAGACTCTCATCAAGAAAATGCAATAATTTCTTATTTACTTGGTCCTTGATTAGTACTGTACTTCAAGCCATTTAAAACATGTAAGCTCAAATTATTTTTAAACAGCTTTCTTATTATGTATATATAGAAAGATAATTAGGAAAGCTCACTATAAATGTGTGTGTTACAATGAACTCTGGGCACAGTGAGCACGAGCTTGTGATTTCTGTCTATGAGGATATTACCTACTTAGTGTCAACAGCATGTGTTCGGCATATGTAAAACAACTACAACCATCTTGATCAAACTCCAGAAGACTTTTTCGATTAAAGGCCTGCCGCCTGCCATATAATTCTGAATAATACTCTTGATTTTTCTTTGATTCTTCTTAAAAGTTTAAAGATACTAAAAATCCAATTAGATGATTTTACTCATACCATCCCAGTGAATGTTGAAAAAATACTGGATTTACAGGCTTTCCAGTATTTCTTTCAAAGTCATATTTACTATGATGATAAGCTGTGGCAGAGAGATTGTTCTTATATTTTGTCCTGGTTGAATTTGTTCAAGTTTCCTAATCTGGGGAGAGGAGAATTCTGTGGTTTAGAATTGTTGCTAGATCACTCGGATCATGTTTCTCAGATGACTGAAGTTTCTTAGAAACAAATACTTTGCCATCTCTGGTTACGCAGACTATGAAACATTAACTTAACTTCCCGCACTGCTACAAGTATCTGTACACGTGAGAAACAGGCTCTAAAATACAAACCACTAATATCTTGAAACTGCTTAGTTCATACCCACTGCGTTTTGGTTTTATATTTCCCTTCTACACCTCGTGTAAAATCAATCTGACAGATGCTAACACAGATCTGAGATTCATTAGAAGGTGATTAATTATCCTAAAGGGATGTTTATGGGTAGGAGCGCTGTATATTTTGGGCTGTCAAAACAAATTGACCAAACAGCTTCTCTGTAACAACCCTGCAACTATGTGGGGCTAATGACAAAACTCAGTGCACAGTATTCCTCTAAATCTAACGTAAAATCTAATGTAAGAAAGTGGTTAGTGGAAGTGTCTATGGTGATAATCAAATTGAGCCTCAAATGAAATTTGTGATTTAGATATCAAAGCAACTAAATTATTAACATCCCAAGGCATTTTCCATAAATTAATTTCCCGATTAAAGTTTTTATAGAAACAGTGTTTTGTATTGGACTTTCAATTGTAGTGTCGAGAGTGGGCGGTCCTGAACAGTTAGCTCTCCCTCAGCCATAGGGATGGGTACTCTTGACTCTGACTCTTTGTTTCGTCAGCCTTCCCCTAAAATTCCTTTTCCGCTCAGTTCATTGTTTAAAGCCCGACTGTAAAGCCTAATGAGAACATTCTAGACTGATTATAATCACCCCCTTGGCTGAACAGAGGTGCTTTCTACTGAAATCATTTCAGGCAGTATGGTTGTAGCAGAACTGGGAGGTTCGAGAATACTCAGTCCTGCAGCCCCTGCTATGCAGGGCTGGAATGCTGTTGCCTCTTGCAGGCTGTAGTAGAACGATGCGGTTAAACGAAGCTGTGGTGTCCCTGCTTGTGGCGGCCGGGCACTAGTTTTCACTCACTGAACTCTTTCACTTCAAGTACCTGTTGAGAGCTATTTGCCATCGCAGTTGTTTTCTTCGCTGCTCTTCATTTCTGTTCTGTTTATGCTGCAGTTGCATTATTAGCTTTTGGGCATGCTAGTTTAGCTTTAAATTACATCTTGCACGGCATGAATTAGAAGGAGGAATTGCCTTAATTTAGCCAGTGCCACATTTCAGTAAACCTGCTTTTCAAAACATCCTGTGTAGCAAGACTGATCCCAAGCAGTTAATACTTTAAATGCACAAGGTCGAGCATGTCTTGTTTATGCTTCAAGGCCATGTCTGACAGTCAGTTTTCCTGCTGTTAGCACCCATCAGACCAAATAATCTCCATACTCTACTAATGAGAAAAAAATACACTTTAGTGCTATGCCATGGAGGAGAGCGTGAAGGTAGCAATACAGAAATTTTACAGGCTCTTACATTATGCAGTGTATTCATACAGTGCTTCTCAGCCCATGCTTTTCTGAACAGAAAGTTACAATGGAACCTATAATGTATTAATAGTAAGTTTAAATGTCTCTTTACATAGCTTTGCTTTCAGCCATCTGCTAAGCTCTATTCTTCCTGAAGTTTTCTCCAAGTTGTGTTGCTAAGATGTAAAACTTAATAAGATTTTGATAATTTGCCAAAAGTCCTTTTCCTAAAATATTTAATTATGGTAGCAGTGGGAAAACAGCAAAACCATTGAGAACAATCTTTACTTTTGACCTGGGATGCAGAACTGCAATTAACGGGATGAGCAGTGTTTGCGTGTGTATGCAGTGTCAGGTCTTGGGCCCCTCGGGGACGCAGTCCACTCAGCCCAGAAGGGAAGCTGGAGGAGGCAGTGGTTGGACACCTTTATGTCTCTCTGATCCTCATACTGATGCTCAGAATAGTTTCGTAGAAGAAGGTAGGACTCAAGATAGTTAACTTGTGCCAGGCTTATTACAGAAGTTGCTGGAGAATTTACAGGAAAGCCCAGATCATCTAGTGCTGTCCTGTATCTGGAGGTGGAAAATCCTTCTTTGGGCCTGTTTCAAACTTGAAATGGAAGCAACCTTTGGTATAATCTTAGGAGACCTGTCTGCTAAAGAAATACGTTCTCAGAGCTTGTTCACGGGAGTCTGAGCTTGTTCTCAGAAATCTGGCCAGCTGCCCACTCAAGTTGTTGCTTGGGTGTCAGCTGGCTGGCTTTTATTAGTAAAGACTTGTGGGTGTGGGTCCAAAAACCAGTCTAAATTTTTGAGTGGATTTACATGAAGTTCTACAAATTTAGATGCCAGGCTCAGCATAATTTTTCACATGTGAGCTTTCTGCTAAAATATTTACACTGTCTCTAAAAGCCCATTTATTATATGATATGACTTTGTAATATGTAAAGGGTTGCTTGTAAAATATGCATAGAATAGAAAAAGCAAAGATCTATATATTGTATGTTCATAGTACTGACTCTGTCTACGGTGCATATGTATGCGAGCAATCAGAGAAGGACTGGCCTTATAACAGTTTGACTCTAACCCGTCTGCTTAAAAGGAAAAAAAGGAGAGAAAAAGAAAAGAGGAGAGGGGCACAGCTGCTCAACCATTATTTGCTGTTTGTAAGATACACCACTACAGAAAGCCTGAAGCGATACTCTATTTAAATCGATTTCTATTGGGTCATTGGAGGGAGTAACTGAATTCCTTCATTTATTAACCTCAAGGTGCATGAGGCACACAGAGGAGATACAGACGGCCTGAAGTGCGACTCTTGTCACTCGTGATGGCTGTACTTGTATCCTTGTATGTTTCATCACTATGATAATTTTTTAATGCGAATATTAGTAAATGAGAATTGGCTGTACACATGCCTTTATTTAGTAAAGATATATTCTGTTAAGGAAGGCTTGAACTTACACTCAAACTAAACAAAGTCTGGCTGTATTTAGTGCGACCTGCACGTTCGTAATGGGTATAGGTCTAGCAGTTTCATTTTCTTCTTTGCAAGTGCAGGACTAGACAGGCTGTATAGTACGGGCTATAACGGGCTATATACACTATAATGGACTGTAACGCTCAGAATCTTAGAAAAGTGCTTACCGTGGAGGTGAATCGGGATACATGACGTTGACCTGAGAAAGCGTATCCAGATAGGAACCAAAATCAAAAGCTGGGGGAAACTCCTCCATGCAGGTGGATCTCAGCTCTCCAAAAGAGCCACCATAAGAGAAGCCGTCTGGAGCTGGAAAACAAGCCATTAATACTCACTGCTCACTTCCTCCATGGTGGATTCTCTGAGACAATATCACTGTTTAAAACACTGCCACAAATCAGAAAATAAAACCAATCTGAGGCAGAGGAATTACTGGTGTTCTGGAACAGTCAGGTTTCACAGGACATTTCTGTTCCTTTAAGAGCAAGTCAGTGTCATCTGTAAATGAACTGTGGTCTTTCAGACTGTGGTACAGGGACTATATATTTAGTGCTGCCCTACAAGATGCAAGTGCCTAAAGCTTTCCTTGTGCCTCAAAGGTTGAAAAGGAGTGTCAGTTCTGCTGCATGCAGCTTCAAACGTTAGCAGGATTGCTGAAGTTCCCAGGAGTCGCATAGATTGAAACCTTGCCAATTCTGTGAAGGTTTTTAAACGGAGGCTTAGGTGTTTGATTGTAGGTATGTGTCTTGAGAAAATGCTGTTCTCAATAAAAACACTCACAAAAAGGGGAAAAAATGGATAATAGTAGAGAAAATCGTGCTGCTGCCTGCTCCAGGGCTTTCTTAATGCTTTCACACAAGAGCCTCATAGCTCCAGAAATACCAAGAGGTTAATGCTATCTTCTGTCTTTGAGGATAGTTAGTTAATGCTCAATATTCGGGGGTACATTTCCATAAGAATGTCCCAAATTGTGAAAATGCAGCAATCTCCACTGCTCCCCCCGGCCTTGTCGTAAAAATAAAGTGGTCTCTCCTTTTCACTCGATGCATTAAAATAGTACCTGGAGAGAAGGGCCAGCTTCTCAAGTGACATCAAAGCAGTGTCTCTCTCGACAGAGGGTGAAGGGCAGGACTCACTAGAACTGCCTGTTCCTCCTTCTGGCGGTTTTCACCTCTGCCAATTTATTCTCGAGGAATTTACCGGGACTAATCCAGTCTATCATGCACTGTGCTTCCCTTTCGCTTGAGAAGTGAAGGAAGCCAACTTCACAGTGACTCCCGCTCTCCCGCTGCTCCCCTGCTGGCTGGTGGAAGCCTGCTGAGATATTAGGTTGGCGTGTGCTAATGTAAAATTCTCACTTGGGTAGACTAGCACAATTTAGTTTAAGATTAGTCTTTTGAATTTCTCTGAAAATATCACCATGCTTTCCTTTTTCCATTTCTTTAGCATTGTTGTTTCTAACAAGCAGTTTGAAAATTGTCCTTTATGTTTTTGCCTGGCTGCAGGGTTTTTTAAAGAACGTAGCAGTGGGTTTAAATGTAGTGATTGAATCTTAATGGTCAGTATTTTATCATGCCAAAATACTGTTGTTCATGGGTAAAACAGTAACTCCAATTTGGGTTTAACTATTTAATCCCAAATTTAGCTGCTGAAAAGTAGGAAAAATAGTTGTTACAATAATAGTAGACATTAGTTTTTTGGATTTTTTTTTTCCTTTTTCTCTTTGTATATTGCCGTGGGAGTTTGCATTTCACTTGGAGTGTAAAATTTATGCCCAAAACGTAGATTTTATTCACTTATTTGGATAAAAGTTTCTGGAAAAGCCAAAAATAATTGTTCCTGGCTCCAGGTGGACAAACTGATCCTAGGAAATGTGTTTCCTCTGGACATGAAAATTCCTGGTCCAAATAATTAAATGAAGTCAAATTGACTTCAGTGGATACTTGATTTACTTCAGTGAAATCAAGATTTGAGCCAATGCATTTTTATGAGGCTCACTATTATTATCTTTTCTATATAAAGAGAAAAAGCTCAACAATATGCAAAGAACTGTACTCTCATAACAAACAGCAGACATAGGAGCCTAACCCCAGGTGACAAAAATTGTTGATGCTCCACTCAATTCATTAATTTATTTATCATTTGAATTTTTACTAGCTGAAGACTTGCAAAGTAACTTCTTGTAACTGTTTTTTTCCTTAAGTATAGAAAATAATCAGATTCTGTCATTTCCTTGAAAAAGTGGCTTTTAACTTCTGGTCAGCAAACCCCAAATTGGCCAATAATATAATTCTACAATTAACTCCTTCATATTCCAAAATCCTTTTAAATTATGGGGGATTTTTGTCAGGGGGTAGGGGGATAGGGATTGGCACTTTTTTGATAGCAAACCAGTCTCTTCAATGTCATTACAACTGTCATCATCATTAATGTCATTAATGACATAATTAACGATGATGATAGTTGTCGTGACATTTTGATGCCCTGTTGTTCTGTTTATGTCCAGTTATGAACTTTTGTGGTCAGAAAAGAAGGGATTGCCCAGTCATTCATTGTTGCAGGTCAGCGCACGCTGCAGAATTGAAGATTCCTGCCTTTCCAACACATAGAAATTATGTTATATGCTATACTGGAGCTATAATGGGATATGAAAATAAACTATCAGGAGTCAAGCGATGGAGAGGAAATGTTTTACTGTATCAAGGGAAAATAAGCTCTTTAAGAAATACTGTTGGCATTGGCCTTGTTTACGTTAATCATTAACTATGGAGCTTGTACTATGGGAATTCAGTGCCAGCACAAAGATGCTATTAAACTACAAAGCCGCCTGTGACCTACTCATCCTATTTTTTAATTATTTTATTTTTTTTATCCCTTGCACAGCGGCCAGATGCTTTTTGTTGCCCATAGCACCAGATATTAATAAAGTTAAACATTATCTTGCTATAACTAGCTATCTTACCGTAAACAGCATCTCTCCTCAGATGTGGGTGTCTTAACCGTCCGTCCTTGCGCAGACTGCCAACGATGATTGTAACACACGACAGAAATAGCACAAGTCCGATCACTACTCCAGCCACCAGAAGGGGTGAAACAAGTAAACTGGTATCATTCCCGTTTTCACCGTAGCTGGGAAATTCACTGGTTGGGCTGCTCTGGTTCAAGTGAACTTCTGTACAGCAGAGAGAGAAAGAATGTGTCAGTTGTGAAAAGAGACATTTACAAAGTGTGGTTATAGGGATGCCAAAACTAAGGGCTTTCAAAGCCCTAAGAGACAGCCTGAGACAGATCCATTGTACGAATTCATGCTCTTACGGACAACCTATTTATTAGACCGATTTCTGGAGCTGTTAGTAACTGACTCTGGGGGAGTCACTCGGCAATCGTTTCCCTGGTTTTGGGGAATATCCTGCTGGAGTCAATGATGTCTGTTGCGTAATAGGAATTTTGAGTGCTTATTCCTGGAAAGATTCTTTGTATTGTGAATTGATTAATGCTGAAAGAACTTCCGTGCTCAAGGAGGGATGTGAAAACTCAAAAATTTGGGCTCTGAGCAGAACAGGAATTGCATGTTCTTACTAAGTGTGAAAAGGCTCCAAGGTTTGGCAGAGAAAGTTTTGGGTGAGAGTGAAACAGCGGAGCATGCTTTTGTAGTGCAGGGCATGCTTTAGTTTGTGGGATGAGTCAGCATCCCAAGAAACTGATTTGGAGCAGAGGGGGGAAGAGACTCATTCAGAGTGGGATTCTTAGCGTGGCACTGGATTTTCATCAAAAAATCTGCCTTTTTAGCAGGCAGAAGCTTGGGCTATATGGTGGTGCTGTTGGTCCTTAACATCTAATAAATTGTTGAAATAGAAAACCATCACAATGAGCACGTAAAATTTACTCATTAAAAACCTGAAAGTGAGTAAACTTAATTTATTGCCCTTTGGGCTCCCCCATACATTTAAACAGTAACCCAACGATGGTGCCAAACCTGCGCTTTACTCCAGGCTTTCCTAGTGTTCGAACTGGCTATGTGCCTCGCAGAGAGGTTAGGTTTGGTGCAGTCATTCTCCTTTCATCGTCCCTCCTTTGGCCTGATACTGTGCAAGGAAAGAGCTGTGTGGGCAGACAGACCTGGCCTTAAAACAGCATGGAAAGATTGTGGTGCAGCACGTACGCCCTGCGCTGCCGCAGGTGACCGCAGACTGAGCTGAGCGCTCTCTGGCTCGTGTGCCTCTGTTCTGGGCAAGCAGTTCTACACAGCAACATTACTACTCTTACTTCCACCCCATTTTGATTTTTTTAGTCAAAATGCACCCATGTTGTATGTGACAAAAACTGTAACTGCTTTCCTCTGTTAAAAGAAAATAAATCTCTAGATGTATTATTTAAGTTCAATAATAAATCTGCTTAAGGAAGAAAAATGGAAAATGCAAGATTATCCCAAACTATGAAAAGTAAGAATAACTCCAGTAATTTATTCACAAGTCAAATATCCTTTTGAGACAAGCTAAAGAGAGAGTATCAAAAGTTAAACAGTAGGTTTCCTCTAGAGAATCAACTGGTGACATTCGATTATCCATGTGAATTAATTGCCCATAGATGTATTTATGGGGGATTGCACTGCTACTGGAGGGGAGGTAAATGTAGAAATGATGGGAAAAAGGATTCAGGATTTAAGCAGGAAATCTATCTGCTGAAGTAAAAGGCTCCATATGTTTATTTGTGGACAGAAGTTTGGGCATGCAAATTTGGGCTTAGGTCTTGAAAACAAGTTGCAGTAAGCACCCATTTCCTATCCTTAATCCACAGCTTATAAAAAAACAACCAGCAAACACCCGCACACCCACCCACCTCCAAATTAAAAAGAAATCTCCCATTAGCTTCTCAGGATCAGACTATGTACCAAGAAAACCAGAATTTTATTGATGCAAGAAATTATTGGAGATGCATGTATACCAAGACTAGCTTTCGGCTATGGCATGGATATATTTTTATACCTGGCTATATGCCAGTTGAACAGATAAATAATTTGTTTCCTACAGAAACTAAAGCTAACAAAATTTTGCTCTTTTGAATGTTCTGTAAAGTGAATATGTGCTTTTGGAAGTGCAAGTGCTTTTTACATGGATAGATCTTAGCAGATAGTGTTCAGCAATGTCTTCCCCGCTCTCTTCCTTCGGGATATACCACTCGGTGTCTTGCAGTCACACTAAGCTTAAAAAGAAGACGATGGCTTCAAGCCAATGTATATTATCATTGGCCAACACTTGACATTGAGGGAACTGACTGGAAATATAAAAAACCTGGGGAATTAGCATGTAGTAGGGTTTTTGTTAATTTTTTTGGAAGCACTTGACTGTTGGCTGGGAATCTTTATGAGCAATTAAGATAGACAGCCAAGAAATGTGCTGAGCTTTTACAAAGCGTTTTATGCCAAAAGAGAAAACTGAATTTTCTGAATAACCTGATTCTGTAGCATTAAATCTAAAGCATATGGAAAACTGTCCTGCTTAATACTCTTAGCGCAAAGAGTTTTTGGGTATGGGATATGTTTGAGGGGTAGATTCCACTGATGATATGGCCCTTGCACTAGAACTAAAGCTCCTCAAAGTTTAGAAAATTCTAATCGTGTTTCTCACTTGCACAGTTTTTTTAACTGTCTCTGTTGGTAATGTGTCCAGTGGGTACTCCCGCTGGCTTTCCATAGCGTTGCTTTTTCAGATTTTTGCAAATCCTGTCTTTGAAAGATGCAAAGTATCACAGGAGTGCCAGGTAGTTTAAATCACGATTGCAGGGAATTGACGCCTGAACTGAAAGTACTGGCGATAATTTGTTGTTATTTTGGCTGGCTTGTAAAGATAAAAGGGAAGAATCAACTTTGTTGCTGTCGTGATGAGCCTATGAGCCTGGGGTGTGAGGCTGCTCTATGCGCTGTCAGGCTTGTGGTTTTCAAACTGAAGTCAAGCAGTACTGAAACTGGAGTTGGTGATGAACTTCCAGTCAAGTTCAGTGGGACAGAAAAGAGGCCGCAGTGAGTGCTTTCGGATCTTTTGAAACTTGGACAGCTTCTAAATGATCCTCTTAACAGGAGGGGACTGTCTAAAGAAAAGATGACTAGATTTTGGGCTTTTTTTCAGTTGTGTATAGAAGCCAGCTGGTATCTTAACACATCGACTATTTTGGAGATTCCTGCGGTACCACCCAGTGTGAGCACTAATATTTGGTCCTATTTTGCTTTATAGGAATTCAGCAGGTTAGCAGTGACTTCAAATAGAAAGCACTCTCTCTTATACGCTCCACATGTACTTGAGGTGTTATTTTTTATTTCAAGACAGCCCATATATCTAGCACGTTCTCAAGGCCTCCTTAGCTGTTCCACATCTTGTCTGTTTTATCTCTTGTTTCTCACTGTCGTGAATCTTTCTCTCATTTTATGCTCTTAATCTAATTGAACCCGGTCTCTGGTAAAGACAAGATAGATTGCAATATTGCTCTTATTAGAAAGAATGAATAACTCAGCCTAGCTTCTAAAACAATATGCGGTTGATAAACTTCTCTTATGGTATTATTTTCAATTTGACACTATGAGTGTAGTCCTCCGGACTTTACAGACTGGCTTACTACTATGGGGATTGCTCTGGTGACTAACAACTACAAGACGAGACGTGATGTTGATATAAATTCTTTGGTTTTGCATTTTTTGGGGCAAAAGATGTTTATATTATTTTTGGCAAAGGAATGTCTTATGAATGTTTCACCTCTTATCCAAATACATTGTCTTTTGATAAACTGTACATTTCTGTATATAAAAATGCTACTTTGTTTCCATTCATAATAGAAGTATCTGGAAATTTATGTAGAGCCCATAAGTATAACAGCAATAGCAGAGTGCTAACTTTCTTCTTTTTTTTGAGATAAGTTGTATTTTTTCCATGAAACTGCAAATTGTAAAGAATACATGTGTAAATATGAATACTTTATATCTAATCCTCTAAATATGAATTATATTGGATGCACAAATCATTGCTTTTATCCAGTGATGGGAGTTGTGTGACTAGCCAGACACAGCACAAACGGAACGCGCTGGCTGTTTCAGCCGTGAATACAATGCAAGGGGCACATATGGCTGAGGGAACACTTCATTTAGAATGAGAGTACTAGTGGAAAATTGCCTACGCTATCCATTCAGTGTTAGACAATAAATTATCCATCTGCAAAATCCCTTAAATATCACATTATATTATTTTACACAGTGCTCCTGCATCTCAACAGACTTGACTTGTAAAGTGACAGATGTAACTGAAGAAGGTGTAGTACAACTCTACTTTTTTGGTGTATGTTGTGCTATTTCTCCTTCTCATTAACCTGTCTTTGAAGGGACACTTCTTATTCCTTTCTAACTTGGCAGTAAGGAATGTTGAAGTTTCAGTTGGGTCAGATCCTGTCAGTGTGAAATGTCTTGGTGTGCAGATAAGTCATGGGAGCTTGGTTCACCCAAGATACGGCTTCTCCACTGCTTTTACGTGCTTGTATCCCAGATGAGACAGAAGGGAAGCACTACATATAAATGAAAATCGCTTCTCTCCAAACTGAAATAGTTGTGTGGGTTTTTCTTTTTCTTTTTTTTTTTCCCTCTTTGTTTGAAGGCACATCAGTGCTAGTGAAGCCACAATGGTCTCTGTAATTGATGGGGTTTTCTTTGTTCCCTTTAAAAATTGGAGATGATTTTAAGGCTGGATTTTACTAAGATAACCAAGTCTCTTCCCCTGGTTTAAAATCTGTCATCTTAATAAAGATGGCTATTCATGGTGTCACTGGTGGAGAGGATGAGACATGGAGGGGTTTTGTTTCCCAGCCCGAAATGTCCATGAACAGCTCATGAAGAACGGCTGATGTGTTGTACTGGGAGGATTTTGTGTGCAGAATCCTACAACTCTACATCCCTGCCAGCCTCAGTTAAGCCTTGCCTGAGGATGGAATGGGCTTAGTGATTACTTGCTGAACTAGAGCTGAAGCACGCTGACAGAACACGTTGTATTACACGTACGCTCTGGGTTAGTACAAGTTGTTTGGAGTTGATGATGTAGCACCTCCTATTAACTTTAAATATACTATGTTAACAAAGTGTACAGGACTGGAAATGAGTAGGAGGAAGCTCAGTATAGGATAGTACATAGTATGCTCTGATTTTTAAATAATCACAACAAAGTGTCTCAAACACCAAAGCAATTTAAAGCATTTTTTTAATCCCTGGTTGGGACAGTGTTGGAATATGCAGTCTCTTTATCAAGGGGAGGAGACTGACAGATGGCAGGAAGGAGTTGAGATGTCTCACTGAGGCATACAGATAAGCTAAATCAGTGGAATTGATGAAGATTTTGTTGGTACTGCCTTTATGAACAGTTCCTGTTCAAAGATGATTTAGTCTGGCCAAGAGTGACCAGTTGGATTCTGCAGTTGCTGCTGTACTGTGAAATAAGGCTCTGCCTGCAGCTGCTCTCAGGCTGCTATCACACTGCTTATTTCTGTAGCTCCCAGGCAGGAGTTCACAAAATGGGTAAGGCAGGTGCATTACAAAAACAAGCTGAAAAAGGTTTTGGATCACGGGCGATGGCTTTGTACAGAGCATCACTGTAGCAAGGGAGAGAGGGGTATTATTCAAGTCATTGAATGCAAAGGCCCCATAGGAACTAAATCTTGTGGGGGTTTTTTTGTGTTTTCTTTTTTTTTTTTTTAAAAAAAGTCTCTGTTGGCTTCAAAGCTGTTCCATCAAGATCCTGAGGAAGGTTGGAACCTCCCACTTCGGCTAGGTAAATGCCAGAATGTCATCTGCTTATGGGACTTCCCTTGGTTATCGCAAGTATACATCAGGAGTCGCTTCAGATCGAAATCTGGCCTGTATTTGATTTACATTTATACTTTTTTCAGCTCTTATTTTTGTGCAAACAATCTGCCAGTTTTAAACGGAATGGCAGTTTAATAAGTTTTGATTTTATTTTTTTAACCTTTCCAATCCCTAAGTGTAGTGAATATATTAAAAACAGTCAGTAATTCCATAAAAGGAAGAGCTTATGAGAACAGCTCAGCTCTGTCAGACATGATACTGAAATCAGCACATTTTCCATGGAACACTTTTGATGGATTTATGATTTCTTCTGACTCCCTAGTTAAGAGTCCCACTTAATGATAAAACTGGAACTGAATGCTCCCTCCCCACTATAAAAAAGAGGAAAATACTGTGCATTTTACTAATTCTGACCAGTTGGATAGGGAAGAAACTAGGTATGTTCTCCTCAAATAGCTTCCTGCAATCTACTGTTTGTCTTCTCACAAGACTACCTTCTGTGCCTCTGGTGAAAGAGTAACCTTGGCACACCTATCGCTGAGTGCTGCATCACCTAAGAGCTACAGCAGCTGTGATGGCAACTTACTCAGGCAGGAATAACTAGGGACCCAGAAAGACTTAAAAACCGAGTAAGTACAGGGAGTTTATAGCTAGCATTGAAGTTTGAAAGTTGGAAAATTGCTCACAAAGACAGGGTATGGCAGTGGCTTGTGTCAAGTGTAATGAATTAGGTGGCACTACCTTAACATTTGAATGCATTGAATGTTTGGGTTCTTGCCCTCTAAAGCAGCTATACAGTAGTGCAGACTGTCACGCTACAACACAAACTCACATCTCCATGTTTTTAAGACCAAAAGAATAAAACCACTCAGCTCACCAGTTACATTCATTCAGCTATGGGAACACTGGCGTCACGTTCTTCCTATACTTTGGAGAGATGTAGGAAGCAGGTAAGAACTGCTACCTTAGTATGTGTAATGGTTAAATAGTGTTTAAAAGGAACTGGTGATGATGCTAAGAACAGGCAAGGCTATTGGTCCTTTTGCATTTATCTTACTATCTTGTAGCTAAGTTGAGAAAATGAGTGGAAGAGTAGAATAACCTAGGAAACATCCTCTCTATAAATGTTTTACAGGAGCCATACAGATAGTATGGGGAAAGGAATTGTCAGTTTAGGAGGCCCAGGAGCATGTTTAATCCTCTCCCACTGCTTGCCTCTGCTACCGGCAGCCCAGGGGCTGCTCACGCGTTGTCCTCCTGGGTGGTATGCTTTTCTGGTTTGCACACAGAAAATTCAGCTGCCTCTTAAGCTATAATTGATATTCAGTAATAACCCTATAGGGATTGCTTCAGACTTCTACCTTAATGTGGCTTGTAAAAGGCATCGTATGGTGTACGATGGTGTAATTCATAGATTAAAGATGGGTTAATCTAGTTTAGCTCATGTATGTTGCAGCTCAAACTTTCATCCACTTACTGCTTATGAGAGCCCGTTAACCTGTGCTTGATGGTAGCTTCTCTTCTGGAATGGTACTTAGTCGTGATTTGACAGTCGAGGAATAAATGTATTTTTGCTGTCAGTTGCTGCAACTGTGACATTTAAACAGTTCCCCAGAACAGATGATATTCATTATCATTTTTAAATTTGAGGTAAAAAACTTTCTATACAAATGGTTAACTAGTCTTGCCTGATTATTGCTACTGTGGGAGATACTTCAGCATGATCCCAACCCCTATGAATGCCATTAACCAGGCAGGACCCATAAATTTAGACTAAGTTTCTTTGCAGCTCACAGTCTCTCTTTGATCCTTCTCGCTGCATAATATGTTCTAATCATAATTAAAACTTTTCACTGATTAATAGTAAAAAATCAAAACCTTATTCAGACATGAGACTGTGTGATAGGGACATTTCAGTTTTATCTGATGCCCTCAGCTTAAAGTGAATTTGGAGCATACTTACAGGTACAAAAGCCGCCCATGACCTTGAGAAGCTCATCCAAGGCAGAAAGGGTGGCCTTTCCTCTGAGATATCTAACTCTGCCTTTTTATCATGTCTGCCGGCTATCAGATAATGACTTTTCTCTTCTTGCATTGACATCCTTATTATAGAGCCAGAATGAATAAGATTGGATCACCAGCAGCCTGCAAATTGAGAATGTCAGAAGCAAAGAGAATGTGGCTGCATAAGGGCTCAGAAAATAAATCTTTTCAGATGCTGTGGCTTTAGGGTATTATGTTGATGTCACAGCAGCATGTATAGGTGCTGTTTCAAATTAACAGGAAAAATCTTCCAATTTTCAGATCCATGGTCTATTTTATCAACATGATAAATACCACTGCAGTGAAACAAATCACTCTGGAAGTAGAACAGCCCACTTTGTGATGGACAATATATTTCTTCCCCTATTTTCTCATATACAAACAACTTTGAACTAATACAATTTTATAAGCAGGACCCGAACCTATTACTTTTTTCAGAAACTCTGTATTAGGGCTTGGAAATAAGTATGATGAGAATCCTATTTTACCCATTAAAGTAAAGTTACCTTCATAAGCTCAGATCCAACTTAGGTTGGTAGTGACCTGACTGGGGCAAAAGCAGTAATTTTGTTTTATTGTGAGAAGCTCTGATATTTTGGCACGTAAGCTTCTCATATAGAATTCGTGGAAAAAAATGTAGCAATATAATAATTTTTCTTTTTATTCGGAGAGGGAAAGGTTTGGAAAAATGTAGTTGGCAAATAATTCTATATTTTTCCCTCAGCAGTCTGTCTGCTTGAAGTGTGATTGAGATGTCTTGTGTCTCCTCTTCAGGAGGTTGAGTTCTGTCTGAAAGATATCTAATGTGACCTAAAGAGGTAGCTATAGGGCAGATGACAGCTCATGAAAGATGTACCCTGGGCAGGAAGCCTAATATATATTGGGGGGAAAAAAAACCCCAAAGCCAAAACATTTCACAGAAAAGTTCCATTCTGTACAAACTTTACTTTCCACCTCCACAGAGAGGGCAGGGATGAAATTCTTGCTAGCTAGAACAGTAACAACTGGTGAGCAGCTGACTTGTGTTCTGTTGCCCACTAGATGCATTTATGAATCTGTAAATCAGCTATCCACTTCTGATTATTACTAAATTGGCTCAAATTTGTGAGACTTTTTGAAGTTTTGTATTTTCCTTCTGTTGTACTGCACTGTTCAATTGGCTCTCTTAACCAGCATCTTTCAGCAATCATTAACCTGCTCACATGATTTGGAACTCTGGAAAAGAGCTAATAAAGATGATACCTGCAACAAAATTCTGGGACTGAACTACTAACTGAGCTTCAGGAATCATATCCACCTTGTTGAACACTCCTTTCAGAGTGCTTGTGGCGATGTGCTGCTTCTTATTTAGGACTTTTACTATTGAAATAATCCTATTTCTTTTTCCATCCTCATCTCCAGTCTTTTTTAGCAGTAATCTACTAAAAAAAAAAATGTAGAGGAATGATTGGCATTTACTGCTTAGAATATAATGACAACTGCAATACTGATCTAGCCAGTTACGTAAAGAACTGGGTGCTAAGATAGAAACCTGCTAACAAATGCTGGAATCCAAAGATCTTTTTTTAAGAGGTGATGGCACATGTGATATATCTCGGTCTTTCTTTCAAGGTGACTTGAGGTTTTTTTAAAATAATTAAAATAGTTTTGCAGTGTTGTTATGCACTTCCGTATGAATTATGGTGTTGATGTCACAAAGTATACAAAGCCTATGACTTACATTATCATTCGTATCCGTAAAAGCTACAGCAGTATCCGCCTGCATAAATCAAGGAATTTTCTCATACCATTAAGAAGCTATTTCATTCCCTCGGATTTTGTCTGAATAGGACGACGACTTCTGCTTAGACAGCTGCAGGAGTGTCAATAATAGCAAAACAGATATTGATTCTTGGGACGATTTCAATCACCTAGTTTCTTTGTTGCTAAAGGAGCCACCAAAATTCAAGGGCACTGAAAGCCTATAGAAATTAAATTATTCAAACATTACTATTTGAAAAACTGGGGGGGGGAAATCCCGTTTTTAAAATCCCTGTTGCTTACTATAGAAGACCCCATTGGTTAGAGGATGGGTACATCAGAGTACAGGACTTGCCATACAGCCAGACACCATTCCATACGTATGCTGTGCAGTGTGTAAGGGCTGCCTGGTACACCGCATATTCTGTCCTCTCCCGTGTGTAGCTTTGGCTGGCAGAGCTGAGTCAGGCTGAAGAGGAGAGAAGATCACTCCGCGAGGCGCTGGGAGCAGTAACTTTCCCCAGCTGATAGGCAGTGGTGGTTCCCCTGGAGTAGCATAACACTCTGTTGCCTTGCATATCCAGCTTACTTTGTAGGTTCCACATAGTTCCTTCTTATAAATAATACAATGTTGGTTGCTCTTCCATCTGAGATGGCAGAGGAAGGACTTTAAAAGCACACACACACCCCCACACACCCACCCCCAAGTGTAGCCTTTAGGAAAGTACATTTACTCACTTTTCTGTATAAACTGCAGCATGTGTATCTGTGTCTTTTAAATATAACAGGTAGTTTCCCCTTCAAGGGTAGTTTCAGCAGAGGGTAAACATCGATAGCTGCTGGAGATGAGGTAGTTAATGTCTTCCTATCTGCTGGGAAGTCGGAAGAGGTCCTGGGTTCTTCCCCAGACAGAAGACATAGGCTGAGAGGGACTGATTTTTACAGATGCCATGAGAAACATCTGTGTGCACTGCTGTGGGTATTCTTCCCTATTCTTAAAATGAAGCTATTTACTATTTTCAAAGAGGATTAAAAAAAAAGAATGCATTTCTAAAGGAAATGGAAATTGTAATGTGCATTGTTCTGCATTGCTACTGGATAAGATTGAGTGAGAATAATAACAGATGCAGAGTAAGGCTAGAACAAGAACTTTGGCTTTTTCTGTGAGCACACTGTTTCTTAGATTAGAGTCCATTTAAATAATTATATGTTATAGGAAAGTTGATTAAATTTTGAGTTACGGAGGTTTTGTAAGTCCCTTTGTAATGAATGGTGTTGCATGTGGGTTAGAACCTCTGTGATGCCCACAGAGCACCCTTGGCAGTGTCTTAACCTGGAATACTGACTGCTTTTAAGGCTAGCTAGTTTTTGTGGCCTTTTGAACAAAAGGGACCAGAAAATGGTTCAGTCCCAGAAAATAAGTGTGCCCTGCAGGGGTGGGTCTAATAAGACTACCTAAATGAAAGCTCTTTTAGGGATACTGCCCGGAACAACAGGGAGAGAGAAATACCATCCAGCTTCCACCTTCCTGCAGTAGCGGTGTTCCCATCAGAGGTGTGCTTTGTGTGTTTAGTCTAATGTTAAAGGTCGCTAACTGTTGTTCGTGCAGTTTATCCAATACTGTGATTTCATCTCTGGACACAATTCGCTATTTTGGATGAGGCGGAATGACCTTCCTTTGACTATTAACCCACCACTGCAGCACAAGTTAACCCTCTATTGTTTCCTGAGCCCTGCTGTTAACTCCTAACATGCCTGTGCACAAACCATCCTCTCTCTCTTACTTCTATTAATAGTCATAGTGGAAATGTGCCTGTTAAATTGTTCCCATTTACCCACTGGGGAAAAAAAAAAAGAATTTTTGAAAAAAAGCTATGAGATTCTTGGTGGAGAAACTATAGCTTTTTTCAAAAATTCTTTTGAAATGTAAAATCCTCTTCTATCCCCTTTCAAGTGCATGGGCAAATATATGGAGAAAGATATAAACAACTTTGTAGCAGAAAAGGAAGTTATTTCTGTCCCTGGTTATCCTGATCACACACTGACTGCAAAGGGATTTTCATCTACCTTCTTGCTAACAGCAAGGACTCTTACAGTTGTTGATCAACAAATTAAAAAAGAATCGAACACACACAAAGGAAGAACCCCTTCTTCAGTTTCCTCTTATCTACCTTAATTACTCATTTTAACTACGCACTGGCAGATGAGTTCCATTGTTAGGCCCATAACGAGGCCAAGAGTATTGACGCGGTGTGGCCAGTTAAGGTGCTTCTATTCAAATTAACTGAACATACTTCCTTCCTACCAAAAAGGTATATATTACATTATAGTCTTGCAATACAGGAGAACTCAGAATGTCCTTCACTATGAGGGTGATGTAAAGAGTTCTCATTCATTAGAAGAATTTATCACCATCTCAAAGAGATTGCTAAACTTAGATATGTAAATTGTAAGCACCTGCTCTTATGTGGACTAATATTTGCATGAGAGACACTGCTCCTTCAATTCTGGTGCAAATATATGAACATCTTCAGTTTCTTATGTGTAAAAAATGAGATTAAAAGACATTAAAAGATTAAAAGCAAGTTGAAATTTTATATTCTTTGCATTAGTAGACAATGAATTTTTTTGTGAAGAAACTGACAGCATGAAAATAGCTCCTACTTTATATGACACAGTAGAAATACAATGTGTGAGCTGGAGAAAAGTGAATGCTATTCTGAAAAAGGCTTATTCACAAAAGTGATGTAACACTGAAAGTAATAAAAGGGGGAAAATGGTGCTCCAGGGGTACAAGAGGAAATATCAAATCCTAGCAAAATACAATGGGATATGTGTCGTCTGTGCTGGACACGATCTTCATAATAACCTTGCAATTAAAGACTTGGGGAAAACCCCTTCCAACAGCAGCAGAGTCGCAGGGCTTTGAACAGCAGTGCAAACTCGGTCCTCTCCTGTGCAAAGGTGCTGTGGCTCTTGGAGGGGACCAAGTAACAACAACCGTGATGGAACCCCAGGGCTGGAATTCACGTTTTACCCCAGTGATCTCCACAGGTCACCTGTCCAAGGTCTGGTGAGACGCATGGCTGAAGTGTGAGGCCTCCCCCAGAGATCACCAGTCGGCGTGAGTGTTGGCTGAATGAGAACCAAGTGAATGCCAAGACAATATGGAAGCCTCAAACTTCAACTGCTTAAAGCAAGAGCAGTGCAATGACTGATGAATCCGCTAAAATTGAACAAAAATAACCTTAGAAAAGGCGGCTGTTTCCTCTTTACAGCTCTTGTGCTTTAATGTAAGAATGAACTCCTGATGCGTATCGTAACTGGAAACTGAAATATGTAAAAAGCTGCAATGAGCCTCATATTAATTGTTCAAAAGCTAACAGTAAGTTTTTGATGTGCTGTGGAGACAAGATGTAAACTCAGAATTACCCTATTGCCTCAAGGCAATTTTGCAATATTACGTTACCTTGGAGTAGCAGGTGAGCAGCTATGTCTCAGAATTTGTAAAACCATGGACTTCACAGCATATCCTAAATATAATTGTGCTGGAAAAACGCCCAGTTAGAGTGGCAATTGAAAGTGGATACTTTTTTCATTTTTTTTTTTTTTTTAATCTGAAGTGCCCACTGTCTTGAAGCTTAAGGAAAAACATTAAATGGGAAAGGTCTGAAATCTCTGCATGTATCAAATAGTTCCTTTGACTCCTCATTTTTGTCTTGCGCATCACAAGGTATTTGTTGAGGGGTCTGAATCAAGAGTGGTGGGGGTGTCTTGAGACCATATTACAGTGATACACAGTGATACGTTGTTCAGGACTTGGAGAAGGGAGAGGTGCCGCCTTCCGCTGTAAGTCAGTAAGGGAATGCAGGTTGAAGGCAGGTGTGGGTTTTTGGATTTGGCGGTTTGTGTGGGTTGTTTTTTTTTGTTTGTGTGTGCATTTGGTTTGTGGTTTTTGTTGTTTGGGGTTGTTTGTTTTAGCTACTGGAGATACAGGGTTTTATTTTCTGTCCCTTTTTGAACCCCTGCCGCCTTCTAGATAGCTTCTGCATTGGTATTAATTGGAGAAATGTGCTAGAAGTGTTAACAAGGATAACCACTATGTTTTCTGGAGCTACACCTACAGCTTTATCATGTTCAGCCTGTGCATGTTGTCCTACTACAATTTGTTCTAAAAGCTGCACTGAATATCATACAGTGGTGGGACTTTGACTTTGGATCCTCATCTCTCTTGTGCTGACAGCATATGATACAAGATATATCATGCTGTTTGGTTCATTAAAATAATTGATGTATTCGTATTTACTGTGTCACTTGTTAATACTATCTTGTTAAGTCCATCTGGGGATGAGATCACAGATTTTTCTAACTGACAGCTGCTGCATAGTTTCCTAAAATACCAGATTTTAGGGTTGGGCCAAGGAAGACAGGGTTGATGATAAAAACAGATGGCCTCATTGCTAACAATATACCTGAGCTTGCAGGCATTGGATGCTTGTGAAGGTGTGGGCAACCCTGGTGATTCGGGAAGTGCTAAGACTGTTTGGTGAGCTTTTTCGTTCTGAAAGGAAAGTCACTGCTCCTGTTCATCTCCTGTGTTACTTGGAGAGAAACCCTGTCTGTGAAGAAAGACTAGAGGTAGCCTAATAACGCATATGTTTATTCCTCATGTTGCCCTTTATCAGTGTTTGATTACCCAAAAGCTCTGCTAAGAGAAACATATACTTACCAACTTCAGAAAATTACTGTGACTGAGATAAAAAGTAATGGACGATGTATAATGCATTAATTTACAATATTTTTCAAGATGATTACTGACTGTATGAATTATAGTCCTGTTTCCTCTGATTAATTTAGCACGAGATTTCTTCTTTTACTCTCTCACTGACTATGAGGTAGATATGACTGATGAAGCACGGGTACCCTGCAATTTCTTTTGCACTACTACTGCTCTATCCCAACAATCTTCATCACCAGCAGTTCCTGAATCGTTATAGGAGGAATCAATACAGCATCCATTCAAATTATCTTGTGCACTGGCTCAGTTATCTGCTCATCTCTCAATTATTCCCAAACATGAAATTACAAAGAAGCAGAGACTTCACCGAGGTAGGATTCCAAATGAGCAGGACGTCAGTAAGATGTGCTGGGGAGATGCTGTCTTTCTCAAAAGCACATTCATACCACTTGTACGTGTGCAGGTTTAATGTACGTGCATAATGGTCATGGTATGAGATCAGATTAATTATTCATCCATGCAAGCATCTGTAAGTTAGGAACATAACTCTAATCGTTATTTGCAAGCTTATTGAATTAGATTTGAAATATTTTTTTTGTTATGGTTGTATCTTTTCAGTGAAGACTTTATCTTTCTTCACTGGAATTTTGGCAAATTGTTTTTATCTTAGCACTTTTTAATTTTTTTTTTTATAAACACTAAAAGCAATTTTAGGCAGAGAAATCTAACTTCAAGGTTTTGTCTTGTCTTGAAGTAACAATTTTTAATTGTAATTAATATGTTCCAGTAAAGACAGCATACTTAATCTTCATTATAGCTATTGAATTACCAGAATAAATGTGGGAAAAGGGTGCGTGAACCTTGGAATAACATGTAGTTGATCTGCCACCTTTGCTTTAGTTGTGGCTTCTTTAGGGTGACAGTACCTTCCTGAGTGGGAGGAGGAAATCATGGAGGAGATGGTAAGGAAACCCTCATCTGCAAGAAATGGGATCTTTCTTTTTAAAGACCATTTGTACCAGATGGTCCATTAAGCTTTGTCCAAATAAAAATACATTCAACTTATTTGCCCTAATAGTTAACACTGAAGAGCCAGTGAAAGCAGTAACACCTCTTCCTTCTGCTGCAGCACCTTGTCTCTGCTCCTTGCACAGAACACCTTGTTTAGGGTGGACAGGAAAAAGATGCAGCGAGTTCAGTCACCAGCCTGGTCAGTCAGGTCAAAGGCTGGGTTGAAAGGATCTCGCCTTACCACAAAAAGCAATCCTGGCTGCGGGGTGCAATTTGGGGCTCAGGGACATGGGGAGAGAGGACTGGGTTGCAGCCATGGGCCCCGTCAGTATGGACGTAACATTTGTATGGAACCTCCTTCTGTGGTGGGGATGTGGTGATGTTTGTGATGGATGTCTTTGAATTAATGGAATATTTCACTTGTCTTATTCACTCTATAAACACTGTCCTTTGGATTCTTACTCGAAGTAATTTAATATGAATACATCAAACCCATAAAACCCCTGTCTGCCTCCTACAAATGTGTATATATGTATATTATCACAAATAGTTGCTGTGCTATGATCCCAAATCAAGATTAATATGAAATCAGTTTGCCTAATGTCAGCGTTAATATTAGCTTTCACTTATCATCCTTGAATAAAGAGCTCTTCTCATTCTTGTTGGCAATTTCTACTGATAAAAGTAGGCTTTTTTCACTGCAACTTAGCAGACTGAAGCAAGGTTTTCATGTTTCCATAAAGTGGTAGGAGAGATGCTGACTTCAAGGCATGTTTTGTTTCCATTTGATGAATGCCAGTTTGCCTGTCCTTCATAACTGCGGAGGAGACAGAGGAGGCAGGCTTCTCACCCCCCTCTGCCCTTCTGACGTGGACGAAACAGCGGCTCAAGGGAGTGGACCAAGAGCAGAACTATCCCCACATAACTCTGATCCTGCAGGTGCCCCATTTTTCTAAGCAACGCGTGGCAGGGCATTGTGGTTCCCTGTATAACAGGTCATGGGGCTTTTGGTGGGTTACAGAAGGAAAAATCTGTGGACTCACTTTGCACTGTCTTAGCTCCCCATTAGGATAAAAGAGTGTCCTACGCAGTGGGGAGGACAGGGTGCTTGCTGGACTTCACCGTGCAATGGGCAGCTACACAACTGGAAATGTATCACATATATATCCAACATAGTTTATTCTGTCCTGGTAGAAAAGATGGTGTATCAGGAACTTGCCATCCCATGTCTAAACGCTTGCTCCCTTTTCAAAGGGAAGGCATAGTATTAGTGCTAAAGAGTAGCATGTTACCCAACACCAAATCATTAGGGTGTTCACATCTCCCATGAGACAAGTCAGTTGCTCAAGCACCAAACAATGAACCGAATGTGCACAACCTTAGCACATCGAGACCGTGACCCCTTTCTTTGGCCTGTTCAGTCATGAAATCCCATGCTGACCTCTGCTAGTACAAGTGTGATCCAGTTTTGTCAGAAGAACGCTTTATTGTGTGCCTACTGCAAGGGCCGGCAGTGTTCAAATCGCGTTGCAGTTGTGTGCGGACAGATGGTTGCATGGAGGCTGTGAACTGACACACCGATGTGTTTGAGCAGAGTGGCGCTTCAACCGAATGTGTTTTCGTAAGTCAACAACCAAAAGGGCAATACCTTAACTCTGTGCTTCCTTGGACTGACTTGTGATTTAAATTAAACCCAACTGACACTTTCTGCGGCACATGATCTATGTCTTTTGCTCTGGTTTAAGTCATGCTCTAATTCTGCATATTTTTCCTGCGCTTTCCATGACCTGTGGAAGAAGGATGAATTACCAGCACACTGTTTCCTTAAGCTGAGCAATTACTTCTAATGAATACTACATGGCTTATGTGAAGACAGAAAATAGGAAGAAAGACTTGCTATGGAAACGTGGTTTGGGTTTTGTGTTTTTTTTTTTTTTGATGCTTTCATCTCTTCTGCAGTTGGGATTACTGTGCTATTTATTCTTTACAGTGAAAGTATGGCATTTATGCCTATTAGATTTTTCATATTTTGCTTCATATTCCTTAAAATTGGGAAATACAAGTAACATTCCTGTACTGTCTTTCTGTATTTTGTTTTTATCCTGATGATGTTTCCTTTCTCCAGACAATAAAAAACCAAGATGTTGCATTGCACCTGTCTGGTTCATGCGTTTTTATCATCAGGTGAACTTTCTGTCCTTCTTGTTAACTCAGGTTCCGCGGAGTATTTCCAGAATGAGGTTTCTGTAGTGCTTTGTGAAGCCTGTGCTGACTGCTATCTCCAGATTAGTACTACGGGCAAGAAAATGTTTGGAGCCCAGCAAAAGCTTGTGGACTGACCTCACTGTATCTGATTGAATTGATGAATCTGTCGTGTATTCTCATGGACTGACCTCTTTGTTTCTGTACCAATTGCGTACTTCTACATGTTTTTGCTGTACTATATCATATACTGTATTCCTAGTATTGAGAATCAGGATTCCTGCAGCAAAGTATGCATGAAGAAGAGCTAGCTGACAAGCACAGGGATACACACTTTATTCTCTTGGTATTAAATGAGTTTCAAGAAAGAGAAATGCATCTCTGCACTGCCGACACTGAGCCAACAGTTTCAATCTGAGAGAAGGCGAGAGAACAATGATATTTGTAATCCCCTGCTAAATGCAAATAAGTTCTGTGTTTCTCTCTTCTGGAGACTGCTTCCCTGAGTCAGTGGAGTTCATTTACATTTTGGTGACATCTACAAGAATTTTGCCAACACAGCTTATTACTGCAAACATTGTGTCAGCTCTGACATTTCTCTTTCCCGGGAGAATCCCCAGGCTGGCTGCTTTTGCTCTTAGTAGCAGACTTGCGGCTTCACTAGCGGAGGCACACAGAAAGCAACACCAGCCTTAACCATTCCTGTCCCTCAGCTGGTAGAGCACCATTCCCTGAGTGAAACCACCACAACTTCTTATGGCCATGGTGTGAAGCGCACTCTGTGAATAAAAACCTTCCCCATGACAATGCTATTCTGGAAGCAGAACTGGCACCCTGACCTTGCTCCTAGAGCAGACACAGGAATGGTCCCTAGGCCATGTTTCTAGAGCAGATGCACAAAGAACTACGTTGACGCAACTCAGGAGAGCCACGCGGCAGCAGCGAGGCTCACCTATGAATGCCAAGCAGATCTGATTCCCAAACAGGCACGTAATTGAAATTAATCCGGCACTCCTGGGGCCAGACAACCGAATCCACGGAAAACAAAGGGCATCCCTGTAATTGCACTAGAGGTTGTTATAAAAGGATGTTTAATTCCCAGCAAAGAATCTTTTTTTCCTATGTAACTGTTAGGGCAAATGCAGCGTTACAAAGATGGTGAAGGACTTATTAGTGCTTTAGGCCAGAAGCATCATCTAAGTTAGACCTTGAACTCTTCAGTCTCCCTTTCTCATAGCGCTGGTTTGTGCATTCCTCTGGCTCTGCCACGCAGAAGGGTTGAGGGGATTACTTCTACTTCTGTCCTCAGAGGAGGATGTCATCAGAGTTTCATTCATTTATAAACATCATTTACTAGTTCTGTGAATTACTGTTGTTTATGAGAGTCTCCAATGATGCTTAGTAAGACAGATCAGGAGAATACTTTGTTGTCTACCATTACATTTTTTTTTCCTACCCTGCTTATGTATTTCTATATAATATGCATTTATTTGCCACTTTTCTCTCTGGAAAAAAGCCTGGCAGCTATAAACACTCTTGCAATGTAATGATGTGAACAAGCCTCTTCTGTTAGCCGCTCAAATGAAACCAACCAAATTATTTCAGTCATGACTTAAGGCATATTTGAATTTAAGATTTCAAGGAGGCTTTATACCCTCTGGCCCTGCAGACTGTTTTCTATTTGCTCTGTATTTTTCATCTTATTCTCAATTCTACTGCATACAGTGTTTCCCACTAACTCATGTTTCGTAAAGCTAACGTGCCAAAGAGCTGGGTTCTGCTCTGTATTTATAAAGAGACTGTGGACAAAGAAGTTAGGCCTCAATTCAGGAAAGTGCTTATGTGCATACTTTATGCCCTGTAAATGCATTCTTGATTTTATTCATACAAAATTTTCCAATTCAGGGAGCACTGAGATGCATGTTCAAAAACTGTCACTGTTCTACCGATTTCCATTGTGGGACCAGTATTTGCCTAGCTGAGGGGCTCTTTTTCTTGTCTTGTCATTTTGAAAGTTTGTATTATGGAAGTGTTGTTATAGAAGTTACTGAAATGTTTTAAAATAGCTTTTTCTGAAATTTATAGACTTCATATTACAGGTGAAGGAAAAGGCATATCAAGATAAGTCATTAACTAGCTTAGTTTCTTGTCTGAGCTTGCGGGTTTAGGGAGCAGCCTTTGGCAGCCTGCCTGGACAGAAACTCCCCTTTTAAACCTTAGCTTCTCTTCCTGAAAAAATGCAACCACACAAAGCAGTATTTTCAAAATCTAACAATAACAGTGATCATTTCTCACTGTGAAATTGAACTAGTCATTCTTTATATCCCATGAAATAATTTAATATCATTACCTCTACCTTCAAAATAGCTGTATTTATCAGAATGGAGCATTTTTTAAGTTCATGGGGGAAGGGGGGGTCATCATCAGAATGACTGGCCCATTTCAGGAAGACCTGGCGCTGGCACTTCTTCTTGATAGTACCCGATTGTACTCCTTTCTTAAGGCTACTGATTTCCATTAGCCATTGCTAATTTCTCTAGCTAGGAGCCACAGGCTGCCAGAGCCACGCAGGCCTGCCTTTTAGGTTTACTGTAGGCCAGAATTCTATGCTTAGTTGTTATTTTCTAATCCCTCTATTCTTTTTAGCTATGTGCTTATGAAAAGATAAGTTTTCAAATTAAAGATGCATAATACAGATGAGAGTTCTGCTCTAATTAACTGTTGCTTGAGGGCTATTTCAGTTATGTCCATTGTTCATTTCTGCTTACAAAACTTGGTAGTATGTGAGTAGGATTTTTAGTGATCGGGCAAGACTAACAAATACCGACCCCCAGCAGGCAGTACAATATGCATTCAGTAAAACTTAATGTCAGCAAATAAAAGAGAAAAATATGGTGAATAAACATAACAGCACAAGAAGAAGCAGTCTTTCAAATTAATCCTTAGAAACGATAAATAAAAGTTAAGACGAGGATATTGTTGTCATTAGTTGGATAATCCAGACATTTGTGAGGAAATTGTGAAATGACAAATTCCTTTTCTTCAGTTGGAATAACTTTAAAAGGACATCTAATGGACTTAACTTGGAATGAATAGAAACAAAAGAATGCATTCATTAGGATAAAATTTAATATTTTCAGTGACTGTTGTCACTCTATTGTTTCAAGCACTGTTACATTCATTTAATACTTGTTTAAATAACAGTACTGTGCCTCCCTTGAAATCTGCTTTGCTGACAAAGACCGTCCAAAATCAAAGTCTGGATAATATTCAAACATACTTTCCTCAACAGTCTCATGACAAGATTATGTTAACCATCCTGGCAGACTCTGGGCAGGATTATCCAGAGGGAACTTCCCACAGGCAGGATTACCCACCTGACTTCATATGAAGCTGCACAGAGAGTGGTGGTGATTATTAATCCCACTGGCGCGCGGTACTTAGCATAAAGGCCGTCTGGGGGATTATCTGTGTAGATGCAGCTTTCAGAACAAACATAAACCTGGCTCCTGTTAATATCAGCCTTCAGTAAAGTCTTCATGACAGAGTTATTTAAGTTTTTGTGCAGCATTTAATTACTTTAATAAGAAAAAGAGAATTACTAAGTGACATAAAAGACACTTAATTTCTTTAGTACAAAAGACTCCAGTCATGTAACCCTTGGGAACTGGGGACGATGACTGCACGGATTATGACTGTCTTTGGTTTCAGTGGGGCAAATTCTTTGGTTCCCATCAAAATGCATGTTTAAATCTGAAGTAGAATTTTAGCCTTTAATCCTGCTTTCTCATGGCTTCAGGAAAGTCTCTAGATAGAGAATACAGCCTTAAAAAAACCAAGCACATAGGTAATTTGAGACACTGAAAGATAGCTAAAATCTTTGTATGCATGTAAGCTTCTGTGCTAAATGGCTGGCAGGAGGACTGGCAAAAGAGTAGGTGAAGGCAAGTACATCTTAAGTGCCACAGGTCAGCACTGTTTTGCTGAGTGCATTTTCTGAGAAATGTATGGTTAACCCTTGAACAAAGATTATACATTTGATTTCCTCTTCTGGCAAGGGAAATATTAGCTTGTTTTCTCAACTGGAACAAATCCATGCGTTGCCTCTCAGGGCAGCTTCCCTTGAGTACATGCAGTACAGGGCTTTTGTTAGGACTTAGCAGTGGTTCTGCTTCAGATTCAAGAGGATTTAACAGCGAAACAGCACCGTCAGTCAAGTTAAGAAATGAGCACAGGAAAGAGAAAGGGGGAAAAAGAGAGAGAAAGAAAGATATAAGAATGCATTTTTTTCATGTGGCGATTCTGGTTGCCTCATACAGGAAGAAATAGGCAAATATATTCATACTTGAAATACACTTTAAATAGTTCATGTTCTTTCCCATTAGGCTGAATTTCATGGTAGCTGCACATTAAATGAAATACTTTCATGTCAGTGTTTTGCTTCTTAAAGGCTAAAATTAAGCTTTCAGAGCAAGTGGAGGAAGTAACTATTTTGTCTCTAAAAGCCAAGATAACTATGGAGGGTAAAAATTAACTGAGTTGTGGGGACTTATAATCCTGCAATATGAAATTAATTCCTGTTTTATTTTTTCTTTCTACGTTAAGGGACCTCTTTTACAGAGCTGTGTTTGTATATGTGTATGCACACATCACCTGTTGTTAAGCATGTACTGTTGGTTGTGTAAGAACCATCTCTGAATGCACCCACAGAGCTTTTCAAGCTGTTGTTGATTACTGTGACGCCACAAACGGCCTGTTAGGAATATCAGAGCTATGGCTCAACACACCGATGGTACTGTTACTCTTTACTTACATTACCACAGCGCCTAGAAGCCATGGTTAGGAAACTGGAAGTGTGAGGCGCTACAAAAAGAACAAAGATTCCCTCCTCTCAAAAGAACTTATCCCGCGTTCTTCTTATTTGCTCTACCACTTGTTGAGGCTCTTTCTGCCAGAACTAGACTATGGTTTGCAGCAGTAGCACAAACATTTTCTATCTTGTAGCAATACACTAAACTTATGATGGCAATCTCTCCTGGAATACAGCCTCACTGGAAAGTCCACGCTTACTGTCAGTAGATACTGTGGATGTCGATTTTGAGGACTCCCCTGATTCCTTTCCCTTCCCTGAAAATTCACTTTACCGTGGCTAGCTGCAAAGCTTTTCCCGACCACGCCTAGGTCTGAAAGGATGTGTAAAATACTGTCGCCTGTCTTTCCTTTATAACCACCATTCTGTGTGTAAGCCCTCTGGAATCTTTCTCACTGTCTCAAATAGGAAACATTGAATGTCTCTGCCATTTGCTCATAAGTGGACAAGCAATAATGTCAAGAGTTCCAGTGTGACTGGACTGCCCACAATAGTGGTGAATATCCTCAAAATACCGTGGCCTCATTCTTGTCTTACAGCAGTGGGCCGCAAAAGATTTCAGTGAGCTACATGATAGTACAACTGGTGTAATACGGTTGAGAAAGAGCTGTATTTATTAGCTGTATGTATATAGATAAAAGTATTTCTGAACTCCTTTCTTAGCATCTCTTTTTCCTTTGCCCTTCCCATTTCTGAGATCCTGCTTACCTGCATAGCTGATGCAAAGCAATCTCTTATTGTAAATGAATACTGAGACCACATGGTAGTGGTTACTGGTACGGGGAGCCCCCACTATAGACACTGTTGTATCTGATTTTATAAATACTAGAACAAAAGGTTCTCATTTTAGTCCTTCCCAACGCCTTGGTGCGTGAATCCAGAATATTAGGTTAGGCATTAATGACACAGCGGGCAGGAGGTGATCTGAAAGTCATTTCCCTTTCACTCTATCATTAGTCTGCTTCTGTGGCTGATGCGCTGCCAGTGTTTTAAGTCGTAGATCTCATGCATTCCCCTTAGCTACTGACAAATCCAACATGCCCTGGAGTGAACGTACATGCATAGTGAGCACACATAACAGACTGAGGAACTTGGCTGTTGATGTCTCTGTTTAAAGAAAAAAGGCTTTTGCAGACCAAAAAAGAAAACTGTTGGACAAATAAACTTCTAATGGGTACACTATGGAAAAGCTTCTTGTTTTTAAACTTGCCCAAAGCACAACCTTCCATGCTTTTGGATTCTGCACTCTGAAGTTGCATGTGTGGTTAAAGGCCTGAATACTCACACCAGAGCTGCTTGTTTAAACCTAAGTACCATCAGAGAGGATCTAGTCCAGCCCCAAGCAAAAAACCACCGTGCTTCTGGGATGCGTTTTTAAGAACTCTAGTGTTGATAGGAATAACTGATCTGTTTTCAGATTGATGGGATAATTTTCTTGGGGCAATAGGAAAGACATCCCTTCCTTTTACTTTGGGGGCTGTATTTTATCCCGGTTCTTCTGGGTGACTGTTCTGTTACATAAGTTGGTAGCTGAGAATGAATTCCTGTTTCCTGATTCCTCAAGTAATCTCGAGCTGACTTTCTCAGGGTCAAGATTTCAACAAGTTAAGCTTCAACCAGAACAGATGCTTGTGAAGATACTACTATCTTCTCTATGATATTTCTTCTTTTGCTAAGGGTTACTCTCCCCATAATTTTTGAGATTTACAGAAAAATTCCTAATAAGCTGCTGGCAAAATCTGAGGAGCTGATTCAACCCCCTTATTTAAATCTAAAGCTATCCTTCCTAGCTGGTGTTGTCTTTAGCACTGATTAGGGAGCGCTAATTTTAAGCACTCCATTAACTGGTTTACGAGGATGATTCCTTCTAGTTAGTGGATGGAGGCGAGCAACTGTGATGGCACGATCTTTAAATGACAGAGCGTGGTGTGCAGAAAAGAGCTGGTCTACAGCTGCGGGACACAAATGCCAGGTGAAGTACCATGCACCATGGAAGATCCTCTCAAATATTCATAAGATTTAATGCTAAGTGCTGCTTAAGCTTTTCAGTGCCCTCTGCATAATTTCGGGCTGTAAGCATAAAATCATTGACGATAAAAACACTACTCCTACAACAACTTACTTTAAGCAAAAGAAAGGGATTTAAATTCCAGCACATCATGATTTTCAGTTTCCGTAACAAAGAATAACTTTGACAGGGGATGTTTTCACAGACAAGTCAAAAGGCAGAATATAGCTTTATTCAGTTATTTTTTTTATCCTGAAATTATTCATTTGTAACATGATAAAAATGGAAATTTTAACCTGTCTATATACTAGTTTTACATTATGATTTATGATGAGAATTATAACCTTCCACCCCAGTGGAAACTCATTTCAAAACATCTGCTTAGCATCCATTGAGGCATTTTCAGTCAAGGAATACCATATTGCATGGCAGAAATTTGGACTATAGCTTTTGTTTGGGTTTAAAAAAAGCCCAGAAAACAGCTGTCTTTTTCCTCCTCCTTTCCAGTTAATTCATCATAACTACAGGTAGTAATAGGCTCTACTGCACGCTGGTGATGTGCATTCATAAATACTCAGACCAGCAACGCGCTGCTGCCTACCAGCCTTTTGACTCAGAAAATATTACATCAGCTTTTGTCCTTGAAGAAAGAGAAATTTAACAGAAGGTCAAAGTTTTCACTGGGAATTTGTGTATGTGTGAGTGTGGGAGATTGCAGATGTGGCCTCTAAACACATGTGGGGAGATGATGGCCATACGTTTTTACTAGTGAGAGTTTGATAGCTGTAGCTCTATATTATGCTACACTTGCCTGTTGTTAAAAAGCAAGTTTAAGTGACTTAATGCTGCTTATCAAAAGGTTTTTACGTTGTTGAAATGACCAGATGAAAGTAAATTTCTACTATTTTTTTATATATATATATAATCCTTTTCAATTAAAAAGTAACAATACCCATGTCTCCAAAACCATCAAAATTAGAAAAAGGCATTCTTATGTGATAGATATGCATTTTTAATCAGTTTCTTTAAACAGCATGACAAATTGTCCAAGGACACACAAAGTAATGAATGGACAGGTTATGTGATTGAGACAAGCTTTAAAGATCCCTATTATTACTGCATTAACACAAAAACATGCAATAAGGGAACTACGCTTCCTTCTTGGTACCTGTTTTTTTATTATGTCTAGATTTCATGTGAAGTAGATGAAGTTTTTCTTGGCCAAAATAAAAAGAAAATTAAACTTCTGAATGGAGATGAAATTAACTCTGAAGTAAATGTAACAAATTTAAGATCAGAAAGAATAACGGTAACTGATATGTAAAAGCCTGTTATTTTTATTCATGCTTTATGGCTCAAGGGTGTAGTTCTTTAAATGACTGTTGCCTTCAGTGGGCATCACAGGTTCTGGGATCCTGCCAGGAAATTCTAAAATGTATTAGGATGAAAGAGAATGAAAGAACAAAAGTATTTTCTAACCTATGGGCTAAACGTTTAGATGTTAGTATTAAAAAAGCAGAACATTAGAAATAAGAACAACATAATTCAAGTGGAGTGCCTCTGTCTTGCATGTATGTAGAAAGAAAAAGAATAAAGATTTTATATATATTTTTATATATATACAGTCTTATATACATATTACATAATGTTACCTATAGATTAGTCACAAAGGGATTTTTTTTATACACAAGTACTTTTTTCATGTGCTCATTTAGCCACATGTTGAGACATGACTTCCCAATGCGAACGCTAACTGTGTATGGAAATCTCCCTGTCAGCTTTTGAATTCCATCTAGCTCTGTCACTGCCCTGTCCTTTACTGCTAGCCAGCGGTGCGTCTCTGGACAGTATGAGACCAAAGGAAATGGTACACCAGATCTAATTGCATGGTGGTTCTGTGTAGATTTTCTGTTGGTGCCGATCTTCTAACAGGTCTCGCTGTATTCAGCCAAACCAACACATGGTAGAGATGCTTTGGCACTGTCTGAGATATTTCTGTCTGTGAAGTATACATGAAGTGACAGATGTTAGTGCCTTGCTGGATGACACTCTGCTCTCAGGTTCATCTGTGAACAGCCAATCAGTCTTTCCATTGAAAACTAATGAATTTCTCCTCTAGGCAATTTCTGATTTATGTGCGCTTCTGTAACCACTGCAAATGATCTGTTGGTTTTGTGTTTTGGAGCTCTTAACTACTGTCATGTGTTCAGAGCAAACCTGTGACTGTGTGACTATTTTGTCAGCTGTCACTGTTGTAATTCTTTCTTATTAGTGTTGAATTGACAGCTTTGCATTTAGAAAAAAAATATATATACTAAAAAGAGCTTGTTGCCACTCACTACTTAGTTTACGCGCATCTTTACAGGAGGGCAGAGAATAATGCATGCTTATGTGCAACGTAAGTTGCTGAAAGGTTTTCATGTGATCCAGGCAAGATGCAAGATCGTCAAAACTGATGCGTTCCCATTAAATCTTCCACAACCACACCCAATATGTTTTCTCAGAGAAAAAAACAAACCGCATGTCCAGCTGTAATCTCTGCTGATTTGAATAGGAATTAAGAGCATAAGAACCTAAGGTCTTGCCTAAGATCGGGTCCTGTGTGTGCTCCCATGCATGTTAACTGTAGCCCTTCAGAATTCTCAATTGTAAACTCATAATCTTTCGTGCTCCGTGGATCTGACCTGAATCCTGCTCTTCTTCATGGACTATGATCAATCCTACAGAGTGCCTGAACTCCACTGTAAAGCCAGGCAGCAGGTTGTGACAAGCACGGACCTGCAGACCGAACAGCGGTGTTGAGAGCCTGCTGTCTGCGCTGTGTGTGTTTCAGAGGGCTCTCTGTTCCCTCCGTGCATCTGAACGCCCGTTAGGGGATGGAGTGCATGAGGCTCACTCCCAAAACTCATTTTTTGCTTTACTTTCTTCTGAAGTGTATTGCCAGTAGCTGTCAATCTGCTCCCCCTGTTGTAACTTCTGGTCTTTTTGCAAAATTGCGGCTACATTCTTCTGTGTACAATGTTGTTTTAACTAAAAACCCCAAGTCTGCAAATATTTCTGGCAAGTAATTAGTGACAGTGCTATGTGATCTGTCCTATTTGTACCGTGTAGAATAGAGGTCTAAACGTAATTTGCCCTTTTCGATGTTGCTAGTTAGAAAACGGGTATGTTGAAGGTTTCAGAGTTAAAGCTGTAGCTTGAAATTAACAATTAAACACGACAAGCAGAAAGTAGGAACAGAGAAAGCTGAGCTGGTTCCATCACCCAGTTTGCTAGTAAACAGCAGTCGCTGAGATTACAACACACTTTTGTTCATCAGAAATCCTCCAACTCATCTTTCAACTTACTTGCAACAAATCTGGTTCTAAAACAAAAGGCTAAAACTATCTGCACTATTTACAAAAGTTAGGCTACGACTCCTTTCAATACACTGGCTATCTCTGACTTGACAGTAATTCTTACCTCTCCCCTGCCCAAGTATTATTTTAATCAGCTTGCAGTTGGTTTGTCTGTTCCATTAACATTTCCAGTCGCAGAGGGCCTGGCCAGCAGTCGCTGCTCTGCAGAGCTGCAGTGTCTCATTGTTTCTGGCAGTGGCGACTGCCTTTTTTTTTTTCCCTCCTCCCCCCACCCCCCACTGGGCATTTCAGAGCAGCAGCCTTCACAACACATTAGCTTAATGCATTTTGAGCTCGACCAAACCTTCCGTTCCCGCTACTGCTGATACTTGTCTACTATTCTACTTGAAATCAGCATGCAGTATAAATGACTTAGACATATGAATAAATAAACAAACCTCTAAATACCCATATCCTTGCAACAGCAAAACCAGATCAAATCTAATGTTTAGAACAGTATATTGCTACAAACACCGATTTGGGGAGCAAATGGATTCACATTTGTAGGATGCAGTGTCACGATTTAGGGAAGTGAAGGGTAACTCACTTGAGCATGTTAGTTTGATGGACATGTAGTCTCTGCCACAGTCCTTCTTATAGTGACAGCGCAGCCAGTTTAAGAGGCAGAGTCCGTCACCACACTGTAGTTCTTCTTTTTTACACGGCAGAATGCTCTGTTCATCTGAAAGGAGGAGAAACAATCGATGACTTGGTGGAACAAGCAACTCCTTCCCGAGCAACAAAGCCACGTGTCTACTGAACGTCAGTCTCCCTGCTCTGGAAGCCCTGGGCAGATGAAAACACTCTCTGCTCTCTGTCAGACGTGAAATGGTCTCAGACTCAAACAAGTATTTCCTATGCTGTTGTTGCTGATCATTTAAACAGTGTCCCAGACAGATGAGGTCTAGGTGAAGCATACCAAAGAAATCACAAGGCACCGTGTCTCTGAGGCACCCAGCCTTCTGACTGACTCACGTGCTTTGACATCCAAAAGAAAACAATCCATCTTTGCCCCAGCTTAACACACAAAATGGACAAATGAGGGGAAAAAAAGAGATCTGTTATCTTGCATAAACCTGAAGGACTGGATTAGGGCTTCTTAGCTGTAAGTATAACTCTCTCACAATCCCTCTCCAGTTTGACAATTAAGGGTAGGAACTCAGTCTGATAGAGTGGGGAAGGATTTTTTGAATAATCTTAATAAAGATTTGGGTAAATTTATGGAGACATAAACTCAGGTTTGGTTTGCAGAGACATTAAATCTTATGTAGTAGGGTCTGCAGCTCTGCACGAAGCCGAATCTTTGACTGGCTCCTCAGTTGAAAGATTGAAGCTACTTCGAGGACTGCTGTTGATTCTTGGGGGCTGAGTAGAAAACTGAAGCATCTCTGCCTAGAGGGGGGGAAAAAGAGTAATTTCATCTTGTCCTTTGATAGTGTGCTATGGTTCCTTTTATCCTTGTGCGTACGCACATGCATGAACATAAATTTCCTGCTCTCAAAGGAGAGATGATACCAGCCTAAGCCCTGTAACCTGAGAAAAGCAGAGTCTCAGGCGATGCTAATAGTCACCTGTGTAAAACGCATTTGCACAAGAAATGGGAGTGCTGGAGGGAGTGTCGTCACTTGTTGTATCTGAATGGGATCACCCCAAATTTCTGAGGGTATGCCTGAGGAGAGAGTGGTCGCTGCAAAAGCAGTGCCAGCAAGCAGCAGGCACTCAGCTTTCACTGGCTACTCAAAATAGCTGCTTGGGGTGATGTCCACAAACATTCAAACGACAGCTCCATGGTACACAATTTAAAAAGCAGTTGGGGAATCTCTATGCAAGGAAGAGTATGACTTTTTTTTCTTTTTTGACACATTAACTGCACAATACAAAGTATCCCATGGGACGCCAGTGACCAGCCATACTAAAACACACTGAGCAAATAACTGAAAAAAGAACTTGGTCATGTAAATGTATTCCAGTTTGTTAGGTTAAAAATCTGTTAATGTACTATAAGGAACAAACAGATTCATGGAGATCAGGAAGTCAGAAAATTATCCAGGAAAAGAGGGGAAAAAACCTCCCACATTATTGAAAGAAGGTTCCCCCCCCCCCCCCCCCCCNCCCCCCCCCCCCCCATTTCAACAGTAGTGCTATTGAAAGTTGGTCTTGTTTTGATGGTAGATAAAAGGAAACTATTTTCTGACAAGTGTATCTGAATGCACAAATGGATACATGGACATCATTTAGTTGCACGGTTTTGTAGGGCCTTCCAATAATGAAAAAGAGAAGTAAAATAGACAGAAAGTAGTTCATTAATAACAAAATAAAAAGGTTTTAAGTTTGGCAAGGAAGACCTTTGCACAGACAGACTCTTTGGAAATCAGCTTTAAATTTCATTAGAGTACGAGAGCTGTATCATGTTATTTTATGTGACCCATCTAAAACATTCAAAGTACAGGCAAATAAAAGTTCAAGCCCAACTTAAAAAACACTAGCTCTTGAAAGTAAAGGCACAGAGGGCTAGTGGGCAAATTGGTACTCAACAGAAGACGGGCAATTCTGCTACATCACGGTTTGGTTTGCTCTCCACTATTTTTAATTTGGAGCCTTTTTGTCATCCTTCGTAGCTGCTTGGAGTAATTGTTCATGATTTCCAATTCTCCACACAGCTGCTGCAGTGGAAGGTGTCAGTACCCCCACATGCATTTAGAAATATCACCAGCATTGACAACATACTGTTATAGTAAATCTTAGATTGTATGTTTGTACCTGGCAGCTCTGCAATCTGGAGGCCAATAATCACATCATATTGTTTTGTACGTTCAGAACATCTCGCAGTACGTTTCCCAAATGGCTGTCGTATTTCTGGTAGGCATCTCGGACAATTTGGGGGTAAAATGGCATAGGAATCCCAGCAATTAAAGTTGTGGGGATTCCTGTCTGGGGTTTTGGGTGTTTGTTTGTTGTGGGTTTTTTGTTTGTTTGTTTTTTAAGAGTTAAAATATTATAGAAGTAGCAGTTAAGCAAGAATTAATTTGGTACCAAAAGCAGTGGTACCAAACGTAGTCATTGTGTAGATGGCAACAACTTTTGTTAACTTTAGACTGGTTACACAGTCATTGCAAATATCGAAAAGGAATTCACCTGCAAGAAAGTGATGCAAAAGGAAAAAAATAATACATTAGCAAGTTTATTAGAGTAATTGGTCCTGGTATGCATCTCACATATTTATATCTACCGTAAAGTCTGTTTAGTTCGTCATCTAGTTTGAAGTTGCCATAATTATTTTAAACCTTTTTGAACTCGCTCCAGTCTACACCCCTTCCTGTCTTTCTTGTTCACTGTTCCAGTTTTCACCAGTTCAACACAATTCCCCTCTATCACTGGCTACAATTTCACCACTTTTTGGATGTGAGAAAGTTTTCTACAGTTCCTGCAACATAAAATTCCTGGTTTACTTTTCACCGCTTTACTGGCTCTACTTTGAAGGTCACTTAAAGATAAATGCCTCTTCCCTCTCATCCAGAAAGTAATACTGTGCTTTCTGTTTCTGCTAGTTGTTGTTGAACTGTGTAAGTCACTTTGGGATACGGTCTTTATGAAAACGTTAGAAAACCACTATGATGTTTTATTATCTTCAGGGAGAACCGTTAAGATTGTAAGCTATAAGAAATTATGTGGGCAGATCCAATTTTTTTGGACTGAAAAGCAGTGGGGGACAATGATGGTTTAAAAAAAAAGGGCGTGCAAACCTATCCCATAAAGCTGCATTTCCCAGATACAGCAAGAGCAAATTATGTCTTTTGTGAATCCAGATGATACCAATCTTCCGTCTGTTCTCAAGGGGAGCTGCAAAATAACTGAAAAAAACAGGAAGACTAAAAATATGTAAATGCTTTTTTGAGGAAGAAACTGAGGCACAGGCCTGTAGTCATGCAGCAGGCAGGGACGGAGGTTGGCATCACATTCCGTGTGGTGCTGACGGAACAAAAACCAGTGTTTAAGTTCTATGCAACAGCAATTCTTTTGAGACAGTTTCTTTGTGAGAAAACCCATTACTTCCCAAGATGATGTTTCTGTCTCAGTAGAGGCTACTAGCACAAAGTATTTTGTTTTTAAAGTATGTTTTACCCTGAGGTAAAACTGATTTGAAGACAATTTTTACTACAGGAGACAGGGAGCTAACAAAGTCTCTTTCGGAGAAGGCCTTCCCAGCTCTAAGCCCAGCTGTTCCCAACCAGAGTGTGCCATGCAGTGGTGTGCTGATGGTTTTCAAGGGTTGTATTCTAAGTCAGCACGCATTTGAATGAATTGATGAAGTGAAAATTTGTAATTTAAGAACATCAAAATGATCATATCCAATTTAGGTTAAGGTGCAATATTATATAAATGTGATGCATAAAATCAATCCACAAGTTGAAAAGTAACCTGCACCATTAAAATACACTTAAGAGCTATTGTACATTATCCAAATTTGTATTTTCCTATGTTAGTAATGCTGCAATTTTTTTTTATTCAAGTGACCATTGAATGATATATCTGCTAAAGTGGGTACGCGCTTCTCACATCAGCCGCTGAGTCTGATAGCGCCCTGATCATCCACCAGCAGGAACTATTCTCTGCAACGTAACCCTTTGCGCTATGTAAAAATCACAGTCCTCGTTCGTGCCTGCAGCCTGGCCTTGAAACCTTTGCCGTCAGCTGCGGGAAGATAGTGCTGGTGAAGAAGGAGCCTCCAGTGATGTAGAGATGTATTAACAACTCTTGAGCTTAGCGAGAGGATGAGAGAATGAACAACACATGGCACGCATTAGTTTGATGCTTAATGCTCTGCTGTGCTTGTATGACTTAGATGAGCATGACACAGAAACCTGTGCAAAACACAATATAAGGAAGAGAGATTCTTCTCTCTCTGGTGACTTCTTGTGCCCCTCAGATCCTTAGTATTTTTGCACTGATGACAACTAAAGAAATCTATAATAACCTTAAATTAGAGGACAGATACAAGATGTCATTTCTGTACTGATAAGATACCTTGATACTACATTTAGCCCTGCATTCTACCATGCTGTCCTTGATTGTATTTGGGAATTGTAGGTTTACATGTTTGAAAATCTGGGAAAAAGTTCTTATTTCTACCTCTATAGATGTTCCAGCACTCCTGAAGCATGATCTTATGCCTCCAACTTTGGGAAAATTTCCGATTTATGGCTTGCTTCATTCAGTAGAAACTTTTTTTTTAAGCAGAAGCACAGAAATGTAGCTCTGAACATAGCTTTTTTTTTTCTTTTTTTCTTTTGGACTTCTCTCGGGTTTTTAGACATGGCTAATAGGATCAAGTTGCTAAAGTACAGTTTCCACTCATGTCTCCATTTAGGATTGTGCTGTTCTAAAAGCAAAGTCGTTTCTAAAAGTGACTGTATATATGCAGAATCTTTGTTGGTGCTATTCTGATTTTGTGCTGTCCTTAAACAGTGGGACAGTTTCTGATTGGGACTTATCCTAAGAAAAGTACTATACGGCATGTACCCCAGCGCACAATAGCATGAATATGTTTTAGCTGCTTTTTCAATCTGTTATTGAATGTCCCATATTCTTTCTAAAGGAACATCTGATTCCACAAATGTGTTCAGTGTGAGGAGTGCGGTTATTAGTGTAGTTTAACGAACTCTTCAAACGATGCATAAAAGTCATCCCAATTAGCGACTGTCTTGCTCCTCTTTGCGGCGTGTCAGTTCTCTCCCTAGCACCGCGTTCCAGGCCAAACAAGAAATCACGCTGGAGTCATGTTCCTCTCCCAATGTGTCTCTGAGGCAGAGTTATAATTACAATGCCAAGTGACTAGATACTGTTGGGCTCCCTGTCAGCACGGCACCTGCAATAAACCAGGAGTCTTAATTTGCCATTCAGAACTTTTACTGTCCGTCCAAGTCTGCAGGGTTTTTACATTTGTTTGGTGAACAGGGAATGAGGATCGCATAGTAGGCTGCCTAATCCCTGCACCTCTAGAGGCAAGTTTCAGGGCAGTACATTAAGATGACAACAAGGAAACATGCTTTACAAATTTCTAAAAACTCTGGTCTCTTCTGTTCTGCTTTGGGCTTTCTATGACCTGCATTATTAAAAAACTCTTGCACTTGCCAGTTGTTTGGGCCAATGACTTGCTTGCATACTGCGTGCGTTTGGAGAGTGAAAATGGCCATTGTGTACCTCTGTAGTCTAACTTATAAATAATCGTAAGTGGGGAATATTTAGCCCAAAATATTAAACTCTGCTAATAAGTGGAGATGGTTAAGTGTGGCATAGAAGCAAAGTTCAATATGAGGTTGTCCTAGTAAGAACTAGTCTTCCGACTGGAACTAAATAGCTCGCAATTGGTGGGGTCCTCTGCCATGTACTGTATTACTCCTGCCCCGAGAGGATCTGGGATCTTTTTTGTAAAGCTCATCTCTTTAAGATACTGAGTTCTTGCTGTAGAAATCCCTCATTTAACCCATTCTGCAAGCTGGGCCTGTTCTCAATGTTTAAAAATTGGAAACAGCCTATTAAATGATTTAGAGTGAGTCAGAAAGCTGTTCTACGAACTGAAGCGTTTAACTTTCTGATATAAAATATGTCATTTCTGTGTATCTCTTGGGCTCCCCAGTGGAAGGGAGACATACCTGTATTTGTGATCTAACTGGCAGAATGTTACAGGCCAGCTGTAGTTACTTTTCTGTCCTAAATTAGCAGTAGCTGAAAGTTGAGGCTAAGTGCAACTTCAGAATATTTCTCTCTGTCAGGTCTAAGCGTGATGGACGACAGGTTGTCTGTGGACAATTAATTCAGCTACATAAAATAAGCATATGAAAAAGTAAAAGCAGAATAAATGTTCCGGAAATTGTCTTGCAGCAAGTCTGTTCCTTCAACCCCAAGAACAAAGACAGATATGGGATGGGACAAAGATGGAAAAAAAGATGCTACAAGAGAAAATAGCTAGTGCAGTATCTTGTTAGCAAGAGTCAGTGCCAAGTAGTGGGCAGACACCAATCCAGGAGCCAACGGAGCCTTGCGTTCTCCTTAAATTGCTATGTAATCTCAAACAATTAATTTTTCTGCCAACCTCTTTTTCTTTTCCCACCTTTTGTGTTATCTAGACACCTGCAATCTGGAAGGACAAGGCCAGTTATTTTGTGCAGGACCTAGCGCGATAAAGCTGCAGGCTTAGTTGGGTCTTTTAAGTAGCAGTAATCCTGTAACAATTTTGCAGCTAATTCAAAATAAAGCTAGGATGCTGAAAACCTGCAAAGATCTGACGGTTGCAGAGCTGCTTCTCTTAAACCATGAAACTAAACAAGATTAATTGACAACAGGAGAGATTCAACATTAAAAAATTAAAAACTGAATGTATTTCACTATTTCTTTTCATAGTGCTTCTAATGAAGAAAGAAAACAATTGCTTAAAGAAAAATCCTCATTTTAATGATAGAAGTAAAGGGATTAACATGCTTGCAACTAAAAACAGCAATTAAAAGATAAGAAACTTAGAATTAAAGAGGCCAAAAAACCAAAGTGTCATAGAAGCACTGTTTGCGTTAAGAATAGACAGTGATGAAGTGGCTTTGGCTGGAATGTCCTCCGGTGAATTATCTTCACACGGGTCCTTGAAGACTGTAGGTGTCTCTGTGTCATATAATGTTATTTAAAAAAAAAAAAAGTCTGAGGTATTTCAGGAAGTTCTAGCAAGTTATGTATTAAGTCTCGGAGCTAAAATCACTGTTTGCATAAATGCTGTGAAAGCCAACTGAATTGCTTGCTTCTGCCAGCTTTGAATTTGAGGCCAAATTTTCAAAGCATCTGAGGATAGAGACTCTAAGTAGGCTTTACAAAAGCTCATAATCAATTAGCTGTCCACCTCTCCTTGAAAGATGCTTGGTGTAAAGGCGTCTGGGCTTCTACTGCATTTTTAGGTGCTTGAACATACAGCTCAAATACAATCATTGTATAATAATGAAATGTCAGACTGCAGGAGTTAATAGCGCTCAGCACCTCTAAAACACACCCCCCCCACGCTTCTCTGAGGGGTTTCTCGGTATGGCTGCTAGTACCGGTTTGATGAGACCCCCTTCAAAAACCAAGGACACATTTCTATTTCTTTGATAGGGAGCAGGGTTGGACTCTAAGCTGTACTTTTGCATAGTAGTTGCATAGGAATGAATTCTAATCTATTACTCTCTCCACTGGGAAAAAAAAAAATCAGGGACGGGAGGTAGGAGTTGGGAGAAGCTGCCGAAACTAAAGCATTAAGTCAGCAGTTACAGTGGAAATGAACGATTTGGAGTTGTCAGGCTACATCCTCGTAAACGAGGATGAGAAATTGTCAGGCTTGGAGAGAAATTGCTACCTTCCTAGTGCAGATTCCAGTCTAATAAATGAAAAGGTGAAAAAATCATTCTTGATGTAACCGATGGTTTCAAGCCATCATAAAATAAATTGATGGCAGAAAGATACTGAACAGGATATGACTTATTAAGGGAGAAGAACAAAGAATTCTGAGGTGTGGTTCTGGAGGCATGTGAACATCCTTCCCTTCACAGTTGGAGTCATTAAAGCCTGCAGTGCAATGTGGAAAACTGTAGAGAGATATGAGGTATGCCTTTACGGAAAGGGAGATTGGTGCCTTCAGAAAACATCCATGCTTTGAGAAAACAAAAAATCAGTGAAGGAAAATAAAGAGCAGATTATTCTGGGGATTAAATTTTGCTGTGCACTCTAGAGAAGGAGGGCAACCACAGCGCGTTTCCCCTCCCTGCCCGGCATCACGCGCCTACACGGTTTCTGACATTCTCTGTTAAAGAAGAGTAATGGGTGGTAGGTGTTGGGGCTTTGATCACTGATGCTTCTCAAGGCATCCCACAAGTGCAAGGGAATGTACTGCCGTGGGGTGCAGATCCGTCAGTCTGTCTCTTCAACTCCCTGGCATAACGTACTCTCTGCAGGACAGCAGCTCACAGCAAAGCTGTCGCGCACGGGCTTGAAGCAATCTCTTGTCTTTCTGTGTGTCTCAAATCAGGTGCAGCCAATAGAACCACTGTAAGGTACTTGCGCAGCCCCAAAATCACCCAGCTCCTTCACCTGTTTGAACTGAGGCCCTGGGCTCCGCCTCTGCATGTGAATGTGAAGTTAAGTTCCTTGAGTACTGGCCTCCAGACAACTGTTAAACTGGCCGAGTCTGGAGACTGTTCTGGGAAAAATACAGGATTTGCCATCAAGAAGAAGAGTGACAGCCTCCCTGGTCTGCAGCAGCGGAGAGGGCCTTTTATTCTTGCCGTGTACAGAAAGATCTCCTTGTTTATGAGTAGAAGTTTATTCAACCTTCCACCGTCGTCCTGGGGTCTCGGAGCAGAGCTAAGCAGTGCTGTAGTCAGTGAGCGCACAGCTGGCAGCCAGCTGTGCTGCTACTGCGCGCGAGCCGAATGCAGAGGGACAGCATCCAGCGCGGCTACTCAAGGGCCTGCTGGCTTCAGGGTTGGGATTTTCTGCACTTGCCCTTTGTAGCAAGTACGCCCCTGTGCCTGGCTGAGGCGGGTTTTTGTGCAGAAAGAGGAGAGCCGCAGGATGAATGCTTTTGTTCCTTCTTGATTTTGTGAGATAATTCTGCTTAGTAAGAGTAAGTTTGTAAGATTTATAAAGGTTATAACACAGGAATCTTAATGCTGGATTTTAAAATGCTGTCTGCATATTTTATAGTTCTTTTTTTCCCGATTCATGCATCCATGTGAACATTTTGCATATCTCTGGCCATTCGTTCTGCTCTTAGATGTAACAGCAGAGACGTAGTTCAGTATGGGTATCCTAAAGATTTACTAATATTTAAATACATAACTATATAGTCACTTAATAGTAGTAAAATAACTATATTTTTATAATAGCTGATATGTATTGGCAATCCGGATAATTGATTGAAAAATGAGTGGATTTGTTTGTTTTTACCTGTGCTTACAATCCGTTTCTTTAGCGATGAGTCTCAGAACTGGAGGGAGGAGGTGGAGGAGGCAGCAGTATGCAGGAGGGGAAGGCAGGCTGGGGACAACTTTTATCTGCCTTTTTGCTTCTCTGACAGTTTTGGGCCCCCTTCATTTAAGTATTAAAAACAGTGACTGCTGATTAATAATGATTTATACTCATTTTCATCAATATTTTCTAGAGATAATTTTGACTTTTTACTTTAAAACCAAACAAACATACCTCACCAAAAGCTAAAAACACTTTGCAAAGACAATCCAATGTTTCTCTCAGAAAGAAACATCTAAAGCAACAAAGCAAATTTTATTTCCGATCAGAAAGTTCCACTAAATGCTGAAACTGTCAACCCGCCTTGGTACCGTGCGGTTGAAGTCACATAGCTCCGCTCCCGTATTAGCTAGCCTGGACGTCGCCTATGTACCTTTACCCTTTGTCCTGTACAAGAGCAGTATTCTTGAGGCACAGCCGACTCGGTACGAGAAGAGCTGCAGTCCTGCTCCTGGGCCTTTGCGCTTGCTTAGGAAATTCAGCGTGGGGAGAGTGAACAGGTCTAGTACCTGCTGTACGTGAATTCTCTACAGCTGAAGAATCCACTATGTAGTCTCCTTCCTGTAGTACATAGCACCAGCCTGGGATAATCACAGAATGGTTTGGGTTGGAAGGGACCTTGAAGATCATCTCGTTCCATGCCCCTGCCCTGGGCAGGGACACCTCCACCAGCCCAGGTTGCTCCAAGCCCCGTCCAACCTGGCCTTGAACACCTCCAGGGACGGGGCCAGCATAACTCCAGTCTCTTCCCACGTTCACTATAAAAGCGTAATACAAGCCACAGCTTTGGTTTGGTGTTTTGATTTTTTTGTTTGTTTGGGTTTGTTTGGCTAATGCCCACCTGGTATTGTGTTGTTATCTTTTAGTGTCAGTAGAACATTTCACAGTCTGGGCATTGCAGTAATTAAACACGATAGCTCTTGCGTGGAATGCCAGAACGTTGGGCCTGGACGAACTGTACTCAGTTAAGGCCAAAGTAGAACAAAAATACTGTCTGAAGAACACTGAATTTTGAAGAGACGTAGGCACCCATTTGGAAATTAGGGCAGTGCTCAGACTGCTCTGAACTCTTTGCTGCAACAGTTCTGTTACAAAACTCCACGAATCTAAAGTTAATGCAATACCAAGTTGCCTTGCCATGAAGAAGTGGTCTCTCTGGGAGGGGCAATGGCAGGGAAAAATCCCAGCGTAAGGGTCAAGGAACATGGGAGCAAAGAATGGATGAAAAATTATGTTACTCTAATAGGAAACCCCAAACTAAGCATATAGTGGCTACGTACGTAATAAAGTGCTATGAAATGTCATTTCACCATAATGTAAAACAAACAGTTCTGAGGAATATTAATGTAAAGAGCATGTTTGCAATATTAAGCTGTAACAACACAAGCATGTTACAGGTATTTTTTGCCAAGTCTACAGGCAATTCACTGATAAATGAGCAGACTGCCACACGTAGCTATACTAACGGAAGCATTTACAATTTCCTGTCATTTTTGTATTGTCATTCCATATTTTCTCTGACTTTGGTGATGCCAGTTGGTCGTCTAGGAGGTAGCCAGAGGGTGAACAATTTCAGTCAGCAGCTACCAATTTTGCACTTGCTCTTGAGCCCAACTTTAACGTGGTTTTTCTGGGAGTTTAAGGGATTACCAGCCAGTCTGAAAGATGACACTTTGCACTGACTTGGTTTTGCACTGTCTTCAGCTTTACCAACCAAACTCTGCTCCTGGTTACCAAAGTTATCTCAGGGTTAGATCCCACACATGCCTCCTGTTGGCAGGAGCTGGTTGTGACACTACGAATAACTTCTCCAAGTTGGCAGGTTGTGGCAGCAAACGTTAAGCTTGATAAGATTTCTAGTCTGTGAATGGTAGTGGCTGCCTGACTTTCTTGTTCCTTTATGTATGTTCCAAAGTAAATAAGTTAACATTTTGTCTCTTCTTTCTTAAGGTTTAATCATACGATTTCTCACCCATGATGGGCATCTTTGCTTCAAAGTTGTTACTGAAGTCGTAATCTAGTTACAATATTTCAGCGTGACTTCTCTTGCACTTGCTCTGAGAGGTATCTGGGTTGTTTTAATTGTTATACATATATTTTTATCATTATGCATTCTTTCATCTACGAGACTGGACATGCTGCTCTGTTTCCCTGCACATGCGTGGTTTTCTGCCAGAATTGGACCAGTGACATGGGCAGAATTGGCTCCTATAATGTTATATTTCCTTTTCAAAAAACTTCCCTGTAATAACTACAAAAGTCAGTCACAAAAAGGAGAGTAGAAGGAAGTCAAATGTCAGGAATTGTTTTATTTCAATGACTGGAAGTAATTTTTAGCCACATTTGTTTCACTAGCGAGTGCCAAAATTATATAAATTTTGACTGATGTCAGTGTGCTCAATTTGTAAATCAGTTTTAGTAGCTACGTGCTAATTTGTTGTTGTGGGAGAAAATGCTGAAAAAGAGGGTTTTTTTTTAAAGGAAATATTGAAGTACTTGTACCTGACACTAAATTTTATGGCCCTCTATTTCATATAATTCTCTCACTCGTTTCTGTGAGTTTTGTCTATACAGAGATCACAAGGTTAAGTCCATTTGTCCATTTCTGTTAACACAGTTGGTTTTGTAGTCAGGAAGCTATTTGCTTTTTAATGGATTGATGTTTATCTGCTAGAGGACTTTAAATAGAATATACCTACAGCTGCACATGACTGCAAGGCATGCCATTAATGCAGTTTGGAAAAAAAAAAAAAGGCTACTTACAGAGATTGGAATAATTGCTGCCTATTCCAATACGGATGGAACTTCCAGAGATGAGAGGAAGATGGAAGAAAAGAACTAAGGAGGGAAAAATGGAAAAAAAATGTCCTTAATTGCAGTTTGTTTTTGGTTTGCAACCAGATGTCAGTTGAAGACCCGTCGTGGTATTACCGTGCGCCCGCTCTCTCTGGGGCAGGAGGACACGCGTCAGACTCTGAGTATAGGCACAGACGGAGCGTGAATGGGGGTGAAAAAACCGAACAAGTCATTGCTCCGTACTTCCAGGAATCACTCCAGTTCGGGAAATTATATTATATATGACTTTAATGCCTCTCAGATTGAAAACCCCATGTATAAACAACAATGTGTTATATAAATATGCTAATTATTGTTGTTAAGTCATTCACCAGTCAGTGAAACAGGCACCTACCATTGTAAACCAAAATAACTGCTTCCCAGTTTGTTTCAGCGCACCTTGAATACATCGGGCGTGCGCCTGTCAAACTGGGCTGGCATAAATCTATTCTAAAATTTGATACCCGTACTCCCCCTATGCAGTGAAGCTTTAATATTTATAACTTGCACTTCAAAGATTTATACTCGCCGGCAACAGAAACGCGCACGACTCAAACGTGTCCTAAATAACAGACCGTTTAGGTTTCTTAAAAGCGGGGCTTGTTTGCTCCGGCCGCGGGGTGTCGGCTCGGTGGGGTGCGGTGGCGGCGTTGGGGGGGGTCGGCCCGGGCGGGCTGCCCGCCCCGATGAGGCATCGCTGTGCGCGGTGCCCCGGCACGGCCCCGGCTCTGCCCCCCGCCCGCACCCCGGCGGCTTTCCGCCCTGCTTGCCGCCGGCACAGCCCGGGAGGGGAGGGGAGGGGAAGGGGGGGAGATGCCTTTTCTCTTTCGGGAGGGGGTTCCCGAGTACCACAAAGTTTCCGCGCCCCCCCCCCCCCCCCCGGCCCAACTCACTTCTTGTTGTAGAGCTNGGGGGGGGGGGGTGTAACGGGGGGGTGCCCGGCGCGGCTCCCGCCGCCTCCGCCCGCCTTACCCCAGCACGCCGCGGCGGCCGTTCTCTCCATGCGCCTCCGCCGCGGCTCCCCGGCGGCTGCGGGCGGCGAGAGGGGCGCAGCCGCCGCCGGGAGACGCGTCCCGCCGCCTCCTCCTGCGTGCGGGGCCGGAGCGGCGGCGGCGGCTGGACGGAGCCGGCGGCCGTGGGCGGAGGGCGGGGGGAGGCGGGTGACCTCCGCCCCGCGGGGGCCGGCCGGAGCTCCCCCTCCCCTGCCCGGCCTCCAGCCGCGGCGGGGGCGGGCGGCGGCCCCCGGGGGCGAGGGGGGGGGCGGCCCGGCCGGCGGGGAGCGGGGCCGGCCGCGGGGTGCTCGGGGCTGCACATGGGGGGGGGCGGCTGCTGGGCTCCCGGGGCCCGGAGTATCCCCGGCCCCGCGCCCTCCCCGCCCTCTGCGGTCCCCGGGGAAGGGGAGGGACGCGTTCGGGCCGCCGCGGGGATTTGGTGCTGGGCTAAGGAGCCGCAGGCGGGTAACGGCTCCGGAAAGGCGAGAGCAGCCCCGCACTCGGGCTGCGAGGGAGGGAGGGATGGAGGGATGGAGGGAGGGAGGAGGGGACTGCCTGGGAATAAACCCGCGGGGATGGACGGGATTATCGGAGCAGCTCCGGGGAGATAATGCGCTGCGGCTGGATGGGGGCCAGGAGGAGAATGTAGTCCGAGTAAGAGCTAAAACCACTTTACAACAGTCAGATCTGCTGGTTACCAGGGATCTTGGAAGCGTTTCTCATTGGGAATGATAAATGCTGTAGCGCTAGAGACAGAGAAAATAGGGTTGCAGTGGGTACTAAAGCATGGCATAGAATCACAGAATGGTTTGGGTTGGAAGGGACC
>RSEF01000011.1:14020042-14050181 GCA_003993805.1 Himantopus leucocephalus | reverse complement strand
CTGGTGGGAGGTGTCCCTGCCCAGGGCAGGGGGGTTGAACAAGGGCATGGTCCCTTCCAACCTAAACCATTCCATGATTCTATGATCCACAGCTTCTCTGGGCAACCTGTTCAGAGTTGTGATGAAGATTGAGGTGGATCTAAAGCTTGTGAACTACTTGGTCTTTCTGTAAAAAGTTTCCTGCTGTCTTTGATCACCTTTCTTTTCTTTTTTTCTTTTTAAATCCAGGCAAACAGTAAGCGAGTGTAAGGCAGCTGGAATGAAGGTTTACTGGAAATTCACAAGTACATTTCATTATGGCTTTCACCATAGCTATAGTACCTTGGTTCTTAATTAACACATCCCTTCCCTAAAACCTCTCAAAACGCTGCTGCAAAAGTTATTTTGTGATTAATTTCTTCAGCCTCTCAGAATATTTGACTCCTTGAAAGACTCCTTGAAAGACTCCTTCTTTGTCGTTTCAATAAATGAAAACTGTATGGCGTCATTTTAGGGGTTATGGCCTGAAGGTTTGAATCTATACACGCACCAGAAAAGCTGATGTTCTGGGTGTTGTTTGTCTGGGTGTGTGCTCCCTTGGCCTTATTCTGCCTGTGAAGAGTCATGTATGCATGTAACGCTGTATTTAAGGATATTAAAATATTTTCTCCACTTTAAATTCCAGGAACTTCTAATGCTTAGCGCTTTTGCAACTTCTGGTGATGGCACCTTTCCCAAATGGCACCTTACGCTTAGCCATAGTATCAGTATTCACTTGAATCCTGACAGACTTGGAGTCTTCATGTGTGACTGAAGAATCTACGCTGAGACTATTACATCAGCTGACAAACTGTGGAAAATACGGAGGCCTTACGAACTGACTTCGAATGCAGGGGAATTGCTTAGTGTTTGGTAATGCTGAAAAAAATCCCTATCTCAGCCTGGCTTTAGACCCCGTTCTGTGACAGTCTTGTCCTGTATCTCCAGTGGGTGTTGCAGCTACTTCTGAGACAGAACATTTGTTTCTGGGTCAGACAACACAATGTACAGCATAGTCAAAGCCTGCAGAAGCATCGTCACGGTTAGCGATAATTTTCTTGGTACTTAGCGGTACTGGGCGTGCTTATCTTGAATCTGCTTAAATGTTGTAGGTTTTACTCACCCCATTGAGCTCCAAATCTGCATCACGTGTGTATGGAGGTAGGGCAGTTTTTTAACCTTTATTGCGTGTGTTTTTCAGCTTTTAGGGGTTCCTGTTTGTTTTTCTCATTCACTCGTGCACCTGAATGAAAGCTGGATGTGTTGGGGAACTCGCCAGACTGTCATTTGCACACTCAGCGCAGTACCTCAGCAGTGATGTGTTGTGTCAGGGTGATACTATTGATGGTTTACAACGGTATTTGGTTGGTTTTGTTGCATCTCCTTTTCTGTTTTGGTAACATAGATTTATATTAAAGAAATTTTTCCATAAATAAATGATTTATTACATAGGAGATTATGGACTGTATTTGGGAGAGCTGGAACAAAGATAAAAAATATTCAGAATTTGTGCTGCTCGTACCTGTTTATGTGGGTTAGCTCCTCTTTCTCCTAACATCACAGAACACGGAGGACCAAAGCAGTGTCTGTCTCTGGTGCTTTGCGGCCTGTGTGTCCAGTCTGAATGCTGTTACTTTCTCAAGAACGTTTTTTCCCAGCCTTTAGAAACAGGGAGTGTGACTGACTAGGAGCTGAAGGACATTTAGGTAAGGTTCGGAATGGCATTCCTTATGGATGGATCTGTACAAAGTTGCCGTCCTCAGCGGGTGTTTCCCCATTTACTGATCAGGGGAAATCAGTGAGAAACTCTTGCTGGAGACAGATAATTTTATTCTTGGATGATTTTACATTTTCTTCAATCTGGGGACTTCATTATAGAACCGTACCGCTAGCGCAGCCTGCTGAAGTGACAGACCTCCTCCACTCAGCTTACCGTCTCCTGGGCTTTCGTTTGAGGTTCCTGGAGCTCAGTGATGCCTAAGTGTGGGAGCTGCTATGCTACCCGCGTGGACTTCTTGCGACAGCCAATTTTTGTAAGGCAAAATAAATTTGATTGCTATAATGAGATCTCTTTTTGACTGAGATCTTTTATGTATTAGTAATGAGATGTTTGGGGGATAGGGTTCATCACGTCTTTTTTTTTTATGGAAAAGGTGGTAATGAAATAAATGTCAGTTGGATTATACAATTAGTCTTAGATAAAATGCCTCAGGATGAACAGAATTGATTAATAGTTGTTTATGGGAACAGGAAAGTCTTTTCTGTGTAGAAAATTTTGTGCCCTGTCGGTGGTAATAGCATTGATCTAGTAGCAGCGAGATTTCATCAGTGCTCCTGCCGTAGGAGTCTCATCACCAAACGCCTGCAGATACATTTGCCTTCGCGTCACTTGGCCAGGCCTTACGCCAGCTCAGCTAGCCCTGCACCGGTGCCAGGCCAGCAGTGCCAGGACGCTGGGCATCCCCAGCTTTGCTGGGCAAGCCAGTGCACCGGGCCCGGGGCTAAGGTCGGACCTTGCTGGGAGTTTCTGCTGTGGGGTGGACCAGGCTGAATAAATCTGTGCTTGCTGCTGAAATCAAAAGAGGTCAGGAAAAGAGGGACTGGAATTTGATAGGAAGCAGCATCTCCTGCTTTTGCAGCTCGCTGTGTTCTGAAATGTAATAAAAATAATCCTTTGAAGGAAAATTTTTCAAATTATTTGCTTTTGAAAGAAAACCCCAGATGATCATTCTGCTTTCTCAAAAATGTACTTAAAATATAAGAAAAGTGTCATTTTTTCATGTCTTAATGCCCAACTTTATTTTCACCTTAATTTTTGTGAAAAGCTTCAGAATTTTTGAAAGTGTTTTTCAGATATTTGTAACATCATTTTCCTTTAAAGAATTGATATTTGTAGGCATAAATTTGTGCACTAATTATTTTTTACTGTCCTTGCTCCCATCATTCAATTGAAGACCTTTCCCGTTGATCTCACAGCGCTGTGGAGCAGCGTAGATTGGAAGGGGCTCCTGGAGGTCTCCTTGTTTGTCCTCTGACTGAAAGCAGATCCAGTTAGAGGAGGTTGTCCCAAGCCTTGTCCAGTCGAGTCACGGATATCTCCAAGGTGGGAAACTCAAATCTCTCTGGCCCTTATTCCCATGATAACTATCCTCAGGGTGATTTTTTTTTCGTTATATCTAATCCGCATTGTCTGTGTAACACATGTCCATTGCCTCTTATTGTATCTTCGGAGGGAGTGCGTCTCCATCTTACCATAGGCAGGGGGTTGGAACTAGGTGAANTACCATAGGCAGGGGGTTGGAACTAGGTGAACTTTAAGGTCCCTTCCAACGTAAACCATTCTGTGATTCTATGATAGAATGGTTTGGGTTGGAAGGTACCTTAAAGACCCCTGCCCTGGGCAGGGACACCTTCCGCTAGACCAGGTTGTTCAAAGCCTCGTCCAACCTGGCCTTGAACACCTCCAGGGATGAGGCAGCCACAGTTTCTCTGGGAAGTTCTCTGTATCTTCCCTATACCCTCCTGATGTGTAGCTGAAGGCAGCAATGGGATCCTCCCAAGCCTTCTCCAGGTTGAAAAATCCAACATGCTCAGTTGCTCCTTGTACAGAGACACTCCAGTCCCCTAATTGTCTTGGTTACCCTCCGCTGGGCTCGCTCCAGTGCATCCATGTCTGTCAGGTACTGGGGAGCCCAAAGGTGCCCACAATGCTCCAGATGTGGTCTCTCAAGGTCTGGCTTGAGGAGAATAATCACTCCAGTAGAAGGCGGCAGGAATCCAGATAGGTACTTTTTGCGTATCACTTTTCTTAAGGGATTGTTTTGATTGAGCTCCAGTTTCTTATTCTCACAGGAGAGGCACGTTGTGTTTGTATTGGAACCCGCTTAGATGACCTGAGCCCCTCCTGAAGAGTGCTTTGGAAAGTCTTTTTTCTGTTAAATCACCAGTTTCACACTGAGCTCATTTCCGGAAGTAAAGACCCTTTTAAATTTCAGTGTAATGACTATAAGCAATATATATTTTTGATGTTGTTGTTGCAGTGTGTATTGTTTGATGCCAAGTACTGTTTACAATTGGTGAGCCCGCTTGCTGCAGAATTTTAATGGGAGCGGAGCAGTTCTGGCTGATGTCGGGTTCAAGGCACCTCCTATTTGCCTTACACAAGAGATCGTTTCACCGCCTATGGAGCTGCTGGCATGAGAGTAGAGAGTAGGATTAGCATCACATGGGCAAGGATTTTACTTTATTTCAGATGGTAGAGTCTGAGATATTACATGCATATTGTAGCTTAGATTTTAGCACAACTGCTGTGTAATTCCCTTTGTTCAGGCCAGTCTGCATGTGATACTTTTGGATATCTTGTACCAGTGGCCACATTTTACTTTCCTCATTTTCATTGGTGTTTTTTTTTTTTTTTCATTTTTATGCTGTCTTTCAAGCAGGGGTAGTAGGAAGCAATTAAATCGGTTATGGTTTTGAAATCTGTTGTGAGTGGAATTCCTGAAGGGTTAGGATGGGTGGTTAGATTTTTAAATTCATTTGTTAATTTAATATTCACTAAATCACATTTCTAAGAAATCTTAGGGTAAAGATAGTTTTCACTGTTCAGGCCAGCAATTTTCAAGCAATGGATTTGAATATGATCAAAGTAAAATGAATTCCCAGCAAGATCCTAAAGATTTTTGAGTTCAGACACGTTGTAGAATTACTAACAAAAGGAAATTCCTCTGTGGTAAAAGCTATTTTAATGAAAAGGATGGAAACTCAAATATATAAAGTTACCGTGTAGCATTTTTCGGTTCGCATTTATAGGACAGGTAAATTTATTTTGAAAAATATTTTCTAGAGGTTTAAATCAAGTGATTTAGTTCTTTAGGCATAAAATCTGTCAGGAGGAAAAATAATGTTAAATTATTAATACAGATGAAATATCTCAATAAAAAATACTTTACAGCAGCACCAAGGCCCAAAGGCAGAAGTCATGTTCTTTTACATGCCGTGTAAATAAATGAGGTCTAGAATGAAGAGGCTCTTCATTCTGTTTCTATGGTTGCTATGTAAGGAAAGTATTCTGTAGGAATTTTATGTCATGCCCAAATTCTCAGAGGCTATTTTTCTGATTTTTAAAGCTACCAACTGTCTTTTTCTGTGGAACAAAAGCTGCTCTTAGGCTTTGGAATGGGGCCAGATTTAGTTTCTTATTTATTCACCTGCATGCAAACTTTTGAGGAAGATGGTGAATTATTCTGTCGTTGCCTTCTGTACATATATTTTTTTTTAATATGTATGTACGTGCTAGGAAATAATTTGGTCCAGGATTGTTATTGAAAAGCCAATAAGATTTCCCCTGACAGTCTGTCCGTGATTTCAATCTTCCTGATGCCAACTGAGTTAATGTTTAAGGATGTAGAATGGAAAATTTGATCTCAGTGTTCTTTTCCCTCTCATTCTGTGACTCCTTAATTAAATTTGTAGTTAATTATGCAATTTATTTTGTGTCGACCTTCCAAGGACCTTAAAGCATCTGACAGTGAATGCAGAGTCTCAGTGTTTATTTCCATGAGTCCTTGGATGAATTTATCATAAATTCTAATGCTACTTTTGGAATTAAAGGTGGCCAATGGATTACTAACAAACAATAACGTGTGTATCCCTGGAGATACCTAACTATCAATATTCACAAATACATAAAAAGAAATACTGAATTATGTCATACACAGCATTTAAAATTAGGTGACACCACTGCCACCAGTAATAATAGTAATTCTGCATGTCAGACTATTAAAAAACATTTTATATGTTGTAGGGCCACTTTTTGACATAGGTGTTGCACTCGGTGCTAACGATCCTGCGTTTGGATGATCAGCTCCACGTGTAGTCCCATAGAACACTGTTCCTGAGGCGAGGGCTGTCTCTGGTCTCGGGGGGGTGCGTGCTGGAGAGCTGGTTCCTCGCTGGGGACCCTGCGCCCCGGGCGGGCAGCACTCGGCTCGGGCACAGCACCCCGCTGGTGAGCCTCAGGTGGCACGGGCAAGGGGCAAAGAGAAGTGACGGGAAAGAAAGCTTCATGCTACAAACTGGTCTTGACTATTTAAGAGATTGTTGGTCAGTGTAACCCTTGTGGAGGTTAGGAGTTTTATGATTTATTTCTTCTTTTATCCAGATGGGCACCAAAGTAAAGTATTTACTATCAGTAATCTTTTAAAAAGAGGCTTTTGATAGAGAGCTCATGGGGGGTAAAGGGATACCCTACAGTATTATTATTGTAGGCAAGCATATGAATGTGGCAATGTTAACCTAAAAGAAAAGTACGAATGAGAAAAAGCCAGTATGGCAGCAAAAGAAAAAATATACGTGATCCAAAATTGACGTTATCTTTCTGAAACTGTTGTGTACTAGCAAGAAATACTTAGTGCACCTTGCTGAAGTACAAAGCCTGTAATTAATTGTCTTTTGTTTTTTACCAATGAATACACAAACCAGTATCTCTACATTTTATTACTGTTGTATTTTTGAAGTGTTTGTGAATCTGTAGGATCTCTGGAAGACAGTAAAAAATTTATAAATACACAAAGGCTCAAAGTTCCTCACTGGAACTGTGAATGTTTTTCGTAGCAGTAAGGAAGAGATGCAGACCGGAGATCGACCTGCTTGGGGCTGTGCCGTCAGGCCCACGAAACCCTTGTGCAGCTCAAAGCCGGTGTCGCTGGCGTTGTGCATGCAGAAGCGGGGCTCCAGTAAGGCCCTGGCAGTGATGCTCGGGCTTATGTAAAGGTGAGGCTGCTGCCTGAGCGGAATTGCTGTGAGACACAGAAACCAGGGACAGAAAAGAACTTGCACAGAGGGTGATTCAAATGCAGCCAGATTTTATATGAAATGAATTAAAAAAAATATATATCCGCGACCTCCAGGGCGTGTTTCTCCCTGTATGCTGACAGACTGGCACCCCTTACGAAGCGAGATGTATTTTTTCATGAACTATTAATGGTTAAAGTAAGGATGTAACATATTCTCTTGTTTAATAGCTCTAACCTGTGGAAATAAATGCACAGTAGGATAAGCAAACTGGCGATTAATTTAAAACCTCAAGAGCAGAGAAGTTCACTTGCTAGGAAAGAGAAGCACGGTGAGGAATGATTTGGAGAGGTGGGAAACCAGGGCAGCTAAGTGGCTTATGCAATTCCTTTGCAGAGAAAGGTAAGGCGGGCTGGGGGACAAAAGGAACAGAGCAAAGCAAAGAAAAAGGAATGGACCCCGAGGGTTTTACAATACAAAAAGATTGTACTGGGGTTTAGGATAAAACTTTGTCTCTGACAGCTTGGGCATGGTGTTTAATGCAGTGGAAAGAGCAAACAGCAGTGTGGCACAAACGAGTAAAAAGATAGCAAAAAGAAATCGGGTGACCTGGGTTGCTGCAGCACTTGAAAGGTTGTTGAGTGAGACCACGTTTAAGAGATCAGCTGCGTCAATTTCTAGTCAGCCTTTGTGTATCCTTTTGACAAAACAAGATATTCTCAAAATTGTGGATAAAATGATAAAGGAGCAGTTGTGAATGAGCACTCTAGGGTATAGGTGAGCAAAAGCCAGTACAGCTGAGGAGGGAAATGATGATTAAGTATCAGTGGAGAAAACAGAAAGGAATTGAAGGGGAAGGAAACCAGGGGCTGCTTGCGTTAGTGACTTGTAATCATGAAGGACACTTTTGCGTTCCTTAATACTTGAAAGGACAATTGGCTTTTATCGAAAGCCCGATAGAAGAAACGAAATGGTATGAACACATGCACCCGAGGTGTGTCGCTGCCACTCTTGCTCTCGTTACTTCACATCACAAGCTGGACAGATGAGCATGGCTTTGTTAGCAATCTGAATTTGCTTCAAGTTTAACTGCAAATGTACTGACTGTCAAACAGAGGCCAAAGCAAGCAAAGGGCAAGTAGGCTTTTATTGTTGTTTTTTTTGTTTGGATTTTTTTTTTATTATTAGTGTGAAGATTGACTTTTTTTTTTTAAATTTCAGTATATGCTTTGTACTTTATTATGTGGAATGGGTTAATATTTTAGGAACTCCTTTATTCAGATTGTTGAAAGTTCTCAGTAACTAGCTGTTGTTAAAGTATACACATGAACATAGTGTGCAGATTCTGACCTTAGTGTCAGTTAGCTCCAGTCCTACTTTGTTTCAGAGGTCTAACAGAAAAACAGGTCCCAAGGTAGCCCAGGTCTACAAGATGAGCATCTGGTGAATCCTGTAAATGAAGTATTCAGTTTACCCTAATAGGCTTCAGAATGGATCCTTGTTGTCATGATTTGTTAAAAGATTATTTAATTTCTGGGATTTTTGGCTACATAAATCTTTTTTTTCTCTATGATCCAGCAGTTAGCTTTTCAGACCTGCTACACAACGATGTAAGCAAGTGCACTAGGAAAAAAAAAAGCTGTTGTCCCAGATGCCTGTATTTTATCTTTCAGGTCGTCTGGTGTCAGAAACAAGGCTGTGGTCCAGGGTTGACGTGACTGGGAGCATAAGGCACCAGTGATATGGCATTTACTCATGCATTCCTGTTCCGTAGTGTGAAGTTGATTCCAATGCCTTACCTGGATCTCTTCCCAACAGATGAAGCTTGGCTGTGAGGAAAAGTAACGAGGGCAAATCCTTTATCCTCTCCTTCATTTTAGGTTTTTCACTACCACTAACAATACTTTAGCTACTGTATATCTAAAAGGCCTTTGGTCTTGGGAGCATAAGGATGGTTGCCTCGGTAGAACAAAAAACGGTCCGACACTGACGATGTGAGGGACACGGACAGAAATTCTGTCCCTTCTGTTTTCTCTCCCCGTTGCCTCCCCTGGTGTTTCCCCAGGCGGTGCTCCAGCGGGGGCTCAGCTGCACGGCTGAGCGCAGGCTTGGGAGGGATGCCTTCAGCCAGCCTCCCCTGCCAGCACCCTTGTCTTTTCCACTGGTGGTTACCTGGGGTTAAGAATATGAGCAGACAGAGGGAGCAAAACTAAATAAAATCATAGTACAAACTGCTGATTTCCAAACTAATCAAAAACTACCTCACAGTATTCCCTGCCTGTGCCAAAAAAACACTCAAGAGCCCATTTTATTATTTCTGAGAGTAAATCGCCTTTGCTCAACCTGTCATTACAGAGGAGAAGGACTCAACCTGTGCTGCCTTGTACTTCAGTGTCTGTGTGAGACACTAAATCACTCTGAGAGCCAGTTGTTTTTTAAAAAAAACCCAACACAGTTATTCAGGCTTTGGCACATACTGAGAAGGTCGAGTCTCTCTTGTTCTGGGGCACTTGGATTGTTGATACCGCCCAAGTAAGTGTAAGGGTTCCTTAAGTAAGTGACGCACCAAGAACTACTGCATTTTACCAAATTAGGTTCCAAAAGTTAAGCTAGTGTGTTCATCTACACATCGTCTGTTGATTATTTCTTTGTATCCCTCTTCACTACAGATAATGTGAAACTCCAGGTTCAACTCCAGTTCGAAGTTGGGCTTGTAACATACTGTAGCAGTATTTAGGGGAAATAGACGACAAGAATGTCAATAGTAAACTGATTTTGGGGCCATCTGCTGTAGTTTAGCTGCAACTCCCACTGTGTGCTGAGTGAACAAAGATCGAGTTTAGCTGGTGCACAAGGAAGTGTAAAACCTGTTGTGTTCAGAAGTTATTTATACAGTGGTAGACTTTGGTATTTTCTACGTAATAAATTCATTGCATGACAATCTTCTAAGTAATATCTGTGGCCAAAATGAAGATAACACATTTATTTTGGTACTAAAGTAGGAGTCAAGACCAAAAACAAATAGCTATTTAATCTTACCATTGAAAAGATTATTTATTTTTATGTATATATATATGTAAAAATAATTATTCTATATGATCTCCACTACCAGATTTTGAGATAATCACTATGGAGCAATTGTAGGAGATTCTGTCACCAGAAAGACTGATTGTAAACTCCCAAGGTTTAAGAAGGAAAGGGAACATGTGGATTTTGAAGTTCCAGATGCATTTGCTGTCCTGACAAGGAAAATGCTTTTCTTGTCTTGTAAATACAGCAAACATTAATAACAGAGAAAGAATAAATCGAGAGAGTGCGATGTCAATTTATCTAGCCAGTTTCCAATGACCACACTTTAAAATGGAAGAACGTGTCTCCACTCTGCTCTGAAATGTCATATTAAATTGACAAAGATATTCCCATGATAACTGTCCAGAAAATAGCTGGTATCACCACTCTAACTGCTGCTGTTTGTTGATTCACTGTTATTTTGGCAACATGAAAGCCAGTGCCAGCTGACACACATGTGCATCTGGCAGGGAAAATGCTGATAAAAAATTCAGTGATGGGGCTTGATATTCAAGTCAAAATGAAAAAAATACCTGTGAATATATAGAAAGGGGAAAGAAGAAAGGTATGAAGAGAGTTGGTGCATGCTATAAAAAGATAGGAAGTCCTTGTTTATGTTTTCTATACGTTGAGATAACATTCCTTGCAGTGTCAGTGAGAGCAGAGTGACCATAGTTGTTGTTCCCTCTTCTCGTGCAGCTACCTGAGAAGTACGCGTGCGGACAACAGCACGGTTGTTGCCCAGAGTCCAGTGGGGAAACCTACTGGAATTGTAGAGTCGGGGAGACCGTGGTGTTGGGGGAGCCTGGATGCCCTCGTTTCCCTGAATACTGCCAGTTCTTTGGGGTTTAGTTCAAGTCCCGGGTGAAGCGGGGAGAGCACAGCCTGAACAGAGTGAAATTCTCATGTATTGGTGAGTGCTTCTTGGGGTGCAGATACCTCCTGCTCCACTAAATCTTCAAAAAGTGTATGCACGTTGGCTGTGAAGCTACTAGAATGTATTATCAAAACAATACATTTAACCTATGAAATGATCACATATTCTGTAAAAAGCGCTAGGGAAATGCATTATTTAACACAGTGGCTCATGATGGTGTTCAGTGTGGAGCTAAATACAGCTTCAGTTGTAATTATATATGTGCTTCACCGGTGGGGCTCCCATAAATGGATTTCAAAGCCATGCTGAGGACAGTGCTATTACACCGATTTTCTATTACTTTCAAAATCATTTTGTTTCTGACAATGTGAACTGACAACAAAATGAAAATGTGTCCCACCCACTTAGGGTTTTTATCCATGCTCTTTCTTTCTTTCCCCTTTAGTTGCCCCAAGTGAGGGACTTGATGCAGCACTTGCGCCTACTTGAAACCAATATCCAGCTGCATTTACGTTCCTGCAGATGTAAGCCTGTGGGGCAGGAGCTCCAAGATGAGGGAGAGAAAAGAGGAGCACTCCTTTTATTGATGGAAAGGGATTAGTGTTGCTGTGAAGAGATTTATTTACAGAGTCTGTCTATCCTGAAGCGGCTCTCAGGCAGGCTGTAAAAACCTGGATTTGGGAATGGCATGATGCTTGCCTAGAAGGTCTTGTAACCTGCATGGGTGAAATGGGCACGAGAGACAGGGAAACCCAGGGAAACCGGGCAGCTCACTGCCGTTATTTATGTGGGCTTGCATGGGAGTTTAGAAGCTTTTGCAAAGCACAGTAAAAGTATACCTTTATGTCTAACATTTAATATTTAGACAGCCAAGCTCCGTAATTCACTCAGAAATTCTTACTGAAGTGATCAGTTTATGAAAATTATCTTCCTGCCATTGAATGGAATTAATTGCTAATGCAAAAAAAAAAAAAGGATGTAACAAGACACAAGACCATATAAAGCTCTCATGTGAATAATGTGTTTTTACTGTATTTTGCTAAGTTAAGAAAAATTCAAGTGATCCGATCTTATTTATTCCTGTGACAAATATAGGCCTACAATCATTACCTATGTTTTAGAATGCCTTATTAAAAAATAAACAATCAGTTGAGAAAATAATCTACCATTATTTGACAGATCATTAGGCTGTTACATGAAAAACAGGATTGCTCATAAGAAAAATCAGAGTCCTAGGGAAGCTGTAGCTAGAGATGGGATTAAGCAACATGTCTTATTATTTAAACATGGTGTTAGAGACTGAGGATAAATGAGGACAATTGATAATAACGTTTGTATACAAATTGACTTAGAATGTCTTGCCATTGAAGATGAGTCAACCTGAACCTTAAAGCTGATTGACACTGAATAGACCATGTCTCTGCAGGTCAAATTTGTGCTGTGATGCTCTGCTCTTTTACAGTAGGTGCTGCTGTCACTCGCCTTTGTGAATTTTATGTAGACAAAGTGGGCGGATTTCCCTCTAGGCTCTGTTGCCCTGTCTTCAGCTGGAGGAAGTGTCTCTTGAGTTAGGTGACAGTGAAGTAGAATTGTAGAAAAACGAGGCAGATAGATAGGATTTGATGAGTTTACATAGGAACCTCGCATTATTATTTGTAAAGATGTGGGGAAGCGTGCGTGAGAGAATTGTTTGGGTGGGTAAAGGTGTGACAAGAAGATGGGTTTGGGACCTTGTTTGGAAAAGGTGGGGGTGTAAGGGAGGAGAAACGTGTGTGGGAGCGTGGGTGGAGGGAACAGTTCCTAGTTTGGGAAAGCAGGGTGAAGGGAAAAGAAACTTGAAGCTAGGCAAGTCCAAACTGTGTTCTAAGAGGGGATGCCTCATTCTTTTTTTGGCCCCCCACTATCTGATGTCGGGGCTGGGAAACCTGTTTCTCGAGGTGACCCCCACTTGTACTGTCCTAGTCCTTCCTTTGGCTAATTCTGTAGAAATATCTAGTGGGTATTTCATTTCCTCAGGCTTCTTGGTGGGGTGAGTGTTGCAGCTCTTTATTACCTAGCAGGAAAGCCTTACTTGGGTGCAGCACGATCGCATGCTCAGTGTTCAATAAGAACCCTTCAGTTTCCTCAAATAAAGGAGATACGTGAAAAAGATATGCCGATTTTAGATTGAGTGAAGCTCCTCTAAGCTGAATCTGAAAACCATAACTAACTGCAAATGGCAGAAAAAAGGCAATTGTGCTCTCTGGAGATAAGGGCAACTGATAGGTGGAAGAGCAGAAAAAACCCTATTAAAATGAGCGCATTGGAAGGAATAAGATCAACTGCTATAATGTTTTCTGTGTCGCCAACCTGCTATTGCGGCTTGAACTGTTCCTGTTACAGCAAAACATTATTGAAAGGACTTAAATAGCTTGCCTAGCAGAGCAGCACATAGTAATATCACTGTAATTAAGCTTCCACCAGCATTTCTATGATAAACATATCTTCAGGGTCCTATAACCCACCTTTCAAATCTTTATTTGGTGCTTGCAGTATACCATGCTGTGATTTAACATTTGTCCAAAGATTATAATGTGGAAGTGTGCTCTTGTCGTGGTGGAGCCTCGTTCAGATCAGAGGCGCTTAGAGCAGTATGTACGTTCCAGAGCCCTCTGGACAGCGTTGGCTCTTGGCGGACTGTCCTGCCTGTGGGGAAGCGGGCAGCTGAACATGTGGGTATAGTGAAATCACAGCGTTTGTGTTCAGTCAAACCTCATCCCTGCCGGATTAAGTAGTTGTGCAGTGCTCGGGAGAGGGCAGGAAGATCACAGTGGACTGACAGTCACAGTCTGGTTCCTGTTTCGTCTCCTGTGCTTGGGCAGGAACGTGATCAGTGCCGGGCCCTTTCTCTGCATAGGCAGTCTCTCGGGGTTAAGAGAATCCAGCAGCCACCGAACTTGTATTAGCACATGTGGGTGGGCAGAAGTTTGGATCTGCACTTAAAATACTTCCTCTGATAAGAGACCTAGAGGAGATTGCTCGTTCATTGCAGTGAGGAGAAGAAAGAGATTCAGTCAACTTCAATTTCTGCATGCTCTGGGTGCTTAACAGTGACTCAGGCAGGCATCCTCTTTATGAACGCCCTGTCTTTTTTCAGAAAGCAAGAAAGCCTCAGGAAGGCTTCAGCTTCTGAAGGCAGCACGTTAACAATACTCTTGTACCCAGTGTGTGAATGCAAGGATGCTTTCCTGGGCCATTGAAGGTGCCATTTTGTGCTGTTTCTGAGAATTGGTGGGTGTGCATACAGTTGAGTTTTCCTTCAGGAACTTGGTGCTGTCAGCTTCGCTACCCTGGAGTTCAGTCTCTCCCATCTCCTTTGGGATTAATATAGATATTTCAGAGTCCCAACAATAAAGAAATAAGGTACAATGTTCATTCAGGGGTTTCTGTAGCTGTAAGTCCAGAGACTTAAACTAAAGTCTGTAGCAATTCTGGACTAAAATTTGCTCATTACTGGGCTTCATATGAATGCTGGTGTGTGAAGGCCTCTCCTTTCCTAGCAAAAACCAAAAGGTTTGAGACATTGCCTCTTTAATGCTGCCTGCTGTAAGCAAGTCTTTGAGCCGAGTCTGCTGTGAGCAGTGCCTGTGTTACTGCGCCGTAGGGGCATGTCATGGGGATTCTTCGTTGTGTGGCTTACGCAGCCACAGCTCCTGTCGCTTCAGCGCCCACTAGAAGTAGGTCCTGTTTATCCTGATGCAATTCTGGGCACTTCTGAGAAGCATCAAAATAAAACGCACTGCATAAACACATAGAGCATAGAACCTTGGTTGTGCGTGTTACTTGTTGTTCTCTACCTAAGTAGAGTCCAGTTCAGCCCCATTTAAAGTGCGTCAGCTCTTAAGTTTAAATTCTACATGCGAATGCTTCCAAGGCTGATCCCTTGGACGTTAGCCCAAGCAGCTGCTGTCATGGAAAGGAAAGCTTGTCCAACTGTTCGGCTGTTCTTTGGGGTCTTCAGAGCTGTCCTGGGATGAGCGTTCCGTGGTCAAAGGAAATACTAACTAGAAGTGAGTGTGTTTCATGAGTCCTTTTCTGTGCTGTAAAGGATTTGAACAACAGGGGCCTCTCAACCTGGTGACTAAAACCAGCAGAGGTGGGTAGAAATTAAAAAAGCTAATCTTAGAGCTGTGCAAGAAAAACAGCTGAGTGTGGATTTCTTGTTGTTGTCTAAAATGGGATAATTTGGGCAGCTGCAATAAAGGTCTGATGTAAGTAGTATGAATGGCTCAAATAAACATGTTTCTTAGAGGCAGAATTGAAGTAACGAAAAGGCACTGAAACTTGAGTCCCTTGACTAAGTGTAAGTCTTTTTCCATCCCATATGGAGCCACGTGAAGTATGTTGGTCATATGTTTAACATCTCATAAAAATAAAATCTGTGCTTTATTTCTCACCAGTGTTTTCTGCAGGCAATAAATACTCTTTGTGGCTATGCCACAGATTTTAAATGCCTAACATGGTAATTTTAACTTCCAGATGTGTACTCGACAGCCTTGCTGTAACTCTCCCTCCTATTAACTGTGTTTCCCATCACTCTTACTCACAGTGACCTGTGAAATGCAGGTTCTACTCGTGCCTTATGCTACAGGTCCTCTGTTAATTGCAGTGGGAATAATACTATATACACCATGCAGAGCTGTAAATATGTGCAGGGGATGGAGTTGTAATTATAAGTCTTTGTAGATCTTTTGCAAAAATCTCTTGTGCCTGGAAGTGTGCTGTAAATAATGAAGAGTATTGCAGCTTCCACCCTTAAAATGCGTAAGCATTAGAGAGTGTTACTTATTCCGAATGCTTTTATGCATATTAACTAACCTTTGCAACGATGTGGGGAAGTGTGTGTGTGTGGTTGCTGTGGCAGATGAAGAGGAAGACAGTGGGCAGATAACCTTTCCGAAGGGAGTCCCGCTTTGAACACTTGATGTGTAAAAGCAAGAATCTGGGGCTGCGTGACGCACCTGAGGTGGAAAGGGGAGTCTGTGTCACAGCTAGGGTAGGAGCCCGGAGTTCTGCTCTTGCACACAGGCTTCATTAGTGCATATTGTTTATAAGTCACAAATTTCCTCCTGAAATACGTCTGCATCGAAGGCAGTCAGCTTTGCATAGGTCTGTTTGGTGACCACGTAATGTTCTGCCAGGTAGCCTTCTCCTGGAGGGCCGTGTGGTGCTTCCAGTTCAGTCAGAGGTGACGTGTGTGCCAGGAGATGGGTTACACACAGCTGTGCCCGTGGAATGCCTTGTCTGCTTGCCAAGTGCCTGCATCAACATCCAAAAAAGTCCAGATGTTGTGGCAAAATCCAAGAAACCCAATTCTGATTAGGGTTGATGCTTAATCGTCTATTTACAGGAAGGAATTAATTGTGGAGATTGTTTTACTAGGATTGAAGAGAATCACCTAATTTTTCTAGCTTACTCAAAGCTCTTTCAGTAGAGGAAGAAGAGGAGGCTGCCTGTGTTCTAACACTCTTTCACGGCTCTTCGGTAAGGGTATAACCCTTTCCCTTACTCAAAGCGGTCGCGCAGCCTGGCTTGACGAGCAGTTTTGCCAGATCCCTGCAGGTACGGAGGGACAGATCTGAGTCTGTTCAAGATGTGATTGCTCAGTCAGGTGACAAGTGGTCACTGCCAAATCGACAGAACGAGCTAACGATTTTGTGTCAGCATGAGACATAGCTCTGCTGCCTGGTATTTCTGACTGCCCTGCGCCTAGCCCTCTGCTAGCTTTCTAGGTGTATTCCTTGATGCCAGCTCTTTTGCACGGTCGACTTTCTTGGTGGGTCCCTGCTAGCCTTGCCTTCTGCTCCTGCTGGCAGTTGCTGTTAAGTACTAGAAGGCAGCACAACCGGCCACGGCCATGGGGTGTTTCTGCCCCTGTCTGGGCTGCACTGGTCACAAAGGTTGTGGGTTTTGCTGCTTTGGATCCTTACCTGGGCTGTGATTGCAGAGCTCATGTCATTCTCAAGCATTGGTCTCTTCTCCCAAGGAACAGGTGATGGAACAAGAGGAAACTGCCTCAAGTTGCGCCAGGGGAGGTTTAAATTGGACATCGGGAAAATTTCTTCACTGAAACGGTTATCATGCACTGGAAGAGGCTGCCCAGGGCAGTGGTGGAGTCACCATCCCTGGAGGGATTTAAAAGACAGGTAGAGGTGGTGCTGAGGGACATGGGTTAGTGATGGGCTTGGCAGTGCTGGGTTAACGGTTGGACTTGATGATCTTAAAGGTCCCTTCCAACCTAAATGATTCTGTGATTGTGATTCTGTGGCACTGTTAGGAGGGCAGCGCACTGCTTGCATCTCCTTGCCCCCTACGTTTGCGATGGCAAAACACTCCAGGTTTGGGAAATTCTTAGATACTCAGAGCTGGAGTAGTTCGCACTGACATTTGGGAAGTTTCAGTATCCATGTGGATGGCTCTCACCCTCCTGAGTGATTCAGAGGAGAGCTTCGTGGTCTCCCCAGCTGTGTTACATACTGGTACGATCTCTATCCATCTTCCCGCCTCTCAAACAGTAATTCCTCAACCAGGCAGCTGCCTACTCTGCCGTATGCCCAGGCATGGTGAACCACAGCGGCACCTTCACGGAGCTTCCCCTGGCTGCCCGTGGGGCCGTGCAAGCAGGGCTGCCTGCAAGAGGTGCAGGACCCACTGAGCTGGGTGGCCACCTCTGCTTGGCAACCTGCCGGGACCGCCATTTTAGGAAGAAATCCTCAGCTACTGTCAGCTGCATGCGTTGGTGAAACGTGCTCTGGCTCTAACGGAGAAGGAGCGCTGGCGGGGTGGGAGCTGCCGTCCCGTGGGGTTGGCTTGCAGGGCCCTGGTTGTACCCGGTATCTGCGGGAGGAGAGAGGGGGATGGCGGCAGGATGGGCCCCATGTGCATCAGGGGACCGGGTGTGAGAGCGGGGCGGGCTGCGGTGGCTCAGCTACTGCTGAGGAATGGGGGCAGTGTCCCTCGGGCTAGTCTCTGCTTACAGAGAATTTGCTACTTGTGTGTAAGATAACTTTTTGGATCAGAGGGAGAAATAACTTTTTTTTTCCCTCTCCTGTTTTTGACCTAAAAATCCATGTGCTGTGATGTTTCTGTCTCCTCCTCTGTCCCTGTCCTAGCAGGATGTGCTTGCTATCACGGAGCTGGTTTTGGGCATGTTCTTATGCCAAGCTTTGCAAAGTCACCAGCCGTCCGAGGAGGGGTGGCAGTGGGTGGGGAGCGCAGAGGGGGTGCTGGGGCTCCCAGCCCTCCTGCTGGCGGGGCACTGCAGACTGGTGCTGGCCATGGCGGAGGATGAGATGGGTGTTGTGTTTGGGAATTGAGTATGACATGGATGCGAGAGCTCTGTCTGCAGCACGGGAAAATAGTAATTAAGGAGTGGCTGAGGTGGGATGGGAGAGGTGGTGGCTGCTGCCAAGTCCTTTGTCACAGTGCTGCCAATATGGGTTGTACGGGTTTGCAAAGAGGTCCATGCATGTCATTCTGCCTGTTCGAAGGCAGGATGGCTCTGCCGAGGCTCAGTCCCTGTGGTGTCTGTGCCGTCTAGCACAGCTTGTCTGTGGTTATGTGGCGCTGGGAGTGCCCTGAACTAAGGAGCATCGGGCTTTTTGTGGGGCTGGTTCTGGCTCTGGATGTTTGCCCTGAGGACAGGAACAGGGGCCATCGCGGCTGCCGGTGTGCAGAGCGGGAGCTGGCTGGGAGAGGAGAGAGGAGCGACCAGGAGAGGCTGTGGGCTGAGAAGCGGCTGCTGAAGACTCTGTAGGAGGTGCAGGAGATTGCCGGTGCGCACAATCCCTTACTCTGCCATGAACCTTTGTCGTAACCTTAGCCCACTAAAACATTCTAAAGAGCCTTTAAACTGGCAGAGGCGTTTGCTCCTGTTGCTTCGTGTCTGAGCGGCTTGAGCTCATCCTGAAGACCTGCAGGCAGAGGCTGCCTCTCCTGCCACGCTGCGCTCTGCAGGGCTGGTGGGTCAGCAGTTGCAGTCATCTGTCTGGAGGAGTGGTAATAGGAGAGGGGATGAAGGCTGATTAAATTACGGATTACAAATACGGAATTAAGTCCACTTGCAAGGAGTCTTTGACTTCCATGAAGCCATTAATCTGTAATTGTTTGACAAGTGATTTATGTGTGTGAATACTTTCAACTTTACGTGGTCACTGACAGGTTCCTGGTATTTTTTCCCCTGGTATGTTTGTGTGACTACTTGGGAGAGTTTTGCTGCATGGTTGTAATATAAATATAATGAACAAATAATGACTGGTGGTTAATACATGTGTTCATACACAAATACACTCATTCAATGCAAAACCCAACTGTATTGCAAGAGTCACTGAGAATAAAAATTATTTGGTATTGCTTGAGAAAATCCTGATTAGTAGTTGCAGTTTGGTTTGGAAGGAAAAATACTTTTAAGTAGGGCTGGACAACATCTTTATCGTCAAAACCAGATTCCAGTGTCCTATGACAAACGAGCAGGACTCAGTGTTTGACTCCTTCTGGCCAAGAGGCAAACATGCCCCAACCATGCCCCAAGCCGCGGGGTCTGGACTGACGCCCGAATGGAGGAGACATCTGGAGCTCGCATCCTTTCCCTGGAGCGATTCCCCTGCCCGTTGTGCCCTTCACAGCTCCTGCCTCAACCGAGATCCCTGCTTTTCCCTGCGTCAGTCCAGGCGCTGTCGCCTTTCTGGCTCCTGGAGAGGCCTCGGTGTTTTCGGGAAGTCAGCGTTACAGCGTGAGAGTGCCGGCGTTGCCGTTGTGGCGCGGGCGGTTCGGTGGAGCAGGGGCGGGAGGCGGGCGGGAGCGGAGCGGTGCCGCAGCGCTGCCGCGCAGTGCCACCAGGCGTCGGCTACCGGCCACGGCACCGCTCGCCCGCCCCGGGGGGGGCTGCTCTGGCCCCCGCGGGGGTGTGACACAGCTGCGGTGTGGGGGGTTGTGCCTGCAGCAAGCGCAGCCGTGAAATCCGCGCTTCAGGTGCCTTTCGGGTGTTTTGGCCTTTTTAGGTTCCTCAGGTTTGCTCTTGAACTGGGGCGAGTAAAAGCACGGCCGGCCGTTCGGAAAAGACATTTTAAAGTGATGGAATTTGGACTCACATTTCAGTGTGTTTTCTCTGTACTGCCCCAGTCGCATAAAAGGAGTTTGTAGCGGCCAGACGTTGTCCCAAGAGATCCGGGCAACGGAGGAGGTTCTCTGCGGGCCAGAGCAGCGGGTGGCTCCGTGGTGGCTCCTTTGGAACCTCTCGGTTTGCGAATGTCCTGGTTTGTAGAGGGCATGGCAGGTCAGGCCTTGAGCTCTAGAGGAGCTGCCAGAAGAGCTCCTTGGACCATTTGCAGTCCATCTCTTACTGACTTTCTAAAAAACCTCATTTGGCTTATTTTTCATATGTGTTTGCCTGGTGAACTCTGCCTTGCTGTGTTCTGCTCGTTTTGGTAGCTTCATTCAGAGCACTGGCTTTCAAGTAGAGGTTCCTTTTTAATGAGGAATGAAAGAACTGCAGAGATTTATGATTGATTGTGGCATTGCTGAAGGGGTTAACGGGAATGGATTAGGGGAGTGTTGTGGGAAAGCAGGTGGGACAGCCCCTGGCTGGGGATAAGCGGAAGGAAACGCTGTTTTTCCCTTTTCTTTCAGGTCAGGCAGAAACAAAGTCAGGAAGCTGAGAGGTCAGCAAAGATCCAGGGGTTTTTATTGCTCATAAAAGAGTTTTGCTGGTTTTGTTGTCCTTTTTCTGATGCGGGCTAAAAGGGTGTTTTTGCTGTTTTGTTTTCTGTCATGCTTTTTCTATGGACTAGGTTTAGGCTAAGTCATCCTTTGATCTGATCAGACTCTTACTCAGTTCCTGGTAAGACTTGATGACTTGTGCTACAGTAAAATTGTGATAGCTCCTTAAATGGGAAAGATAGCGCCTTGCTGATGGCTTTCATTCCAGGAAGCATGTGAAGGTAAAACCACAAGAGTTTATTTCTTACTCCTCAAATTTGGAACATTTATTAAAAAAAGTTAGGAAGGGAGAATATGTCAGGAAAGATGGTGATTATTCTTTTTTTCTGTCCTAGCCCCAACTGAAATATAATGGAAGTAAGTGTAACTATTATTTCTAGCCAAACAGGATAGTGTATCTGCGTGTTTACCACCACCATGAGCATTTCCCCTGCAAGTGACATATGGATAGGAGTGAAGACATTTAAAATAAACGTATTTAGGTGGAGCTGTACTGCAAACTCTAAGCTCCAAAAAACAGGCGTGGCTTTACGTGACTTGCTCTCGACAGTTAGTCCTGGCTGGATGACAGTACCTGTGCTCAAGCAGGTCTGAGCGCCAGCTTGGCTGGTCCCTCCTGGTGTTGCTCTAAGCCCTCGTTGCTGAAAGCAGAAAAGGGACGAACCCACTAACCGAAGAACAAGAACTCACAAAATCCTGTATTTTTTTCCTTTTATAATTAATCCTTCTGTTTTCACTGGATTTCCTGTTATATTCTTCCTGACAGTGTATCAGCAGTACTGGACTGTAATCGGATAATACCTGATACAATTGTTCTTTCTTTGAACAGTAGAAATTTGTTTTGATAATGGGGCCTTAGCTCACCTGAGCTGTCTGGGAAGCGCGGCCGTGTGCCAGGTGTTAGAATTCAAACAGCTTTCCATCGCTGCTTTGATACTTATCAAGGATTCTGATCACAAGTCCTTATTTCATAAAAATTTCTAACAGGGTGGGAGTAAAAAACCTTTATTAAATGGCGTGAACTTCTGCATCTGAATAATAAAATAATAATTTATGTTATATTTTTAGGGATAAGATATTAAAATGCATATTAATTAAATGAATAATGAAAACTTTTATGAGAATCTCTGCTACAAGTTGCAAGTAGCTGTTTAATCAAATTCTCTCTATGGAAAAATGCATTTCATTATAACATAATTAGCACATCTATTGTGTTTTTAATACAACTTGTGCTAAAGTGTGTTTGATCTGGAGTTTGCTCATGGCAATTAGCAGTGAAGGAATTGAACTTTTTTGCTTTATTCCAGGCTTTGTAAATTCTAAGTGCCATATCTGGGGAAAATTGATGTGATTTTTTTAAAGCGCTAGAATAATCTTGGGATTATATAGGGATAGTCATTACTAGCAGCAAAAAGAAATGGTAAGGAACTGTGCTATCTAAAGCTACAAATTTAAGGGTCTTTTTTTTTTTTTCCTGTCACAGGTGGGTACTGTTCTGTGGTGCCCTAACTAACTCCTGGACTGTGAGAAGGCTGGAGCTTTTTATGTGCACTTTTTTGTGGGTCCGTCTGCGGGAGCAGGTGAGGAGAGAAGCAGGTCGCAGGGCAGGGCTGGGCGGTGGTGCTGGGCTGTCAGCCTTTCCTCCCGTGGAGCGAACGCTGACGGACCGCTCCGGTAGTGGGCACACGTGGAGTTGCCCCGCAGGCGGGTGGTCTGTGCTGGCCCAGGGGTTAGTACTTTCTGTTCCACAGAGTCCTTTCCCATTCGAGAAGAGTACTCTTCCAGTAGGAAGAAAGGGCAGGATCTCAGTAAACACGGTGGTTCAAAATCGCCCTGATGCCTGGCTGCTAAAATACTAAACATCTGCTGGGAAATGGGATGCATCCTGCAGTGCTCGCAGGCACGAGTCTCCTGAAGTCGGGGGGCTCAACCTTGCCAGCTGCTGGAACCAGATGGCACTGCTGGGGCTTTTCCTTACCTGGGAGCGTTACTGACAGCTTCCCAAAGAGTGGGAGAAAACTGCTTTTACAGAAAGTCCTTTGGTGAGTTTGTGTCTAGTCTGAGTTCGCTTAGAGCGCAGATAGCGGTGTTTTTATGGCTGAGTTCCCTGTGCTACAAAGCCTGGTGTTGTCTTCTGTGTGAAACTCATTAATGCACAGAACATCCAANTAGAAAAAAAAAAAAAAAATACAGTACAGCAATATAAAAAGAAACTATCCAGTGCAAACATCTTTATACAGTGGGAATTGATACAGTGTTCCTTAAAATAGCTTTATAAAACAGGCTTAAAAATAACGATTACAGGTACTACTATCTGGATGATGCTTACTTTACTTACTGCACTAAATAATTTCATAACTAACTTTACCTGTTGATAGCCAATACCTAGTTACTGATGAAAACCTTAAACTGTAAGTATTATTAGTTAGCAGTCTTTATAATATACTGACATGTGGAACCTCAATAGCATACACTGTTGACTGGATTAAGCAAAACAGAAGAAAATGAACACATTAAAAATAAAACCAAGGCTGTCATCCCAAAACCTAGTTCCTTTATAAAGGATGTGATCCAAAGCTGATTTGACTGATGGGTGCAATTCTACTTAGTTTTCCTTTAGTTTATATTTGAAAACTTGAGTGATTGCCTTATTGATGACAGTAGGCATTAGTCTCCAGCTAAGTAATGTATTGGGCAACTTTTTACAGTTGTGAGGTCTAATGTGAGACCATATTACAGTGCATTGCTATTTCCTGCCAAGAAAACATTTTTGGGGAAGGGAGTGTAAATTAGAGATGACATGAATAAGTGAAAAGCAAATTTGGGAGGTTCCACTATACTGGTTTAGGAAAAAAAAAAGGATTTAGTGTTATTTGGTTAGCTACCAAATTTAAATAATCAAATCAACTAAACTAATACATACAGCTCCAGCACAGATTCTGCAAAATTGAGTATCTGTGTGGCAGGGCTCTGTTCCTGTTGAAGGCAACGGGAATCTGCATTGCCAGAAGCCAGAGACAGGCCATTGTCCTAAGAGACCCGCTTTTTACAAAATGTATTTGGCTGGGTAACTTCCTGCATGGGAAGTTTCATTCTGTTCATTCTGTGGCTCTTCATCAGGCGAGAAACTAAACACACGCTTCCCAGGGACATAGTAGCTGCAGCTCCAAAACCTTACTTACATTTGCAGTTCTTTTGTGCAGACAAATGGGTGGGTGTGTAGCATTCTGGTTTGGAAGTCTACAATATTTTCCTAGGTGGAAAATACCCGTTTTACAGTACCTGCTTAGAAAAAAATCAAAACAGTTTCACAGTAATGAGGCCCTTCGTTTGTTTGTCCCTGAAATAGTACAATTGCTTAATAGTGTTGAATAAAAAACCTATTCAACCTCTTTAGAAATCTAGAGAGACCTATGTTGCCATCTAGAGAGATTTACAGTATTGGAGTCTTAACATTCCCCTGATCTTCACATTTCCTGCCCTGCAGGATATGTGCCGTTGACTAACACTGAGATCCTATTTACAGAAAGAAAAACCAATTTTGCTGCTAGCTCGAGCAAATTCTAGCACGCCGGAAAGGTGCCTGAAATCATCATCAGGCTGTTAAAAATGACAGATGAAACCAGATTGTGCATCTAAAAACCCTGTCTAATTTTATCTTTAGTAACTCGTATATGTAGTAGAAGGCTATAAAGCAAGAATAATTAATAGATTGGAAAGAAGGAAAAAATCATGCCTCTTTATGAAAGTGATGGAATAATTTCTAATATTAAGTGATAGACCATATGTTCCTCCTCTCCTCTGCTGGGTAAGCATAAGCGTGGCGTGTCAATAAAGATGTTACAAGAGGGCCAGGCAAACCAGCCGGCTGGAGGTGCAGGAGGTTATCCAAAACATTCCTTCCCAAAGCCACTGAACCTCTCTGTTCCAGCGGATGGTGCCTGTGAATGCACATTGATGAAAACGGAACAGGAGGAGAGGAACAAAGGAGAAACTGGGGACAAACCCACTTTTTAAACAGAAGTGCCTATCAGTGTAGGGAGAGGAGTTGTGTCCTAGAAGACTCGAGCAGGTCCTCGAGCAGCAATTTTGGGGAAAGAACTGAATGTTAGCAAGGATAGCAGTGCTGGGGGAAATCACTGTATGTGATCTGTGTGTTTCTTTTTAACCCTACTGCTGTCAGGTTTTTTTCTTGTCTGTTTGAAATCCTAATGTGGCTTGGGTGAAGAGCTGTGAGTTCTCCTTTGGCCATTGACAGGCTCTTCATGTCTATCTGTAGTGGGAGGGAGAAAATGCATGGCTAATTTGAACTTAATACGCAAAATCTTCATTTGGTTCCGATCCATACAGCTCAGCTAACATTTTAAACCGAGGGCCCCAGTCATTTAGAAAGTCATAATCAATGTCTGAGTCTGAGGAGCCTGATCCCAAAGAACTGAGAGATTCTGCAATGGACTCAGCACCTTCATAGCCATAAATGTGAAGTGTGTCATATGGCAGCAAATCCCTGTCGTTGTCGGCTTCGTCCTTCTTAACCTCAATCATCATTTCCATTTCTCCAGCACCAGAAGTCAGATTTCCAGGAGGCTTTTGGACCTGTGCATACGGAGAGGGCACTGGTTCTGGCTTTATGCCATTCTTGCGGACAGAGTTGAGTACAGATACATCATAGCTTGTGGTATCCATTTCACCACCACCTTCTTCATCGTAAGTGACAAGCTGCTCATGAATCTCTGCCACGTTCCTCCCAAGACCGCTCAAATCCTTCTTGTGTCTCTTTCTTAGGAGAATTAGCAATATGATCACTGCAAAGAAAACTTAGATGAGTACGTGTAAATAGAGAAGTAAGGAAGTAAAACAAATTGTGTTTAAGATTAAACAGTCTGTGTTTCAGACTGTAACACAGTCTGAAGTGGTTTTTTTCCCCGAGTGAATTTTTTTAGACACATTTATTAAAAAATAGTGTAAAATACTGTTTAACTGTAGAATTTGTATGTTCTTAAGGCATTTCAGTCTGCACAGGAATTGTACAACTGACTCTTGAGCTGGAATCACAAGTACAAATGCATAGCGTCACAAGTTCATTGAATCAGCTACTGCCTTGAACTGGTATGTCTTTTAATGGCAGGCATCAAATCCTGCTTCAGTGGTAATCGCAAAGGAGGTCTCTTCTCAAGGCAGAACAAACGTTGCACCTTCTCTGATAGCTTCCAAATACAGCAAAGAGGTACTGGTCTGCTGATTCGCTACAGTTTTATTTATGTATATGTGTTCACTGACTGTTTAAAGGGTTTCCAGACTAGTTCAGCCTTTGGAAACAGGAATCCTATTGTTATTGCCCCAGCACAAATTTCCTGGTTTATAACTGCATGTGAGCCTAGTAGCAGTAAATCGAGTGTATTATGCATACGTGCAGTAACCTTTCCAGGGACTCAGCCTTTCCAATAGCATGAACAGCTTTGTAGCTGAAACTATGCTAACAGGCCAGATAGAAGGCGCAAGTGAGATGAATCAAATAGTTACAGTATTTCTGCCTTCGTGACCATTTTATAGTGACAAAGCTTTTGTAGACCTCAGTTAAGAAAAAACAAAATGAAACAATCCCCACATTTTAAGTCAGAGAACATTACAAAAGTCGAATACTTACCAATGATTGTGAAGATACAGATAAAAATTGCCACCAGTGCTTGTATACTAACTCCAACTTGTTTAGCTCTTTCCTCACAAAAAGTGAAGTTGCCTTTTTCGTTACACTTGCAGACACTGATGACAAGTGTATTTGTGCTGCTGAGCTCAGGATCACCGTTGTCTGAGATGATGACAGGCAGGTAGTGGATTTTGGCAAGTTCACGATTAAACTGTCCGTATTTGACAGTGATATTAGCTGTGTTATCTGGAAGAAGTAACGACATCTAATTAAGTGATAATCTCTACCAGATTTTCCTTATAGATTATCAGTCAGTTGGTACATCTTCCCCTTAGACAGAGCCAGCCTTCAGGGAACCCAGTGAAACCTGGGTGGCAACAAACAACATTTTTTTTTCAGTAGGTTAAGCCTTTACAAATAAATTGTTACTTGGCTCAGCTAGACCAGTCACAGGACGTGGCGACAGCTTTTCTCCCGTGTCCCAGTGTCTCACTGGGGCTAGCTGAGAAAACGCATGGCAGGGATACGCTACCGTAGTTCTCAACCAAGGAGAAGTTGCTGTCTTCTGTGGCCAGGGAGTATTTGAAGAAACCTCTAGGTGATATTTCATCCTTGTCAGTAGCTGAAATCCTGATGATTACCTACAAAGATGGAAGAGGTGGTCATTGTCAGTACACGTTGCCTCCAGTGATACAACAGCGTACAGTATTTAAGGTAGAGCCGGGCGGTGTGTCCTGTATGACCCTTCCGTAAAGGGCAGGACGAGGATGTCTTGTGATGCTCCTTTTCAGGTTGTTTAAGGCAAGTAATTTCCTTGTAGCTCTTCAAAAAGAGCAGTCTTGCCCCTTCATTCACAGGTGGGAAACAAAGGAGGAAATCTTGTGTAATTCAAGCATAAAAAAAGTCTTATGCTCATAGACATGTCTTTCTTAAATACCTAAGATGGCTGTCTTCTAAAGTGCTCAGCTTGCTTAGAAGTATGACTCCTGTGCACTGAATGTCCTTGAGACTGCCACTCCTGAATGACATGCTTGTTTTTGAAAACCTCAACCGGGGCTAGATTAGATGTATAAAATAGAAAAAATGTGCATGATTATGTCCCAAAGGTATTTTGCAAATTAAATGAAAGGTGAAATAATACCTTGTATGTTCTAACAGATTCCATTTGTCCAATCTGTGACAAAGTCTCTTAATTAATCAAACATTATACGTATGGGCTAAATATTTGTATCTGAGGCCAAACATGTAAACCCACAAACACTAACGCTATTTGTGCATGCAGATGCTCGCACTCCGATGAATACTACAATAATGTTATATGCAGCAATGTTTCTCGTAGTATTTTGAAATGGTTTCATTCTCAGTATCATGTATGAACATTTGTGTGATAAAACTGAGTTGCTAATTTTTGCTCTGCAAGACTTGACTGTACTTCACGGTTCAGTTGCTAAAGCACGTACGTACTTAAAAGCCTGGAGGGAGAGGAACTGCACAGCCCATGTGCTTCAGCAGATAAAAGTCAATATTCCAACAGGGTAAGGTCCTGAAGAGAGATTTCTGACTGCTGACGTTTTGGAGATCAGTGAAGTGATCAGGTGCTTGGGTATGAATACTGAGACTAACTTTTATTAAAAGACATCTTTCGCTTGAGCTTGCAACTAGATAATTGGGGTTTAAGGGAAGAACTCTCCCTCCTGTCTCACCTTTCCTGGTGCAGCATTTTCACACACTCTGGGTTCCTCAGGATAAACAAGTTCTGGAGCATTATCATTTTCATCAGTGACTATGACGTGAACTTGGGCATGTGATTCTCTGTCAGAAAGACGGCCTGAAACGACAACAGTACAGGTCTCTCAGATGTCTGGAATCTCAGGGCTGTCTACCCCCCATCTTCCACTCTGTGCCTCCTGTGTGATGAGTACAGAGAGTTTCTAGCTCCATCATTCATTTAAACTTTTCCTTTGACGGATTCAGAGATTTTCCTAAAACCTCTCCTACTGGGCTAAATCACCAAGGATCTATGAGGAAGGCTTATCCGTGTTCCCCAGGCTGCTTCCTCCCCTCATGCCCTTTTTATTCCTTGTAACAATCTGAATGCATTTTCATAATAGCTAGGGGCCAAGTCTTAAAAACTATATTTGGGCTGTTTGTAGGTACTCATTTGATTTGGAAGATTATCGAGCAAACCCTGCAAGCATCCCTTTCATGCGTAGCTTTGTGGGAACCGGCTGTCAGGTTGCGGCTTTCCTTTCTGATACACTACAGTCCTGCTGTAAAGTTGTACACTGATTTCTTTCCAATAGGGAAGTGGGAAGGGCTTACCATCTTCAAGGATTTCCTGAGCTGCGACAGTGATGTTGTATGAGGAACTGAATTCTCTGTCCAGGGGCTTGGGAAGTTGAATAATTCCGGTATCGGATACTCTAATGTAGTCTCCGTTAGGACTAGCTCTTCGTCGAATAAATCTGTTTTTTGTTTAAAAAGAGATATGTCAAGGCAAGGGTGATAATACTGTGTTTCACTTCAGTTCTTCGTCGTGGAAGGTCAGAGAGTTCTTGTGTGACAAATTACATTAATATCTTGACCAGGAGGTCTCACAATATTTCCCTAAAATTATGCAAGCTGTGAAAGCAAAATATATCGGTTGGAAAAGTCTCCATATTATTGTCTTTTGCTGTTTTGGAAGTCTATTTTCTTTTCAAAGCACATGCTTGAGAGAGTTATTACAATAAAAAATGTAATAGTAAATTATAACCATGTAAAGATATCCAGGATTATGCATTTTCCTGTAAATGTGCAAGTGTTTTATCAGTAAGTTTATGTGGTAATTACATGGGTAATTTATGTTCATATTTGTTTGTTACCATATATATCCATGGCTGCAGTGCTGGAAGAATAAAATTGGATTTTTTTTTTCTTTTGGCATGCAGATTCTGAAAAATAGGGCCAAAGTCTCAGTTCTTTGTGAAATTCTTGGAATCATTAACAAATCCTCCGCTTTGAAATAGAATTATTAAAGCTGGTGTCGTGTTACCTGATTTTCCGTTTAGCTGCGTCAGGGTCGTGTGCCCAAACTGAACCAAGTGTTCTTATTTCTGGATCATTTTCCCTTACTTTAAATTCATACGGTAGTTTAGTGAAGACAGGAGGCTCATCGACATCGGTGACTTCAATGGTGACTGTTGAGATGCTCCTAGAGCCACCGGCTTTGAAATAGCGAAGATCAACGGTGGGATCTGTTGCTTCAATGTCAAACCTGTATTCTGCTACTTTTTCAAAGTCCAGGGGCTAGAAAAAAGACAAACACAGATATTCTTCCTTTGGAGATGTCTAAGTAAACTTTGCATAATCTATGCAAATTCAAGCTCTGTGCTCTAATTCGTGTTTGGAAATATTACCAAATTGCATCTCAGCTGGACTCTTGGGGGAGCATTTCCACATGGAACTTCTCTTTCATAAATAGAGTGGCTCGAGCAACTTCTGGTTTTGAACAGATTCATCCAGCATTCTAAGTTCAGCAAGTATGTCTTGGTTTAAATAGTTTTCTTTTTTTTTAATTCTGTAGATACCGAAACTTGTTGAGCTCCTGTTTCTCAAAGGTTGGGGACCAGATTCTCCTCAGCTAGGCTTTCTGTTCTGAAGGCATTCAAGGCAGACTTTGTAGCCGCACTGACTGATAGCTGGGGCGTTTACTGATAAACGACATCCACGTCCGTGTTTTTCCCATTTACTGAGATTATAAAAGGAATCCCACAATAGAAGGAAGGCCGGGAGCTAGGCCGGTAAGAAGTGACCAAGCTGTCTCCCATTTCAAAGTTTGGTTCCCTTTGCACTATCGCCTGAGATTATAAAAGCACCCTGAACACTACCTAATTGTGGTGACTCTTGTTTTTCCCTTTGAATAGACATTGCAAATGCTGATGACACAAAACCAGGAGGGGTGGCTGACACACCAGAAGGCTGTGCCACCATTCAGC
>RSEF01000011.1:13947639-14019942 GCA_003993805.1 Himantopus leucocephalus | reverse complement strand
CCAGAGGCCCCTTCCGACCCTGACCAGTCTGGGATTCTGTGAATGGAAGTGATAGTGCTTACCTGGCAGTTGAAATTTTAGCTCACATAGCTGTGTATTTAAAATTATGACATGTGCATGGCCAAAAGCATATTACAAAGCAGTGGGGTGAACTTTGTCTGCTGCATGTTAAAAGATGAGCTGATTCCAAATCACCCGGTGGGTCTATGTGTGGGGTCTCTTATTGCTCCTCCTCTGGGCAGAAGTTGCAAGCAATGCATTCCTCAGGTCCTGGAAAGACCGAGGGAAGGGCTGCATTTGGAGGAGAAAAGCTGCTCACACCTAATGTGACCACAGCTGAAGACTTTTCTCCTGGTCTTGGAACACTTGGTACTTTTTCCCCTCAAAGTTTTCTCTTCTTCTTAATGCCATTTCTAGTCTTAACAGTTACAGAGAGACATTTGGAAGTGAAACACACATTCCTGTCAATCTGAGGATTATGGGAGGTGATTTATAGTCCTCCCTCCTCTTTTTTTTTAACTGTAAGTCAATGAAATCAATGAACTCTTGGCTTAGCAGTGCTCTGCATAACACAGTGGTGTCCCTTGGTACAAATCAAGTAGGTTTGAGCATTAAAAAATAAAGAGCAAACCATAATAAAGCCTTTGGAGAGTCTGGGCCCTCTTAAAGAGTTATAAGGAGTTAGTGGGGAAGCTCTGAAAACACCCTGAGGAAAGTAAGGGAGCTGTGGCTCAGACTGGAGCAAGTGCCAAACTGTAAAGAGCACTTTTAGAAGAGTGGTCAGGTGGACTTGTTCACATTGTCTACTTTGGTTTCACGTGGGCTGCAGTAGGGAAAGATTCTTTGACTTGGTCAGTTGGTTCAGCTCTTAAATTCACTGACTCTTTGAAGCATCCAAATATCTGAAGTTTGGGAGGAGCTTGAAGTGCGTAACCTGAATATTTGACTTAGTCCCCATTGCGCTGTGCAGTAATTCTAGATTTTCCCAGGACTGGCGGTTGAAGTGGGCCAGTGAATCACCAGCTCTTCTTCGCCCAGAGCTCACAGAACAGGGGTTTCAGGATGAACATATCTCATGCTGACTTCCACACACTTCCATTTTTTCCTGCTGCTAATCCCAAGCTGAATCAAACACTCTTGTTACACATGGAAAAACAAAATAATCATCTTTGTTACTGGGAAAAGTACCTTCTTTGGCCTGATGATGCCTTCATTGGTGAACGGATTCGCTACAATTTCAAAGGTGTCCCTGTAATCTCCTTTGACAAAACTGTATTTCGTATTTCTATGTTGTGGTTCATCAACATCTTCCACTTTGACTCTGCCAACTTCTCCTCCTACTGAAATGTTTTCAGGAACTTTAAAGTGAAACGATGCTGTTAAAAAAAACCACACAACAAAAAAGACATAAAGAGTGTGTACATGGAAGTCAGAACTTAGTTAAAAATTGCTCTTAGTTTATAGACGTACAGAAAAATATTTCATTGAGAATTCAGCATTATATGTCTCTACAGACAGCACTTTAGATGTATTTTTCATAAAAGTATAATTAATTCTCAAAATTGTCAAGATCTTGTACAAAGTGATGAAATTAATACTGATTTTTATTTTCTCTTCTAGGTGTGTGTCACCCAGGAAACGTAGCTGGGGCTGGAATACAGAAGACCTTCTGAATATGTAAGAGTCTTTTGTCCATTTTTATGAAAAGTTGAATCGTGATGAACTCTGACATAAATTCGTTATAATCATGTCAACCCTCAGTTTCCAAATGATACAGCTCTTGCAGTGTACTTACGGTGTTTGAATACCGGGAAGTTGTCGTTGATGTCGGTTAAAGTGATAATGACTGTAGCTGTGCTTGAATCCCCGGAAGACCCTGGAGCGTCTTTTGCTTTAACAATGATTTCATATGTCGATTGATGCTCTCTGTCTAAATCAGCCCTTGTTGTAGAAATCACACCTTTGAAAAATCAACATTGAATATGATTAGATTTTGCAGCGTGTCCAATTTTGACAACAAATTTTCGCCTTATGCCACACATTCAGCTTTAAGTAGCATTTATACAGTGGGATTTTTCTAAGGGTAGAAATGTTAGATGTCTTTCTGCATGATGGAATATGTGGGAGATTTTGTACAATACCTTCCTTTAAACTGATCTTTGCTGCTTAGAAACAATTTGATGATGTCTAAACTCGGTCATTACAGCATCTAGAGAGTTTGTCTGAGCACCTCTATCTGAGTTATTTGCTCCAGAGGACCAGTATGGTTACAAGAGATACTGCCATTATTTTTAAAAGTCAGCAAAATTTAAATAAGAAAGTTTAGGAAAGCAAAGGGTCGAGTTACTGATTATTGAGTGCTGCTTCAGAATTTATGTATTCCCCTTTTCCCTTTTGGTCAAAGGAATGGTATCTATGCTAAACTGAAAACATGAACTGGTATTAGCTCCTAGTGAGTCTCTTCATCAGTGGGAAAAAATGACCTTTTATCTTCTCATTTACTTCACAGCACCTGATATCCCAACTTTATTAGTTCATTTCCAGCTGCAGATGGTGGCATTGTGTGTGTGAATGAAAAATCTTTCTAAATTATGGTTAAAAATATATTTTTGAATTATTATCCCCCTTGCCCAGAATGAAAAAGGCTTTTTCATTCTGTGTTTTCTTCAAAGTGTAAGGTAAGGACAAAGTGTGTAAGGACATTTGCGTATCTGACCTACCAGAGTCATCAACTGTGAAGTATTCGTCTCCTTTAATGACTTGGTATGTAACTGTGGCATGACCTGTAACTGTTGGGTCATCAGCATCTACAGCTGTCACTTTGGTGACTGAGGTTCCTAGAAAAGGATTTTCAAACAGCATATTTAGTATAAATTCTTCTTTTTAACCCGGGACAGGAAGGGAAATGAGTGATGGAAGAACGTACCCACTGGTGACATTTCTGGGACAGATCCGTTGAATACCTTTTGTACAAACACAGGGACGTTGTCATTAATATCATAAACCTTGATAATGAATTTAGATGGGGGTTCCAGTGACTGGTTGTTTCTTCTGTCAATGATGAGAGCTGTCAGCTCATACTCTGCTTTCTTTTCTCTGTCTAGCCTCTCAAATGCATATACATCACCACTGGTTTCTTCGACTTTAAAAATGGTGTTGGCATATTCACCTTCAATAATATACTTAGCGTTGTTGTTCCTTACGCTTGATGTGATCTAGAAGGAAAGTACAATTCAAAGAGATAAAAGTGAGCTTTGGCATCTGGATGCAATGCAGTTTCTACCAGAAGATACACACAGTCATGACTTCTTCAGAATCAGTTTGAAACCAGAAGAGCCATCAAGACTTTTGATGTCAGCTGGAGTATCACTAAACAAACAGCACCACAGCAGCTACAACCGTGCAGGGTTGTAGGGTCAAACTTGCATCCAGACTGAAACTTGCTTGCTTATATATCAAGAAGCATTTTTTTTTTCAGATCGTATCTCATATTTGCTATTGTTCATGCAATTAACACATACAAATTGTTAACCTCATTGTGTCTGAAATAACACGCACCACCACGTTCAGTTTGAGCTGCTCTTCTTTGCAACTAACCTTCTGATTTTGCTTAGATTTCAGAGTTACAAAATCAAATCTATATTCACAGCTATTATTCAGCATTAGTCTCCATTACTTAGCATTTAGCGGAATTCCTGCCATAGCTGACAGCTTTCTTGGGTTTAGTCACATGCAATTTTTTTCGTAGTCAGTCTTTAGGCTCATGCTATGACAGTAAATTTCCACCCCATAGATTTTAAAATTTAAGATTATATGCAAGAAAAAGGGATGGGGTAAAAGGAATGAACATTAATCAGTTTTAAAATGTAATTTAATCCAATGCCAAATGGTTCAGCACATTATTTAATCTGCAGATAATCTGATGATTCTTCCCTTTCTGTACCTTCACCCATCTAAGGACACTGATAGCAGGTTTAAACCACAATTTTCTGTGTGCTATATCAGCATTCTTATTTCAGCAAGCTGCTTATCGATAATTGCTGGGTTGGACCAAAAATTTCTAGTCTTTTGTTACTGATGTTATCATAAATTGCAGCTGTTTGGTATTCAGGATTTGATTTATCCTGTAGTTGTCATTTACTGTTGAACATTCTTTCATTTCTGTTTTCTTTTTTGAAATGTGTCGTTAAAATTGTCTCCCCTTCCTCCACATACTGAATCACGCTTCTGGCTGCTGGGGCTGCCGAAGAACGGTTTACAGCTCTGAAGATGAAACGTGAGAAATAACCTCACCCTTGTCTCGGAGATAGTATAGTCTGTGCCGCCTTTCTCAATTTTTATTTACTTACTCAGTGTAAAAGGTATAGACTTCCAAGATTGCCTTTTCTAAAACTGAGGGTGCACAGACAAAGGAAAGTATCCAAGGTCATGAAAGATAAAATCGAAATGTATCAGCATATTCCTGCAGCTGTCACTCAGTTCTGCCACGCCACCGCTGTGGCCTTTTTGAAAGGGTTTATCAAGTGTTCAATGCCGCGACTGCAATGCGCCCAACGCAGCCGGTGCAAAAGCAATCAGCGGCATTCCGCTGCTGAAAGGCCCCGGCGCGCAGTACAAAGTGAATTACTCTTATTTAGGACAGCTCCAGGAATAGAAGCGTTCTCCTCAATCTGCTGCTGAATTGGTCTGAAATGAAACAGAGATACCCTGTGTCAGCCGCGAGCACCCTCTGGCCCCTTCTCTCTGGCGCTGGCGCGGTCTGCCGGGGAGCAGCACTGATCCAGAAAGGTCTGCTTCACTTCGCCCGGACTGCCCTGACAGATGCTGATTGTTGCACATGGGAGGAAAACCTACAACTGCATTTATCTGAAAAGTGTCAAAGTAGTTCAGTTTGAAAGAGTAGATTGGAAGAACTTTGTCTGGGTGATACGCTGTTAATCATAGGACTTTATGAGCGCTGCCCTGAAGAAAATGGCTTTGCAGGCAGGTCAATGCTCATTATTATTTTTAAAAATTATTTTCTTCCACTTTCTGAAACAAATTTTTTGATTGTGTAACAGTATTCCTAAACATAGTGCTTTTGTTTTGTACCCAGGCTGAGAGATGCAAACTGTATGTTTTTTAATGCATATGTTTTTATTAGCCGATCTCCTGGGTTTTTGAAAGAATCTTGAGCTGCCAGAAAAATACTGACATACGTCAGCCGCCAGACTTCCTTCCTCACTGTGCACCTGCATGCGATGCAATTGTTCCTTCACTGCGGATGCTCCATACTTGCCATTCTCTAAAATCTATTTGTATTCTTCAAAAGAATTAGAATTCCTTTGACATTATTCTTGATTTACTCTGTGTCCACATTATTATGGCTTTAGCTCATTAGTATGTTGGTATTAAGTCCCATTTCTATTTCCTTTTTTTCTCTTCTATTCTGCCTAGACTGCAGACATTGCAAGATACTCATTTGCTGTCTGCATTTCTAATTATTCATTGCTAACAGACTGCTATTTACCTTGCCAACGTGGTGCGGTAATGGGGTATCAATCTCTTCTTTGATATGCATTTGGTTCCATATCCAGTCTCTTTTCAGTCGTTTATGACTGGCATTGTTTGAAGAAAAGTCCTGGTTTGTTTTCTGACTTTCTTTGTCAGCAAATGCTGGAGCCACGAACAATGAGAAAAGTAGAATAAGGTGGTTCATCTTCTTCTGGAGCCTAGAAAGTAATAGAAAATATGAAAACTCTATAAATAACAACAGAATCGGATTAATGAAAGAGAGCACACATAGAAGTGCAAATGGATTTTCCTTCTATAGGCTAGTTTGATTACTTTCTGTATTTCTTTTCATCTGCCTTAGACTCAAGATTTGAAATATCAGGCTTCTTCCTTCCGTGAAACAGTTTTAACTAGATGATATGACAACTGTAAAAACCAACAGAACTATTTCAATGAAATAAAAAATGGGCAAGGTTGGAAACCTAGCATAAAAGCCAGCATCCACTTGAGCTCCCACAGTTAATGTGAGGAGAAGACTGGGTGGCGCAGATGAGCCGTTGCGGAGCAGGGAAGGTGCAGTCCGACTGCAGAGCATCGCTCATGGGGAGAGGAGCCATGGGAAGCAACGCCAAGGCTGAGCCGGATCAAAGTTTACCTTAACTCAACTCCAAATGAAACGTTCCAGCTTGACAAACCCAAATGCAATGTTTTGACTTGCCCTGACACAAAATATGCCGTAGTCAATATGTTCATATGGAAAATATTGATTTAGAATAAAATCTGGGTTTTTTGATGAAAAAAATGATTCATGTGAAATTTTCAATCAATTCCAAGTACAATATAGCAAATTACCTTGCTCAGAGAGCTCATTTATTGATTCAATTCCTTGTCTTTTGAAACGTTTGAAGACACATATAAAGCTCCTTTATCCCCTGTTCTCAGGTTTTACCCTCTAAAAAATGATAATTTGTGAAATTATTCTCAGGTGAAACCATATTTTTGCATCATATGTTAATATTAGCAAAATTTAGGCCTGACTTTCATATCAGATTGAGAACTTATTTTAATGTAGCAAAGCTGATTCGTTTTCTTACTAAATTTCCCCTTCCCAATATAAAGGACTGTCAGGGAACTTTAATGCTCAAATAATCAGACTTTAAATTGCACATAAATGACTTTCCATTAGCTTTTAGGAGCTGTCAGCACGCACATCAAAAATAAAACCATTAATTGTGATGGAGAAGTTGACATCACACAGGTTGCTGGATGCGAGATTAAATTAATATTTTCGGCAGGAAGGTGCTGAGACGTTTCCAGGATTACTCTTTGGGAACCAGGCAATCAATGTTATCCCGTGGTGCGGCATCATTGTCAGTGAAAGGATTTTATTTACCATAAAATTTTGCTTTCCTGTACTTTTCTCTCTTCTAGATTGTTGTACGTAAGCTGAGGAACATTCCTTCTTCTTTGTCATTGTGTAGGAAATGACCACGTAAGGTGGCTTTGAAGTTGCTTTTTAATAGCTAAACTGCATTTTATACAGTTTTCCGGATTCATATAAAACTTTTTGATTTAGCTAGTTTTTTGTATTCTCTGCACTTACTTTGGCTCTGAATAGTTTTAGAAAAGTGAGTGAGATTTAGTTGCTTTGCTTTGTTTTATTTGCGTACATGAACATTTGACAACTGGAAGCTGGAAGGCATTGATAGGAATCTGTTGCGATTGCCTAAGTCTGGCGTTTCTTCGTAAAATTACAAAACGTGATAACCAATGGAAACTGGTTGGTTAATGTCGACTAGTATAAGCTGTAGTTTTGCAAAAAACAGACTGTGGTGTTTAAAAAGTAATTTTCTCTTGTTGCTCTGGTACAGTGGAGATCTCCTGTACTGCTCTAGTGCCGAGATGAGTTGGGAGAACTGGGGCGATACTGCTCAGGAATATTTTCCTAGTGTTTGCATTGCTGTTAGTGCTCGGCTCAGAGCCTGCCGTGCCCTCTGTCGCACTCCTCGGGGTGCTTCTCGCGCTGCTGCTGCTGCGGGTGATTACTAGTACCAGCCGCCCCGGGACCGTCGGTATCCTCATACAGCGCACTGCTTATCGGAAATGGAGGGCTGGAACTCGTAATGAGTGGATGGTTATCTGTACAGGAGCTCTGGAACTGTGGTAACCTCCTGATTATTCCTGAGGATCCATGCAGCAAATGCAGACTCTCCTTTGAAGTAGGGGGCCTGTATGCGTTTCACAGTTCGGGCCTCGTTTGAAAGCTTGGCATCAATACAGAAAGCGCTAGACTGAATCTTTTTAAATATATGCATATTTCAACTGAAACCCAAGCTACCCCTTCCACGCAGCAAACCCACCGTTGTGTTCTTAGGTTTTAAGGTGGCTTCACTTCCTTTAACTGCTCGTTAAAGCATTCCCTGTTAATCATTGTCCAGCCTCCTTGGTAAGTTAACGGTTTCTTTATGAGCAGTTTGGTGGAGGTTGGGCTGCCCTCTGGTATACCCCGTAGGTCAGACGCAGGCTGAGATAGAAGAGCCTCTTGCAAAAACATGACTTCTGTTTTGTGTTTGGCGTCTTTCAAAATGTCTCGTCTGGGTGGCAGTAACACTGCCCACTCGAGCACTTTGCACGCTGTCTGCTCTAGGGGCGTGTGATCTGCATTGCTCCGTAGGACAGTCTGACTCCGAGAAGACTTCCTCTATCGTACTGTGCAAGTTTTCCGTTCGGCAGCTGGAAGTCTCTTGCTGTTGAGTCCGTAGCTGAATTCATCACAGTATTTCAGAGTATCCTTCTTTGGCAGCACGTACAAACACTTCAGAAGCAGGACCCTGCCGAGAAGTAACTAGATAAGGGCACTGTCCTGGTGTGAAGGCCACGTTCCGTGGATGTTAGCTCTTGACAAGCTGTACTAAATGCTTTCTCTTTTTCTGGCCATGATAGTTTTCCTTTCCAGCAGATCTCATTTGAAATGCCAGAGGTAGTAGCAGAAGAGAGATGTTCCCATGCCTGAGCAGGGGAGAGCGGTCCCATAGAGTCAGGAGCAAGAAGGTTTCTGAGGAATGACAGGTGGATGACATGTAGGGATTGGCTTTTCGTTTCTTCTCATGTCCGCTCTGGCAGCCAGGACTGAAGAAAGGACAGCAGATGCACCCTTTCGAGTAACGACCCCCGCTCCACACGCTTCCGGAGAAGGGGACGGGACAGCACAGCGTGCGCTGTGACCGGTCTGTCCCACGCGTGGCTCTCCCCGGCACGCTGCCCTGAGGTGCCATCGCCGGTCTACCTTCGTGCACAGTCGCCAGTTACCGCTCTGTCTCTAACTGATTAGACCAATACTTCAAACTTTTTCCGATTTAAGCAGGGACCATAAATGTTCCTTAAAGTTAGTGAGGGAATGGTTTATTCAAATAGCGAAGTTTCTTGCTTTGCTCTTAAATTTTCTTCCAGCAAATGATGGGTTTTTCCACCGCCATTACTCATTTTATGTGTTGAATTATTTGAGCAAATAATTCTTGGTCTGCAGGGTACTATAGACAGTTAACGGAGAAATTCTGGTATTCAAACTGATTTATGGGACATATGACTCATACGGTGTAGCTTTTTCTCACAGATTGGGAGTAATTATTAAAAAAATGTCAGGTGGAGATAAAGACAATACTGTACTAATTAAAAGTTTGCATTTTACAAGTTGTTTTGGTAAGTAATCAACTGTACGGTTGATGAGCTGCTAATATAAATAAGGCATCCATGTTACAAAATCACATTTGATGAAATATTCTTAGGAATATTTGTGGGTTTTTTTTCCTGGTATTTGCCGCTTATCTGTTTTACTCCTCTAAAATGTTTATTAAGGCTTACGTGAGGTTAGTTTAGTTAGCAAAGAAATGTGTTCCATGTGTGCATGTTAAGTACAAGTTAAACCAGATTGCTGTATGGAGACTTTGGTTAATGAGCAAACAGCTGTAGCTGAAATGAAGTATTTTTCTGGTTGATTGGACTAGAATCTTATACTAGTATGAGAGATTTTTGTTTTTTCAGCATCTGAAACATGGAAATATTGCTAGAAATAGTGATAAGGAACATCGTAAGAGAGGAATTTGCTTAAAGTGGCTATCATACACCAGAAAAGAAATATATTTTAAAAGGTTTGTGCCGGTATTGTTCAAATAATTTGCATACCTCGTTGTCAGAAAAGCTGGAAATGAAATTATTATTGATGATTGAGCTGGAAACTTAATGATTATTTTTGCTTACAGTATCTTGGTTGGAATCTGAACAATGTAAATGAAAATGAAAAATCCCGTGCAAAAATGAGAGTTTCATCAAAGCAAAAAATATTAACAAAATGACTGATAAATCAATACTATAGGACATAATCTATTCCATTCCATCGTACTGGAAATTTTGCTGTTTCTGGTTGTTAATCAAGCCTCTGCTGTCACGCCTGCAGCCATGTAAATGCGGGGAATACTAAATACCCGAAACACCGTGTTCAGCCAGTTGGGCAAAACGTAGAGGCTGAAGGAGAGCGTTGCGCAGCCTGCCCTGCCCTCGCAGGGTGCCTGCCCGCGGAGGAGGGCTGGCTGGCTAACAGAGAAAGAAAACTAAGAAAACTTTCTTGACCAAAGTTGTGTCAGAAAAGTTGGCTTTGGATGGCTTTAGTTTAGTTTAGTATTTTCTGACTCTCTGCCGCTCCCATCTGCTGCACCCTCCCCACTTTTGCTGAGTAGCTCGGTGCAAAAACTTCTGTTGAAACTGCAGTGGATTAAACCCTACAATACAGAGTAGACAACACTTCAAACAGATTTTTTTTTTCAGATGCAAAAAATTTACTTTGATACATGATCTGAATACCTCCAAAATTACTATGCTCAGTGAAGCCATGATAGATATAATGGCAGCGGAATCTGACCCAGTGTCAAGTAACAAAATGACCCTGAACAACCCTGCCCTACAGATCCATTTTTAACATTAATTTCTCATCTATATGACATTTAAGACCAAAGGTAAGTGTGTGAACGTGGTGAGCAGTAAGAAATAGAAAGGTGACATACCAAACCCAGGAGGGGGATACATTCTCTGTCTCTGCAGCGCCTGGTGTTTAGCGGGCACTTAGCTTGCTTTGCAGAGGGAGCGTGTTTGGTAAGCAGGCAAAACACTATGAAAAGAAAACAGTCCTAGCGATACTTAATGCTGCCTTTCAGGGCCCTTCGGCAGCTCTGCAAACATGAATTGGTAAAGCCTCCTCATTTCTCTCTGAAAAGTACTGCAGCTGGATAAAAAGCAATATCCCTTCCCAAAGGTGCGTTTGAAGCACATTTGAATATGTTTGCCATCTCCTGACGGTGGACCAGGGTCAGGAGTAACAACACTCTCAGATTTTGTTCTCCAGGTTTCTTCATCTCATAATTAAGCAACGTTGCTCCAACCAGCTTCTAACAAACCCCGAGAAACCTGGTCTAGTGGGAGGTGTCCCTGCCCATGGCAGGGGGGTTGGAACGAGATGATCTTCAAGGTCCCTTCCAACCTAAACCTTTCTGTGATTCTACGAGTCTATAATTCTATGATTCTATAAAACGCGGCAGCAAAGGAATCCCATCGGCGTGGTTGTTACCTGCACTCCAGCTTCTGCTTGGCATGCAGGTTGTGAAAACGTGACGCTCCTCTGCGCCGTCGAGCTACAGTGCGAGAAGGGTTGAGGGCACCTAGTGAGTGCAGTGGGAACGGGAACTGGGGTAACTGGGGTAGGGCTTCAAACTTTAGTAACATCACTTAAAAAAACGTCCAAGTAAATTGTGCAACACGGGACTTGGAGCAATCCTTTTTTTGTTGCATTTGCAGATGTAATTTGTTTCGAGTGGTTACTCAGTGTTTCTCTTATTCCTTACTAAAGCTGTCTTGTCACACGTCCTCAACAGTGCACAATGATTCATTTAAAAATAGGCCTTTCCTGAGAACACTGTGCTGCTTTTTCGTTTCCAGATTATTGAGCTGATTTAAATGGGCCTAGTGCCTGACTACCTGGTATTATGTTTTTGATTGTCCTTATGTCGATTTTATGAATCTGAGGAGTGGTTTTCGCTGATGACTAAACAGCCTGGAGTGCAAATGCCTACCTGAAAACTGATTATAAAATGACTTTTTATATGCATGATAGTACCTTTGAGTAAATAGCCGCTTTGATGACTAAACAATCTGGAGTGCAAACGCCTGCCTGAAAACTGATTATCAAATGACATTTTATACTTGTGACAGTACCTTTCAATGAATAGCCACTTCAGCAATATCTTAACTAAACTTGCTACTTCAAACCCCCCCCCGTGTCCCTCCGTATTGCGAGAGCACTCCTGCATGCATCGGGTGCTGTTTGGTTCTTGGTGGTGGTGCTGCAGCACTGGATGTCCATAGAGCTCAGGAGATAATTCAGCACTTCTGATTCGGGCTCTGCTTTGGCTTCTCATATTTTTTCCAGCGAAAAGGAGAATAATTCTAACCTGAAAGTTCTTTGTGATTTCAGCTGCAAGTTTCTGGTAGGTCTGGGGAAAAAAAATGTGTTAATGATTTTTTTTGCCCTGTTTGTTCAGCTCACCAGGAAATTCTCTCCTGGATTATAGAAAATACAGCTTCATCTCATGGGTGGATGGAGTCCTCAGCCAGGACAGATGCCTCATTCTGAAGTGAAGAAATTTGGTTAGAAAAGACCTATAAATGCTTACTGTGTATACATTAAAGATCCTTGCCTGGTGGAAAGCAGGGAGCCAAAGTGGTCTCCTAGTCTTTCTGTTATCTCAGATACAGGACTGGCTAAAAATGGGGGAGGCAAGCACTGGTTTGGCTTGGTTGGTTTTGGTTTTTCTTTAAAGAAACAAAGCCACCTCCCGAGCTAGTACGTGAGAGCCCGTGTGCTGAAGGCAGGCGATCAGCAATAACAAAATCCTGATGAATGTCCTCTCTGAGCTTCCGAGCTGACTCCGGGATTAAAGAGCTGTCGTAAATACCCAGAGAAGGGCACATGAATAGGCTGAGTGTGAACCAAAAATAAGAAATGTATGGTGTAGGAAGGCATTTGCTGTAAACGGAATGATTTTAGACAAATGAGTGGGGAAGAAAGTTGTAAGAGGGCACAAAGCTCTCCTTTGTTCCTTGCCAAGAAACTTTTATGGAACAGAGATGTATAGATTCGCAGTTTTGTTTGCTAGAAGTCACCTCCTCCCAGATGCGGAAGAGCAGCAGGATGAGTCAGGTGCAGGAGCTGATCGTGCATCAGTACATTCTCCTGGCTTTACTGGGCTTTGTTTTACATCAGCGATGTGCCTGATAATAGTTTAGCTGGGTAGATTAACAAAAATAAAAATGTTGGCCTGAGTGGGAAGAGACTGACTTCACTTACTTTAAACTGCGAGCAGTGCAGCGCCGCAGATGCAGTCAGCCATCATAGCGGGCCAGAAATACTGTGCTTCACGCTCTTGTCCCGAAAGTGCTCTGAATCTGCCCCATTATGTACAGGTGTGACCTCCAGGACAAACAGGGGAATCATTTCGTTGGTGGTGCTACTTCAGCTCAGCGTTCCTTCCAGCACTAACCCTCACGGGTACCCCGACAGCTGCATCAGTGGGCGCAGAACAGCCGCTGCCCCTTAGCGGGGTGTGCGGGGCGGAACCACCATCTCACTTGGGCTCACAAAAAGCCTTCGCTGATCAATGCGGATTTTGTTGGGAGAGTTCAGAGGCACGTCTATTGGACAGGCCCAAAATCGCGTCTGTTGGTTTCTCTCAATTTCTAGTTAACCTTATCTTAATGTGTATTTTCAAAAAACTTCCAAAAGCGTGTTTGCAGTTGGGAGAATGCAGTCTGCGTTCCTACATGACTCCTATCTGATAAAGAACGGAGTAGTCATAAAACTAGTGAACATGTGTTGCTGGTGTAGATTCAGATTCAGTTTCCCGTTCACAAATACACATTTGTTTGGCTTAGGTCTTGATTTACCTGCACGTAACACCCGTACAGCTTGGAATCAGCTCTGGATTTGCCTTCTGTTAGAATTCAAGAAAATGTCAAACCATATCTTTTTCTGTGAAAATTTGGAAGAGATGAGCTGATAGGTTGTGCCTGGTTGTTCTGCGTTCTTTAGGGACTGGTGGCCTTTTGTGGATAGTGGTAGTTTAAGTACGTCTGGGGAGCTGAAACATTTCTGTTTGTGGAAATGAATCCCATGCGTGATCTAATAAAACGTGTCTGTCTTTCTGTGTACCTGTATAGTATGTACATAAGGATGCAAATTGCACGTAGGTTGGAGAGAAGCTGGGGTCTTTTTATTCTATGTGGCAAAATCCTGCACTTTCAAGTTATCCAACCAAGAGGGACTGCTTCTGTGTTTCATGTGCACAAGCTATGATTCCTATTCTAATCTTTAATTCAACCATTTTTCTATCGATCTGTAGTGACCTGGTTTTTATCTGAGTTTCTTACTTGCAAATCTGATAATTGAGAAGCAAGTTAAATACATGTTTTAGTTACTGGGCTGGTCTCTTCATGGGCTTTAAGGAAGCATTATTTTTGGACTAGATAAATCAATAATTCTGGAATCACTCCTGTTGTTGAAATGACAGTGCACCGTTTAAGGGAGGGTTGTTTGCAGTGATGAGGATGATACATGTGATGAAGCTGAAACAATCCTTGGAAATCATGAAAATGAGCAGTGAGACCACCAGCCAGTTTCTCCTCTTCTCATCAGATCAGGTATGCAGTGTAATTGTTGTTAATGGATGACTGTTTTCCTTTCATGAGAGGCTCCTGGTATGCCTAGCAAGCAATCCACCCTCCTAGTGAAACTGCTGGCCTGCTACCTCGCCCGGGAGAGAAACACGTATGATGGTCTATCAGAGCCACACTGAATCATTGGGTGACTTTTAAGAATCTTCCTCGTTTCACACTCTCAGCATGCAGATCGTGTGTCATGCCAGGTGCAGAATCAATGTCGTTACTCATTTTTCCCAATAATGTTATTTGTCATCACAGAGGCTGTACAGATACTTGAGGGCTGATGATAACCAATTTGAAACTGAACAGATACAGTACATGAAGCACTGAAATATATCTGTTCTGGTGCTGCTGAAGAGCATGTTACTATAGTCATGTAATGCTTTACTGCAGAAACTTTCCCTGAAGTGACCCCAAAATGGATTAGAGTGCTTTAAAGAAGCAGCAAGTGGTATTGTCCAGTCTTTCCATGCGTAAAGCCTTTTACTTCACGTATAAATATGTTAGTACAAAAGATAACAAGGGATAAATTGTGCCTAAGCACAGTGCCCAGTATAGACCCAGCTGCAAAAATATTTTGAAGCTCATTTGTGATTAAATTACTAAGCCAATTTGTGACACTGTTTCATAAAAAATAAATATATTATCATAAACAGAAGATTTTGGCTTTCTCTTAGTTGTTGCCAGCATGGACAGCATTGAGTTTCAGGTCACAAGCTACGCTCCTGTAGCTCTTTGCAGCTTCCGAGCTTCGAGAGCACCTGTATGAGGGCTGAATGACCCCTAAGGAGCAGGAATATTCTGGTGTTTAGTTTGTATGCCCAAACACACAAGCACAGTTTGGGTGTTGGTACAGAATATTATCACCTCATCATATAGATTCTGTGCTCTGTTGATATAAGCATTCCATTTTTTTAAGCTCGTAGGACCTATGACTAATACAATTTATTTGCTTTGCAGATGTTGAAACGAACAATTAAATGACAGAAAATTTGTTCTTGGCCACACGTCTTTTGACGACAGTTGCCAAATGCTGTGGAAATATGAGCAAGGGAATCCTCCAAAAATTATTTGGCTCACCCCAGCAAAGAAGTAGAAAAGTTCACCTATATTGGAGGCGTTTGTGATCACTAAAAAGATTTCTCAAGCGTCTCTAACCAGAAGCTTTGTTTCCTACAATAAATTGTGTGCACATTTCAGAATTGATCTGTTTTGCTACTGCCCCCTGGTTAGCTGTGCTGTACACAGAGATTAGCCGAAGCTGTCACTGAATGTTTAAGAGTTTGGCCAAGCTGAAACAAAATAAGGTACACTATGAGAATAATGTATTATAGAGCTTTTTCCACTTCCCCTTTGTTTCCAGATAAAGCCTTAATATCAGAGAGGCCTCCTAGCACAGATCTCTGAGTAGCTTTGATTGAGGAAAAGCCCCCATCATTTAAGGAACTGCGTGCAATAAATACAATTTTTTTTTAAAGTACAATGTAGCTGTGTTTACAGCAGATAAGATTTTTTTGACATTTTTCTTCAACAAAAGCTCAAGAGCAAAAGTATCTGTCTCGAACACAGGCGTCACGCGCAGGTCGCGGCAATTGATATTTATTGCGCTAACAGTAATCTGAAGCAGAGAAGGCATGTTCAGCTGGCTGGGTGTTCTCATCCCTTTGTCCAGGTTATTCCTCTGGGTAGCTGAATGCATTAGTATTTCCGCTGAAACTTAATTTTGTGGCAGATAAAGCAAGCATGTACATCTACATAAATCTTTTGTTTTCTGGCCAGGCAAGAGGCTAAAAACACAGGGTGTGTCTGCATATATTTTGTTTGGTAATCAGTATTCAGTATTTTTTCTCCCTTTTTAAAATGTCTAATTCAAATGTCAGTTCATTCTTCTCTATTTCCTGCCCTTATTCAACTAGACTTCCAGACCAGGCTTAATTAACTTTAAGACCTTTTCTGCCCACCCCTATGGTTACAGTCTTTTCCTGGAACATTTCCATTGTTATAATCTCCATGTGTTGTGAGATGATACAAATGATATTGTTACTGCTCTTAGGAATTTACAGTGAGCCTTTCAGTATTTTTACTTACAGCTTAGCTCTTGTCAGGAAAATCTCATCTTCAAATCAAAATAAGACTGAGGAAGAAAATTTCCAGCTGACAGGGCTGATAAAGGGAAGCTGGAGGCCCTCGGACATAGGGAAGCTTGAAAAGATGAGGAGAGCTGATGTTAAGTTTGGTGACTTTTTTTAGAGCTAGATGTTTTTTTCTGTATGGATTTGTTTCCGTGTGGGCGTGATGGTGATTTAACACGGCGTTGTGTTGTGTTTTGCTCTGTTATCTACGCCCTGGCTTAAGCAGGTCATTAGTCTGATGAATTTGACAACCCCAGTCCCGAGGCAGTGAGGGAGCGGGCACCCCAGGAGAGCCTGTTGCTTCGTGAAACGGGCTGCGACCATAGTAAGTGCCCCTTCAACGTGCGAGGCGTGACTGCAGGAGTGACCCTGCTTCAAGGCAGGCCGTGCTTTTGTTTACACGGGGTAAGAAGTCTTTGTGAAAGTGATAAAAGTGAGAGCTGGGGGCTTTCAGCTGGCTGGCCCGGGGACATCGCTGCTCACAGGTCTCCTCGGGCCAGACCCAGGGGCTGGGGGCTGCTGCTGGTGCCCTGCTGGGGCTGGGCGCGGGGAGCGCCGGGGAGCAGCCTGCGTCCCCCCGGGAGCTGCTGGCTTTAAAGTACCCTGACTGTTGGGAAGTTCTTATTCACAGCAGTGCTGCGCTTGTGGGTTTGCTGCCTGAATCGGAAACACAGCTGGAGAGCCTTCTTACGCTGAGATGGGAGTTCTTTTTTCTCCTTAGTTAGTGGCTGTGTAAGTGGAACGTTTCTTTCCCCTACAGCTCATATTTTAATCATTGCCACTGAAACCCCCTTTCTTGTGCGAATGAAGCCTTTCTCTTCATTTAAAGAAGCGGCAGATCAATCCTTGTAAGGCAGGTAATGCAGCTCGCCAGTTCACAGCAGGAAAATGACGCGATATATTCCAAAGAGAAATGTGCCCCTTTCTTCCTGTTTGAAACTTTAGTAATCTCCAAGTGCAATTACTGGAGGATTCAGTATCTATTCTAATCCTGAACTTTTACCGAGGCTGCTGCTGGCAAATCAGTGTATAAAGCAAATGTATTTGTTAAACGATGCTACAGATGATAAAGCTCTGCGATAGCTTTGTCACTGTCAAGTTCACATTATTGTCTTTGTAAAATGAACCCATTACAGAAGGCATTCCTGCTTTTCCTGCTCTCCGCTTTCTGCCCTCACTTCGTAACTTCTGCGCTGGATGCATGTTTTAGGTGGAGTGCATTGGTAATCTGGGTGGTACTAAAATGTCCATAGCGTAGCAATATTTGTTTATGTTTTAATGACGGCCTAAAACCCCCTGACGTTAACAGTACTGAGCAAATAGACAATAATACTGTTTCATTGCAGGTTGGGATTCATAGGGCAGGTGGTGAAAAGTCTGATACCTTATTAGTAGTATTGATCAGTTGGCCTAACCCTAGAATGAGTCAACTGGTTCTCTTGCAGACAGATCATATATATCTGAAAGATAATGACAGTAAAAGCCAGTAAGATACTGCAGATTGCCTCTGAATTCAGGTCTAGGACTGGAGGGAGAGGGAGGGAATATCCCACGAAAAGAATGGAGAAGCTAACCTAAAACTCTGTGCCAGTAGAGATGCTGACGATGAAGCTGAACCTATCACAGGAACAATTCCCATCAATTGCAGGATTTCCTATCATTTGCATGAGAGCAGTGTTAGGCCCTTAGTCTCCTCAAGCGGTATGTTGTAAGGTAGACTTTGCACTCCTAGAGGATTTCCAGAACACAAATTCATAGCAGATAGCATCATAAAAGGAAGGGGAAAAGGAAGACTGATCCTACCAAAGCATTGCTTAGAAACGTGGACAAAGGCAGGAGAAGGAATTCAACCGTATCCTCCAGACATGGTATGGAAGTGGAATTTCCCTTTACACTGTCATACACAATAAGGACAAGGGCCTGTGTGCGCTGCAGATAACCCACCTTGTGCCCTCTGAACTTTGCCAGGTGTCAGGAGGACCATTCCAGATGTTGCTGGTGGGCCTGGGGAGAGGAGGATGCAGAGGACTGGATGGCTTCAGTGGGGGCAGAGCCAGATGTGCTGCTGCTCATTTGTGGAGACCGACAGTAGGCTTTTTAAAAGAATGTGTAGTAGAAACAGAGGGTTCTTTCTCCTGAAGTTTTGGCAAAAGGATGGTGGTGAAATCCCACAGCAACATGAGGGTTTTGACGACACCTAGACTGGAACAATAAAACTGACCTCTTTGGATTTTGAAAAATGAAGAATTAAACATTTCTGCTTTTGGTCTGCCTCTAACCATGGTGGTCCTCTGGAACTCCTTGCGTTTCAGATAGCAATGTCAGGGCGGAATACTACTCTTTCCTCTCCACCGGTCTTCTGGAAAGGTGCCCCTACAACTTCTGCAATGTGTCCCAGGTAACCATGCTTGTCCTTTCTCTAAAATACCGGTCATTTTTCACTCTAAGTTTTGGACCCATTCATGAATGATACTTGATAACACTTCCACATGCAGCTCCTAATCTTTTGTAAGACATCCTTGCTGTCTGTCTCACACAAAAATACTTCTCTGGAGAGAAGTCTGCCAGAGCGTCCAGCCGCCTGCTTGACTCTTTCTGGTTTACTGATGGTAAATCTTTACTTGGATGTACTCAGCGTACCCAAACTGAAGTGGAGGCGGTGTGAACACCTGCAATGGATGGATAAGTTTCCCCTCTGCCCTTCCCCTGTCCTTGCCCACCCCTGGCAAACACGGAGCTCCTGGGCTGGTCCAGTTCCTGTGGGCTTTAATTAGCACCTACGAGGGCTGGGCCCCACATCTTCCCTCTGCCTGCCCAACGGATGTGTATAGCAGCCTATGTACAAAATAGACACGTGGTACAAATAACATCCATCCCAGAAGTATCTTACAGAGAGAACTTACTTAAAATATTTGGCAAAATCTTACATTCATAATATAGCTAGTTTTGTGCTTATTGACAAATTTGCAATTCAGATCAAGATGAGTGAAGCTCAGGGCTCATTGAATGAAAGGGCTAATTTGTGTTCTTGCACTGAAGAACTGTAAACAGGTCCTTCACAATTTTTTATTAATTATTTTATATTTCAAGATCAGACTTCCTGCAGAATTTAGGAGGCAGGTGGCACACGCGCTGGTGAGTGTTGCGCATTCGTTTTGCACATCATTATTCCCAGCGTTAGTCGTGTTGGTGGGACTCGTGGGTTTGCAGTGGGCTCCGTCCTTGGGCTGGGGACAAGCCCTGGAGCGGGATGCCTGCAGGTTTCTTGGCAGCAAAAATGGTGGCTCCTGATCATGACCTTGGCACCAGAGTGTTGTCTGCTTTCTGTGTTTTGCGGTGGAAATACACCTGCCCAGGCCCTTCGCATGGAGTAGGTGCTGACCTGAAGTCCACAGGCGGATGAAGCAAACTCTCATCATGGACCAAACTCATACCCAGCTCTGGATTTGCTAAGCTCTGTTCTCCTAGTGCAAATTCCGATCAGCTCTTCAAAGGCACGTGTGGGGAATTGTTTCGCCTTAGTGACTGTGAGCTTGGCATCTCTGTCTGATCAAGTCTCCAGTTTGCAGGAATAATCCCTCTCTGCTGTGTTCTGGGGTGGAAGTCATGTCAGGGCTAAACTTTGAGGGATTTTTGATTTGTAAACCCACAAGGATGACAAAGGGAAAGACATTTGTTTAAAAAAAATACACCAAAATATTTTCATGGGCAACAAATTTCTCACGGAGAACCTCTTGTTTTCTTCTTGGAACTAACATATGAACCTCTGAATTAAGCTTCTAGAACCTGAGCAAAAACTGGAATTATGAACGTGTGACAAAAATAACCGTGAAGATTCCTTACTGAAGGCTCAGCTGCTAGAAATAATCAGTTACCTCCATTCTGCCAACCTCTGCTTTTTTAGAAAATATGAAGTGTTAGATGGCCTGCTTTAAGCCTGTAGTTCTCTAGACACATACCCTGACAAGAAAAAAGACATTTTAAAAAGTATTTCTATTTTTCATTTGAAATATGAACTGAAGTAATTGATTTATGGGTGCACAGTGAAGTCCTTTGTTCCTAAGTGCCATAAAGCAGAGGAGCCTCTAAACCATCCCCAGGGATTTTTACCTGTATCCTGTTTTCAGTTCAGTTTGACTCAACAGAAGCAGGATGTGAAGCAAACCTGGCAGCAAACCTCTAACTCTTTGGGTGGAACTTTCTCTGCCTAATCTAGCTCTCTGCAAGCTGCAGATTGCTGAGTGACATGGAGCTATTTCATGGCTTAATTTCAGTGTTAGCATTTGTTTGAAAATGCTTAAAAGACAGTTTTATGATCTTATGTTGAAGAGCAAAGCTTTGGGAAGTACTTCTTGTTGCAATGCAGTGCAGCTGTAGCACTCCAAAAAATAAAGCCCGGGTTTGTGGATAAAGCAGGAATGATTTGTTAACTGAGTTTTTAATCTTTTGCTTTCAAATTCATTTGTTTTATTGTTTGTAACTTCACATTCTTCCCTATAGTATACTGGACTATTCTAAGGCTTTCATGTGCTAAATTAATCCTGTGTCCATCTCTCCTGTTGGTCACCCTTTATTTAAGGATAAAAAGTAACTCCTGGAGATACTGCAGGTAAATTGCAAGTCAGCATTTCTGTCATTTGTTTCTGGTATATTGGTTGTTATTACAAGGCACAAATTAACCTAAGATGAGAAGCTTTGGTAAATCATTGGAGTATCCTTGCTTTTGTCTAATATTTTTTCCTACATGAACATCTGTAATACTGTATGCTTTTACAAATGCTGATACAATGATTTATAATCAGTGGAGGCAGGGACATGCTGATTAACTCTACCTTTGTTAACTGCAGTACCAACCAACTTTCAGGGTTTTCAGTAGCTAAGAATGGAACAGATTTTCTCACAGAAATTCATCTTCTTCCATATCTTTTTTCCTTGCATTTCTTTCCTTCCTTTATCTTTATTCCAGCGTGACAACCAGCACAGTAAGGTACTGTGCACACTGACAGTCCCACTATTGCAAATAGAGTTCTTACCGAAAAAGCAGTATCAGTTCATCTCTTATGCATAAATGCTTTGTCTCTGCAAGCTGAACAGCAAACTTGTTAGCTCAGGGACTTGCTCCGCTATCTTTAGGGTAAGATAAAAGCCTTTTCAACCAACTTTTTGTATCAAGCCGCTGCTCATAAAATACCTCGTCAGAAAAAATGCTTTGTTTTGGACCACTGAGATCAAGAAACTTCTAAAACAAGAGCAGCTGGTCTTTTAGAAGGGGGGCCGTAAAACCGGGTAGTCCAGGGTTCGGGTGCGAAAGTAACATTAAACTTGAGATTTAGGAGACCAAGTCTCCGACGTGGTTATGTGAACTCCCCTCTAAGCCTCAAACAAATCTCTTAGCCGGAGACCCGTGCCAAGGCTGGCTAGTGTACAGGGTGCTTTCACCTCCTCTTGGCGTTGGTCACAATAAAGCCATAGCACCTTAAAGACAGATACCAAGTCAGTCCCCACTTTGATAAAACGTATTGCCTGAAAGCACAGCACAGCGTACACCCGCTCACTCAAACCAGAGCTGAGCCTGTCACTGTCCACACCGCAAGTGAAATCCTTTCCAAAGGGGTTTACAGGTGCAATTTGCAGTACCATTTCTGTCCCTTTTCCATTATGAACGAGCATCGGCAACATCATCGAAATATTACAAAACAGAACGACAAAAAAGCAGAAAATGTCCCTTTTAAACAATCTGGGAATATTGCAGTATAACCCAAGAAAGGCAGAGATTTTCCCCTTCCAGTGTCAATTGTAAACAGCTCTGCTGTTGTCTGTGCTTAGTTTGGTTTAAGGGCCATCAGTGTTAGGCCCAAGGATTCTGTGGATATGTATAAAATTCATGCCCTGTCTGCTGGCATTTCTTAAATTAGTTAAGGCATTAGAAGAGATTTTTGGTAGAGGCAAAAAACCGTTGAAACAAACTTTATAGCTGAAGGACAGCAAATACCGTTATCCCTTACCTGAGTCAGAGTTGGCGGAGCTTCGCTTTGTTCCCAAATCAGGCAAACGAAAATCAACAGTATCCAAAACGTTAAGCAGTATACAGAAAATGAAGATCAAATAGAAAAATCCACTTCTTGTTTCGTTAAGCAATACTGGGAGTGTTCGGCTCTCCAGTCTCCAAGGTTTTCCAGCTGGGAGTCAGCCTTTTCCCATCCTGCATCCCGGCATCCTGTTATTGTTCCAAGTCTTAGTAATACAGTGAGAAAAGGGAGTGTAGGAAGCAAGATAAACTTAGCCTTATTATTGCTATACCTACTTATTTGTTGCTGACTCTAATGAGGGAGCTGAATAAAAGGAAATTGGCTCCGAGAGAAACACAAAAGTCGGTATGTTATTTAGTGTCATTTTTATAAAGAGTTTTAGGAGTTAGCAAACATCTGAATGGTACTTTAAATAGCGGCTGATATTTGATCAGCACAGACTATGCCTGTTCTGCACAAACAGGATTTTCAAAGCAGTTTGGAGATGTCCTACGTATAAGGATTTTTATACCTGCAAGCAAAAAAGCCAGAGCCCTCATATGAACGAGACAGGGCTCCTGTAAAGCTCTCTCAGTGCTGGATAGGAAAATGAAATTTAACAGTATTTTTCACAGGTGAAATTATGACCCCAGAAGCAAGACAGTGTAGGTGGGCCTTCCAGAAGGAGAAAATGATTGTAACATCTTCATTGTGGTTAGTTTTAAGTCTCGAGACCTCTTGGGGCAGAGAGAAGGGAAAGAGAGGAGAGGATTGTGTTCCATCCCTGACTTGCTGGGCAGGGGCAGCGCGGGGCAGGCTCCCCAAAGCGCAGGCGTCAGTGTCCCTCGTACTGTCACCCGCATAAAACTGAAGTCAAGGTGTTGTTCAGTGAGGCCAACCAGGTGAGCCAGCGGGCTTTTCTCCAGCCGAGCCGGAGAACCCAGACCCTTCTGTGGGACGGTGATGCATTCTTCTGTGCCAGCCGCTGCTTTCTGACCCGATCTGCAGGTTAAAGCTGAAGGCAAAGGGGTATCTCTGGCATTGCACCGTACAAATGGAAGAGGAATTTTTTTATTAAGAACGCAGAAGAAAATCTGAGACGTGGGGGACTTAAGTCACATCTCACATTTTTTGAACCAATTATAATAAATGTAGGCAAATGTTCAATGTATCTTAAGTAGGACTTCAAATAATAATGTTCCGCAGTTAAATACTCTGTGATCCCTATTTGTCATCACAGTCCAGCACAGGTGACGGCATTGATTTCCTGGCTTGCTAGGAGGCTGAGGTTGGTTGGATTGTTTCACATTTTTATGACGTACGGCAGCAAAGATGAATTGCTCTTTAAAAAATTTGATACATTAATTATTCAGAAAAGTTAAGCAACTAATGAGGAGACATTTTTCAAAGTCTTACATAAGGAGACCAACTGGAATTAAGTTTCCTTACAAGAAAATAAGCTGTTCTTGTGTCATTGCTGAGAGAAGAGCGGGGAGGATGTTGATAGGAGTTTTCCAGGGAACTGCAGTTATCTGGTCAGGATGGAGCTCGCTGATAATCTGGTACCCACAGCAGACAGCGGTCCCAGATACAAATGACTTTTGCAAATGACTTCAACCGTATTTACAACCGTTGCATAGCCTTTGATCTTCCTATCTGTGGACTTGGGAGTAAGCGTGCTATTTAGCTAATCTAAACAAAGGAGGAGGATAAGGGAGCCCTTCTTCACGTCCACTGCTCAGAACAGGAAAAGAGCAAACCCCTGTGTTCTCTATATATGCCCTGAGGCAGCAGGCCTGGATTATCAAGGTCTGTTTTGATGCGTGCTAAATAGCTTTGTATTAGTTGACTTGTTTTATCGCTACTGGAAAGTTCAAGGAAAGAAGTGAGAAAGTTTCTAAAGGCATTTCAGCATGCTGTGTTTCAGAGCTCAGCAGAATAACTGAAAACCATTTATATGATGAGGAAGGTACTTTCATTTAAATTTTAGAAACCTTATTTAATATCTCAAAACCTTCCACATTATGCTTTATAGATTTCATCTCTGAACTGATTCTTTAAGTCTTCTTTCTGGCTATGAGGAAATTGAGATTTTACTGAATCTCAAAGCTCACGGTTCAGACCAGCCCGCGCCCTCTGGGTGATCCCCGGCGTTTGCTCTGCTCTGCTCCCCCGGCCGTGCATTTCGTTGCATTTTCAAAGCTGCTGACTCAAAACGCTACAAGCAGGTTTTCTTGTAGATCTTAGACTTTCTGGCTTCTTTCTCTTTACCGTTAGGGCCAAATCATATGAATTTGGAAAAATTCTTTGGTGACTGATGTCTTTGCAAGCAAGGGGGTAATGTTTTAAACTAAATATTATAAATTCACACCAAGTTTTGATAACGACAGATACCCTGTGCATGACCAGGCAACATTGGCAGGCATACTTACCTTTTAGGTCCCTCATTTTACGTATGAAATCTTATTTAATAGTCAAACTTCTGGAAGTGAAAGGAGTAGGTGAAAAATGAATAGAATCCTTTGCATCTAACAACTTTCCACTGCTCTGTGTCAGTCATGGATGGAGCTGGTGGTACAAATGAGGTAGCGATAATTATTTACTCGGCGTTTCACAGTGTTTCTCCGCCATTCCTTTTTCCAAATGACACCAGGCCTTTTTCATTGGTCTGTTCAGCACTGCTGTACAAGTTTTCTTCCATGTTATATATCCAGCTGTCCCTGCTGGATCATTTGCTTTTTCCCTCGAGGTTTTCCCACAGATGTTCATTAGCTGCAGGGTCTTGAAGTGGTGGTCCCTGGGTCAGACGTCTCTGGTTCAGATCAGCATATCTTTCTATGAAACTTCATAGCGTTAGCCTGTGTTATTTAAATGCTGGTGTCTGAGCAATCTTCCAGACTACTTATGCTAGTAAAGTTTAAAATAGTCTTTCCTTTCTTGGATAAAGGGGGTAAAACTCAACTTTGCTTGGAAGGCGCTTGAGCATAGTTTGAATTCGACATTTCTGGGAATCTAAAGTAATAACTGTCATCTTGCTACTGCTGAAAGGAATAATGTGCTATAACAGGCAGAAACAGAGCCCTCATTTACTATGCTAATCTATTAAATTTGACTGCTCTCACTGTACACGGATACCTGTGAGTGGGTTCGTGTAAGTTAATGGAATTGAAAACTGCACAGAATAAATGCGAGATTAAAGCTTGCATCTTTCTTCAGAATTATATTTTATCTGTTGCTGAGGAGATTGGTCAGGTGATCTGCAACTCCAGTTTCATTACTTTCTGCGTAGCCAGCAACGCAGGCTGACTCTTACCATAATGCCTTTTGGTTACATCTTGTTTCAGTTTTTCACTGTAGTGCTTTTTCGCCGTCCTGTCTGATCAGTGGTCTGTGAAGTTCTCCTCAAAGAATTTGTGGAAACCGTAGTTGTATGAACAAGTTCATTGCTTTCCTAGCCAGGACAAATTCCAGCAAAGTTGATAAAACAGCCTGTGCCTTTCCCTGAGAGAGCATGAATTTTTTTTTTCTTTGCCAGTAATTGTAGTTATGGTGAAATTCCACATGATAAATAAGCCCTTCTTAATAAGCGCAGTCATCAAACCCAAGGACAGCTATTGACACAGCTGCAACTAATTGTGTTTTAATTTCTCAACAGCAATTGTCCTCATATTTGACTCTCACTGGAGAAGGACTTTACACACGGCAGTACAGCTCAAGAATGCTTTTGGAGCAGTTAGTAAAGGTTAGACCCAGTAGCCTGTCTCGCAGAACCCAGCACGGAACAGGCACTGTGCAAGTGAAGGTCTGCCAAGATTGGAAATTCGGTCACAGCAGTAATAACGTGTCAGTATTTTTATGACCAGCTAAGAATTATGGTAGAGGAGAGCATAAGCTTTCCTTCGGTTATAAAAATAAACCTGAAATGTTAATTTTGAAGAGCTCAGATAATCATTGTATTGTCCCTCCCATTTTAAATGTGCAATTGTATCTGACTGTTCTCTGTGGCCTCTCTGGAAGAAACATTACTTAAAGTTTAAAAAATAACAATTACTGCTCCATGTGGAAAGCATAATCTCTGCAGAAGGTTGTGTTGTTATTTCTGGGACTTTTAATCAGGGCAGTGCAGTGCTCTTAGTCATTTCCACTCGGTAACTGTTTTCCTTTTTGTCACAGATTGAGGTGCGTATCCTGGAGTGAGTCTGACTCAGCTTCCTTTCGTCAGGTTTGTTAAACAAAAGAATGTAGCTCTGAAGTTTTTTTAATGTAAGGTGTAGTAAAAATATTGCTGAGGAATTTTAGTTAAAGCTGATGGAATTGGATGTTTGCTGGGGACACGCGATAGCATTTGTCAGAGTATCGTTATGGCTGTGCCGTGCACATTTCATTAAACTGGATCCTCATGGAAGGTTAAATCCTGTGCTCCTTAGTCAGGCAAATCTCTTGTCATATATGAGCCCTCTGGCTGCATCAAGACTAATGATTGCAGGATTTGCGTCTAAAATGTTCAGCAGGGAATGATCCTGAATGATCTTGTTTCCTTCTTTGGAAATGACAGGAAAAAATAGATGGTAGAAAATGCGCCCGTATTGTGCTAAAAACTCTTAGTGGCACTGAGCAGGAGCTGTAAAATGGAACTGTCTCACCATTGAACTGAAAGAAAGGACTCATGAATCCCTTTGTTTTGCACGTTGAAAACACAATCCAGTGGGATTTTAACAAGCAAGCCTGCAGGCTAACTCGGGCAGGCTAACCTTGGTATGTGATTGGAGTTTGAAGAGCAAGTCTAATGCAGAGGTGTGGAGCTGATCAAACATTTTCCAGAAATGTTTTTGATAAATAATCTTGATTTCAGGGAAACAGTTTCACCCAAAGAACGTATCTGCTTTAATTGAAATGTCCCTTAAAACAGAAACCCAAACCAACACAATGTCTTCTTCTCCCACTTAAACAAGAATGATGAACATCGTTACCTATCATTCATTAACAGTGCTGATTGTTTGTAGAAGCAGCCCAGCGTTCGCCTCTGACTGGTGATGTAAATGGGAAGCTCGTGTTTTGGTGTAGAGGAAGAACAGAGAAGTCTCTCTCTGTTACGCCACGTCTGAAATGAGAGGGATAACATCCCTCTGGATTTTTGGTAAAGTTTGCAGTGCAAACACTCTTTTATGTCTGTGGCATTAATTAAAAAAAATAAACAGAACCAGCGTGTGTGGTGGGTGATGGAGAGGCAGTGCTGTGGAGCTGCTGGGCAGGAGGCGCTGGGGAGGCTTCCCTCTGTTTGAGCCCTGTTGTGTGTTTCTCCAGACACGACGCTCGTGTCCTGATGGCCTGCTGCGATTCCTCGCTCCGTAAGGGGTGTAAGGGCCAGAGAGGAGCAGGGATGTGGCCTCCTCTTTCCTTCCTACACTGTTTACATAACTGACATACCCATCCTGACACTGGCTGTCGTACGACATTCTCCCCGTTAATGGGTTGGATGTCCCCAGCAGAAAGGCTTGGCTGGTGCGGTGACCAAGGGCAGCGGATCTCGGTCCCTGCACTCGGCAGCACTGGCTGTTTGACTTGTTCTGAAGTTGAGTGTCTGCTAGGAAGCTCTAAAACAGAAGAAGATTTTAGATAAGCTTTAGAAAAGGTTGAAATAATGTTGTTTTTTCTTTCAGAAAAGACTGAAACCTAATTTTTCTGCCTCTTGCTGTTCTGTGAGAGCCTCAGGAGAGATAAAAAGTCAGTTTACTGCTTGAACTGCAAGCTATATACCAAATAACCATTCCAGACATCAGCGAGATGTCATCCCAAAAGCTGCAGCACACAAATAGCTCTGTGACACTGGGATTCGTGAGGCTAATCAAGTGCAGAAGGAGTTTTATCTCGAGAGTAAGATTTTACAGTATTGGAGTGAAAAGAGCAGGGTGCAACAAAGAGTAGGTCACAGACTCGGGGTTGCTTCCAGGGCGATGTCGGGGTGCCATTCGCCTCTGTGACTTTCCCGACGCTGGTGCACCGTATCCACTTGTGAACGTGCTGGAGGAGGGATGTGTCTCACCCGTGCTGTGTTCCGTGCCAGATGAGTCTGCAAATAGATGAGTTCTGGAAGGGAAGCTGCACTGGGTGTTTACAGGACATGAGATGGCCCATATCTCCAGTGCTTTCCTTGATGCCCCTTGAAGTCTCTAGATTTGCCTTTTATCTTGTTATAGTGAACTGCCAGCGCTCCAGTGATTAATCTCCATGCATGATGTCATGCCATTGACGCTAGCATCTCCTGCGCCGGGTCACGGACCACCCCTCGCATCCCTGCGGATCCCTGGCGCAGGGGTGGGCAGGAGCGCTCTGCTGTGCCTGGAGCATCTCCAGCAGCGCCGCTCAGGCGCACACACACACGCGCTGGCCGTCTCGCTGCGCCGCAGCCATGGCCCTGCTGGTGTGTGCCAGCCCCGGCTGGTTGGCAGATCCCAGCTGGGGCTGGCCGGATCTCGCTGGCATATGGTTTCACAGAGCGGGAGGGGAGGCTGTGACACCCCGCTCTCCGTGCGGGAGGTGCCAGGGAAGGGATGGAGAAGCGGGAGGCGTGGGGGCCGGGCTCCGCTGTGTCTGAGACTCTGCAGGCTTCTGCGACAGAGATCAGATGGACCCGCGGCTCAGATTGCTGCCACCCTTTCCCCAGGGACACGGGATTTCAGGCTGGGGGGGTTTGTTGTGTTCAAACAGCGCATGGGAAAAGGGAAGGAGGTACATGTGCTTTCTCTAAAAGCTGTTTGTGGATCTGGCCGCTGGGCTGAGCGTGCCTGAGCGTTTGCCAAAAGGAGGGTGGAGAGCGCTGTGCTGAAAGAATTCTTGCTGAGGGGCTGAAGTCTGGGAGCCAATGCACTAATGCCTTGTAAATTGGTTCAGTGACTTTTACTCATTTATATGCGCTCCCTTTATTATACCCCCAGACCCAGGCTGCCTTATTTCTGGTTTTGCTGCCAAACGCTGTGCAAGTGCAGATGGTTTAAGTGTATCACTGACAGTCCCCCATGTATTGTTCCTGTGCTGCAGCCCGCATTGTGCCTCTTTTAGCCAGGGAGTGTATGTGTAAGAACTCCTAATGGCTTGGAAATCCGTCAGTATAGATTTTTTCCCCCAACCCGCTGAAACTGAGCCATCCGTGTGGAGGCAACAGCAGCCAGTATTTTCCTTTATTTAAACACTGGAGGCCATTCTCTGCTGCGATGTTGTCTCCTCTGCAGGGAAGCTGCTCTGATGTGCACTAGTCTGAATTTAACCGTTGCAGTGGAACGTGGAATACAAAGTTTCAGTGTTTTCCCTAGAACGGATAAAATAAATAGCATTTAATTCTTAATGGAAGAAATATATTTGCGTTGCATAAATAACTTCCGAGCTTCCAACGGCACAGGGACAGTGCAAATCTGTTGGAAATCCAAAGATTTGCGATTGGGTTTTCCTGTTTGTAATTTTGGCATGAAGTACCACCCCACAAATAGTCAGGGAAGCTGGTCACAGAGGTTGAAGGGCTTGGTCTATAAAATGCCAAATTTCAGTGCGTGTGATCTTCGCAATGCTGTGGAAGAGTAATTTTTAATCTTCTGGTTACCTATGAGTTGCTCAGTTTGGCAGTGCTGAGGCGTGGGACTGGTCTCCCCAGCTTCACGCTAACACTTCTGCGCTGTAAGGATCTCATTGCAACTCTGCTAACGGAGGGAAAAATGCAGGATGAAAAATGTGTAATGAATAATGAAAAGGCTCAAGCTTTAGGAATTAATGATTCATGCTGAAATATATCTGCCCTGGACAATTTTCTTTTGCTGATATTTCATCTTGAACGTACAAATGGTTATGCCGTGCCCATCCCTGTGCACTTTAACAGAGATTAAAAAGAGTAAGAGTTGGCTACTAACATCCAAACAGCATCTCAAAGGAGAGAATATGTATATTTAAAAGCACAATGGAAAATTGAAGACAGTTAAATCCTTGCTTTGACTTTTCAGGATTTACATTAATTTTGGAAATTCAGAGAAATAGAGAAATGAATGATCTTGCTAGTTTGCAAAGCTTGTGCATGAACACTTCTATTAGAATCTATCTTCCTGAGCGCGGTCCTGAAAAAACATGCCGCTAAATTAACTTATTGTGTAAAGATATGTTTACAGTGAACAACAGGAAAGATAAATGTTCATGAATTACTGCAAGTAGATTTGCAGCTATTTTGACTTGTCACCAGTTTAATGCAGCAGAAAATTATGCTGATTTAACTTTAAAAATTTGTTTTGAAGAGAAAGCATCATTTTAAACCACTCGATTTTCAAAAAACCCCCACCTTTTATGTATTATTTGCACACCAAGTGCAATATTTTTAAACGTGCTTCAAGTGTCTATGAAATGAAATGGCTGGTAATTAATATTCTTTGTGTTACGAGTTACAGAATAACTCATAACACAAATAACTATGGAATAACTCATAGCCTTCTCTGACGGCCGCCTGAGGTGGACCCGGAGCAGCAGACCTGGAATCCAGGCCCTTCTCTGGCGGCTGGGGATGTTCAGCCCAAGCGGGTCTGACCCAGCCCCAGCCCCAGCCCCAGCCCTGGACCCTGCCGTCCCCTCGAACCAGAGCTCTCTGGCGGTGGCTGTGCTCTGAAGCACGGCAGCCTCTGTGACCGTGGGGGTCTGGCCTGGTGGAATATTGCACTGCCATAGCCAGATGTTCGCACGTTTATTCCTCAAAGCTATTTCAATTGGAAAGGACCCACAACGATCATCTGTATCTGGCTTCTGCAAGGCTGGGCTAAGATCTCATTGGAAAAACTTTCTTATGACACTTCCAGGGTTTCCTGCCCGCGTTCAGATGACAAAGGAACCGGCTTTCTTGAAGCATTTTGTTGTTTCCTCTGCTGACCTTGGCCGGTGTCTGCAGGTGCACAGCAGCACAATGAGAAATGCCTTCTACGTGTTTCCTTTGAATCTTCAGAAAGGTGGGTTTAGGGGCGGCTTGGATGAAATATGAACCATTTCTCATCATCCCTGTGGAGCGTTATCACAGCTCGGGCTGCACGTAGGAAACGAGTGCAGAAGCGTTCTGAAACGTAAACACTAAATATGAGCAGATTTAAAAAATCTGGCTTGTTGGAAACAAAAAGGCACCTAACCAGTGGAATGCAGTGAGTCAACAAGCTGGAATGTGCCGTTGGCTGCGGTGATGCTCTTCCGTGGCTTCCATCTGGGTGGGGGAGGAACCGCACATGGTGTGGCTCAGGGGAGTGATTCCGGTGGGGTTCAAGGAGGGGGGATTTCCCTGCGGGTCAGAGATGGCTTCTCCAGCCCAACGCGGGATGGTGTGTCTAGCATTAACTAGAGCAGCCCATCTGTGTGTTGCAGTGTTGGTTTCACATAAGCGCTCTCTGACTGTCACGGCAAAGATTTTCTGTCCTGTCTTATCTGGAGGGGAAAAAAAAAAGATGCTACTGCTCTCATTACAAAAAGTAGACTGTTTTAAGAGAGGTCAAATTAAGGCTAAAACGATGGGTACCTGAGCATGATTTGACAGTGGGGCTGCATCTATGGGGAGGCTGAGGTATTTAATACGCTACACAAAAGCGTGTAACAAAGTGTTTTTTACAATGAGACAGTTTACGCTATTGGAGCAGACTTGATCTCTGACAATTACACAAGTTTAAAGATAAAGAGTTTCTACTGAGGCTGTAAACAACAGTTGTTTAAAGTTTACAGTAACTTTTTACAATAAGGTGAATAATATTTGAAAGCGTGTATTTACTTCTTTAGCAGTGGTTGACCAGTTGAGGTGTCTTGGGTTATATTTGAAAAAACGCCGTGCTTTATTTTGACTTGACAGTCTGGAGGTAGAGAGAAAATGAAGAGCAACTGTAGTCACGGAGCTGAACTATTCAGTAAGGGCTCAATGCATCACAAGCCAGGAAAACAAGAAATTCCAAGTTTTGATTTGGCTTTCCAGAGCAAGAGAGCAACTAGTGTATGGGAAAATGAGGCTGCTGTGTCGCCTGCCATTGTTAATAAAAGGGAACACTTTGCAGCATAAAGCTACGGTTTGTGTAACCAAAGGAATTCAGTGGCGGAACAATCTTTGCTTCATTCTGCTTATTGTGGGGGCATCAGAGAGTTCCCTGCTCCTGCAGGAGAAAAGTTGTGCCTGTTAGGCAGAGCAGCGCGTTCGCCGCCCCTTGAGTGGTGAAGTGTGGCCGAGAGCTGGGGCGCTGCAGAGATTCCTTGGCTTGTAGAGGTGTGGTGTGCGGCTTGGAAGGGACTTGGTGGGACTAAACAGGTGGTGATGGTTGGGTGATGGCAGCTATTCCCGTCACAAAGTTGAGCATTTGTTTTTTCCTTTCACTGTTTAGGGGTTCCCTTCTCACGCTCGCCTTTTCCAGCTGGCACACTGCATCACCACCTTCTTCCCCGCCAGTTCATGTGCATGCAGTATCCTTCTCCTGCTCCTTCCTGGAGCTCCTCCAGTTTTTCTCCTGCCCTGCTTTCTTCTGTAGTGCCTCCTGATCGCTCTGTGCTGCACATGAAAGTGTGCCCCAAGCCCCTGGGGAGCAGGAGGGAGCAGTGCCCTGCTCCAGGGGGACACCAGGGAATCTGGGGGGATTGAGCGTGGCTTTCCTGCTGCTCTGATTTTTCCCAGCGGCAACAGATGTGGCTACCCAACGCCAAAAATATTTTCAGGCACGACTGGATACACATGCTATAAGCCACTCTACTACAGTGTGATGGAGGAGCTTGTACCAGTGCTACATGTTTCAGGGCTAAACCACCTCTTTTTAGCTTCATGGATACCTCATCTACAAACATGTGTGCAGTACAGCAAACAAAGATCGGAGCTGTTGGGAACACGTGCTGACGGAAGTTTATGGTGATGTCCAGAATGAAATAGGGCCCCGTTGTACTGATCATTGTGCAGATGGCTTATTGGTTTGAAATCTTCCGTTCAGACGTGGCCTACAAAGTGCTCGTTTCTCCACTCCTGCGGGGGCTTGAAGGCACCAGGGTCACATTTTTATCGACTTACCCAGCCATGGCTTAATTAAGTTTTAAAAGTGGGCTTACTTTAAATTATATGACTGAGTATAGATGAGGCCCCTTGAAACAAATTTGTTTGTGAATGACTCAAATATTATTTCCTATCGATTCCCTTATTGATTTCGTAGTTTTTGCAGATCATAACTCCTTAAGAATGGCTTAGATTTTTCATTCTGGATTCTGATCTATGACCCACAATTTTATGGTAATACAACTAACCACGTACCACATGTTGGGAAGAATTGTCCTGTTTCCCTTAATAGCACTGCCAGCACGAGTAAGGTGATCTGAGTTTTGGATTTACTACGGCAGGTTGATACAACCTGGAAGCGTATCTTTCTAAAGTACTGAGAAACACAATGGTGATTTTAAAGGCTTTTATTGCCATTTAAAATCAAATGCTGTGTTCATGTTCTGGAAAGCAGAAGCTGACTTCTGGTTTTAATTGGATTGGTACCATTTCTCCGCATGTTGTTATATGCATTATCTAGTGTTAGCTGTGGTGTTAGCTACTTTCAGTTATATAAATGATGCAAATACTCACAAAGCACTTCATCATCAGTCACAGCCTGAACTGATGGTGCTGGAAAGATGTATACGGTACACATAGTGCACTCTCACCGTCCCTTCGGGGAGGTGTTTTTGCTGTCAAGGGCTTCTTCTTTGGTCTGTTTAACGATTGTTGTAGGGATGTGTAGGGCCAAAGGGTCTCTGAAGCTCGTGAGAGCTAACTGTGGAACACAGTAGATGGAGTCAGGTGTGAGGTGTTCTCCTCCCTGCTGACCCCTCTGTCGCTACCTCCGTCCATCTGTCCGTCCATCCACCACGGAGTGAAACAGGGCTGATACTGCCAGGAGTTGCCCTGGAGTTCCAGTGCCCCAGGCTAGTATTTCCCATGACACTTGTTGCACGTGCTTGCGTGGTGGGTGCCTTATGAAATGTCACCCCTCCTTGGTCACAAAAGGAGATTTTATTTTTAAGAGAACATAAGCAACTAATTTCTCAGCTGTTGGAAGGCCTTCCATAGCAGACACATATCATGGCACAAGGGGAAGATGCAGTCCGGATGCCAGTAAATCCTATCAAATGCACTTTGAATAGAATAGTAGGTGGGAATGGGAACTTTTTTTTTTCTTTCTGAATACAGTAGTTCTGGTTTGTTTTGACCCGTCTATGCTTCTATGGAAAGGATTTCCGTTGTATAACAAAGCTTGGGACAGGAAGCACATTGTGTTTGGACTTTTGCTGAAATAAGGTATAGACTTTTGTAAAATGTTAAACTGATGCCTTTAAAGTGTGCCTTTAAAGTTGTTTTCTTCATACTTTAGAAACTGGCTATTGGGGAAATGAAATAAAACTTTAAGGAAAAGGAGAAAATTGTTTTACTTTGTGGGTGTAGTGTTTAATGCTAATCAGTTTTAGAAATAGGAGGTCTTGAAAGAGGGAAAAAGAGGAGTCCCATTCTAAAGATAAACCATACTCCCTTTGCTGTATATCTCAGCTTCCTACAGTAGCTAAGGGTTGTGTCTCACCCGGCCTCCCTCCGCAATCCCCTCCCGGAGAGCTGGTGTTACCCAAGATAAGGTAACCTGGAGAGCTGGTGTTACCCAAGATAAGGTAATCACCTGGCACGCTGCTCTGACTCCAGCAGGCGGACATCCTCTGCCCTGTGCGTGTCTCTGCTGTCGCTACGACATCGGTCTGTCTGTTTTCTGTATTTAAGGACAGCTTTTAAAAAAAATATCATTAGCATTGGCCCATTAAAATCAATGATAGCACTGGTAGATTAAATAACAGAGCATGTAGATTAGTGATACGTGAAAATCAACAGCAGGAGAAAGATTTCATCTTTAGGGTTTAATTTTTCTCTGTGCCAATAGTGCAATGGTGCTTTTAGCTCTGAATTCAAAAAGCGTTCTGGCATTTCGCATATATAGGCAACCTGAGTTTTAAAGCAGTCGGTTTGCTTATGTATACACAGTGCAATAGTAACTACCCCGACAGATGAAAACCACATTCCTGGAGTTTTGTGAGCTGCCCCAAAGTCATAGCTGTACTCAGAGTGGTCAAATCTGCCACGACTGAAGACTTTTTACTAAGTATGAATATCTGTACTGTGCAAAGGCAAACCCTCTTATTAATTCCCTCTGATTTTAAAAGGAAATGTTCTCAGTGATCTTATGAATAGTTTTGTTATTTGGTGTGTGTAATTACATCCTCATTCCTTTTGGTTGTAATGTGAAAAGTAAATGGTGAGACATATCTTACAATGACACGTACGACTTCAGTTGTAGCGAAAGCTGGTCTGTACGTTCTAAAAGATATTCCCTGGCAGTTACACGGGAGAGTTAAGAGGGTGAGTGTAGATACCACGAAGCAGAAAATATATATGGAGAAAAGTCAAGTCATTGTCTAGGAAAAAGTTATGTGGCAAATACTTGTAATAATTTGTGTGTATGAAGTCGGGTTCGTTACGTAGACAGTCCTAATGCAGACAGTACCAGTGAGCGGTTTGCTTTCTGGGTGCCTTCCCTGAATTGGCCTTAAAGGCAAGAAAAGATTTTGAATTTTTTGGGGTGATATTCCAGGTTAATGCTAATAATCCTTAATGCATCATAATAATGAGAACATAAGTTGAGGCTTACAGAGTTTTTGAGAGGGAGATGCAGCGTGCTGCTTGATACAAGGTCTCGTGTCTGGTAAGAGAGGGTTTTGTGCGCCTCTCTGGACTCCTCCTCAGCACTAGCCCAGGTCTGTTTTCACCACAGTTTTATCTTTCATGCTTGCTGTTTTGAGCTGACCAGCTCTCATTCCAGCGCTTGAAAAATGTACCCCACCTACTGTGATTAATGAATCGACTTTTAAGAACAAGAGGAAAAACACATTGCATCCATCACCGGGCAGGGTCTCCTGGGAAGCCGGGAGTTCAGGAAGGATGCAAGAATGAGAACTGAAAGCCAGAGCAATCTTAAACACACTTTTTTAACCTTGAGAGGGTAGCATTTAAGGCTGTCCTCCTAGTGGATGGTTATGTGTGGCCAGAGGCTACTGAGTTTCTGAGCAGAGCACAGTGGCCATGAAACTTATTATTGGGGGAGGTGGGAGCTAAAGATAGAGACACGGGTTTCAGCGTCTGTTGGGAGAGCTCTTCACACAGCACACCAAGCACAAAGTTATACGGCGCACAGCCTAAAGCAGCTAATTGTAAACCAGCGTGTTTTCATGTATGATCTTTAGAAGCTTTACTAATCTGAATGATCAAATAGCTCAGGATGTTTGGAATGGACCGTGGAGCTTTTCACTTCTTCCAGCACGTGGCTGAGGAACAATGTGCAGTGCCCAAGGAAAAAATGAGTTCAAGTATGTGGGCCATGTAGCATCCGCGAAACCTGTATTGGCGGCCTTTTCAATGAATTAAGGGGTGAATAGGGCATGGTGGAACTCGAGCTGCTGTCTTTGTGTAAAAAGAAGGCTGTTTGGGCAATTGCAGTTTTCGCTGGTGAGTGAGGAGAGCTTGGGCTGACGTTCCTGAAACACTCAGAAGCTCGAAGTTCAAGCATTAGACTGCGGGAGAGAAATTTGCACCTTTGTCCAACGTTAAGCTTGCTTAATATGAAAAGAAGAAAGCACTATTTCAGTATGAAATGCTGTGTAGTCAGAATGATATCTAAAAAAAATAAGATAATCTGCTGATAGGTGGAGAAGGCCTGAAATGCATCACTGAAAATCTAACAAAAGCAGCTTTTCCTCCCCCTTCTGCTACCAGAGATGCTTCTGTGAAATGGCAAGATGTTTACAGAACCAGGATAGTTAAACCAATGTTCTTCCCTTTTCTGACATTTTCAAAGACTTGGTAAGAATCTCTTCCTCATCATTTTTGCTTTGCAGCCTCTCCTTCCTTTTTGGAAGTTGCGTCACACTGCTCTAACAGTGAAAACATACTCCATTCTCAGGCAGACACACTAGTATGATTTACGCCGGTTTATATTGAAACAAGTCTCTTGATCACATTACAGAAAAAAGAGATGAATTACAAAGTTTAGAATTTGCAGATTATCCTTCATTAGAAAAGACATTTAAAAATTGAACGCATCCCACGTAGCTCTGTTGTTGCTGAAGCGCTTCAGAGCAACTCCTTTGAAAGGGTGAATCAAAGTCAAGACAGTGATGTCTCTGCTCCAGATATCCTGCAACTCTGAGCGGAGCTTAAGTCCCGGTGCAGAGTGCTGACAACTAAAGAAAACACTTCCTATGTTGCCCACAAACAAAACTTGTCTGTTGGTAAACACAGCACGGGCTGGCTTTCCCAAAAGACCAGAAATGAACCCAGCATTTATTTTGACCTGAGTTTTTGAGTCTTTGATGTCCTCAGTTTTTAGCTTATTTTTTGAATTTTCAGTTCTTGGCTTTTATTACATTGATAAAATACAGCGCACATCAGTTTAAGACCTTCAATTAATAGCTACTAAGTGACAAGCCATACAAATGAAGTAGACCGGGCACTGAATGCAGCGAGATGAACTTTAACTTGTTTTTTCCATTTCCAATAATGAAAGATTCTAAAAGAAATACTTTTTAATAAATGGATTTTAAATTATGGCTTAGTATATATTTTATAATACAGATGTAATTATTACTTAATATTAAGTTAATCTTAGACTATAACCTATATAATTAAAAGAAGTTACATAGGAAAGATCCCTCGGGTGTTGATAGCAGTCACGTCAGGAGGTACCCCGCCGACTCCCGGAGACGGACTCATGTTTTACTCTTGCTAGAGCCACGTTCTGGTACCTCGACTGACTCTGGGCAGCCTCAAAACTGGTCCCATCTAGTTGGGACCGTTCCAGAATTTCAAGAGACTCATTTTCCACATGAGAAAAGATGTGCATTGGTCCCATAATGCTGTTCGCTGCTGTTACTCATAAAGCTCTAATGGTCTGGACTGGGAACTGCTAATTCATGGTAGCTCCGTCATCTTTACTGATAGATTTACTATTAATGCGATGGTTAAGTGGCACATTAAATATTATAGCCATTATTTCATCTTCTTTTTAAAATATAGTCTAGCTTATTAAGTGTAATTTGACTTCAGCTATACTTGTGTAGCACATTATGGCAGTATAAATGGCTCTACCGCAGGTGAAGCTGAACTCTTAGTGAGGTCAAGATGTATAAAGTTTAGCTAGCTGTCAATTTTTATGGATTTGTTCTGAAATACTTAAGCCCACAGAAAGGCAGCACTTCAACAGAGAACAGAATTTGCAGCTTTAAAAAAACCTGTAACTAGAATATGACAATGCTATCCTTATTATTGGAAACTTCAGAATCTGAAAATTAAAACATGGTAGGTTTGCAATATGAACAAAATTATGTTGCTGTTAAGAAGCCTAAACCACGACACGAATGAATGTAATAGAACTCTTATCCTTAGAAATAATAATGAACCCAACAATAATAACACTGATAAAGGAATATTCCTATTGCGTCTGGCATTCGGGAGTGGCATGCGGCTTCTGCGGAGGACATAGGATAGCTGTTACCACAAATGTGCCTTCACTTGAAGTAGAAGATAGTAAATACGACTCTGACCCATCACATCCTGTGTAGTTAGGCGTTACAACTATCTGACATTAATTCCTGGCCTCTTCTAGTGATGTCATCACAGTAACTTAAGTGCGTGTAGGTGCACCAGGAGCTAACGCCTCCCAACGCAATTAGGAAGTGGATAAATAGTAACTGTCTTGACATCTCCATTTGGGCTGGGAACAGCTCAGTATTGCTCACAAAATGGCTTGGGAATGACCAGACTGCGAGATTAGAGAGTGGGCTAGTTTGAAGCTTCTGAAATAGGCTGAATTTGTATGCTTGGTGGTGATTAAAAACAATCAAAACCCCCCACACTTCTGTTCCTAAAAGGAAAATTAAATGAAATGATCCCCAAAAGAGATTATTTTGAGGAAAATGATTTTCTAAACTGAATGCCATAACTAAAACTTAAAAAGCTTTACCTATAGTTACTTATTTCTCTAAGAAACCAAGTATACTTTTTTTGAAATGGCATTTTACTTGAATCAGTTATTCCATTTTGAGGTCAGGCTGCTTTTACGTTATCATCACCTCTAAAACATAGTGTGATATACAGACAGTCATAAATTGCCTCTTGTAACACGAGAAATAAAAGCGTAATGGATTCCCATTGGATTATAAATGGCAGTGGTAGGAAGACCTTCATAATTTTGTGGCTTTACCCCATATGAATTATAGTCATGATCTCTCACTAGCAGGATGCATATAAATATCTATAATCATTGCGCATTCATTTATGTATTCTCCATTACGCTTGTAATGTGTCTGAGGGTAAAAAATACGGCCATGTAGCTGACAGCAGAGCGCGGCAGAAAAATATTTCTGATATTTGTGCCACAGTGATTTGTGCCAGAAGGAGAAGCCTTTCCAGAGCATCTCGCTGCCCGCTTTGGAGCGTTACCCTGACCCGAGGAGGACTGTGGGCACGGTGAGAAACGCCGCCTGCTCCTCCCAGCTACCAACGCAGGCGGCAGGATTAATGAGCAGGCAGCAGGCATTGATTTACTGGCCCCGCCACTTCCAACTCTCAGTTTAAGGATTTTTAAAGAACACAGTGAAAGCTCCTGCCCCTTCAGCTTTTCCCGTCGGGTTTTCATGCCTCTTACGTAGAAACAGGTGAAGTGGTTGCGAACAGCAACCAGAGGTAAATAAACAGAGAGGTCTCTCTTGCAGGACACTGATTTTTTGTTCAGTCTGAAAAGTGACAAAATCTGCAAAGTTGAACCAAGTCCACGACGGTGATTGAAAGCCCGGTTTGTGGTTCGTCTCTTTGGGCGCTGACGCCCAGTGAGCGCTGACCCGGAGTTTGGCAGGGCTCGTGCTGTCCTTGTGGGCAGCTCAGGGCTGACCCAACCTTCCAGCGGAACCGCAGACCGGTACGCAGGGTTTATAAAATGTCACCTGCTGTCATTCAGACAAGGCAGTGGCCCTGTAGCTGTCAGCACTAACAAAGACCACCAAAATGTTACAAAGCTGGAGTTGCTGTACCCAATAATTTTGACACATCCCATCACTTCTTTTATAACCTCATTTAGGGACAATACGCTTGCCGCTCCCGTGCTTCCTACACGTTGGTATGACCACAGCGATCCTGCCACGTATGTTATACTGCTGATTAAAATACTGGATACTTCTCTTTCCTTTTCCCCCTCTTTTTTGTGCATCTGTCTTACTGTCATCAGCTCTGTATATTTTAGTGGTTTTACTTCGACAGTAGATGATACTGAACTAATAAAAATAATTTCTTAGAAGTGCCCCATCTTATCAAAATATCGCAGCTCAAACGGATGCGGGAAATGGTGTTCTCTCCGTCGTGCCAGTGGCGAAGGGCTTTCCTGGGCTCTTCCTCACGGGGCTGCAGACCCCGTTTGCCCCGTGCTGGCTTGTGAGTTCTGACAGTTCTTTCTGCCCCAAACGAACAAAACCTTTTGTGCGTACTGCCAAGATGGGTTTCTGGGTCCAACACCACAGCTGTCCACAGGAACACAGCGTTTTCAGTTTATTGCTCGCTCTTGTTTATGAGCTTCCCGTTACAGTTTTGTGACGGCTTCAGTATTTTCAGTATCTTTGAGAGATCTGGGTGAAATGATGGTGCAGACTGTATTGTATTTCCAGTCTGTTAAAGGTTTGTTCCAATATGAAAATCTGGAATTAATCTAGTCATAAGTACAATAATTTTTTCTTATTGTGCTTACAAGAGCCATAGAACAAAATGGTGTGCAGGAGACACTGCTGGTTTGAAAACTTAAAAAACCTGGGACGAGAAAATACTGCCCTCTCTCAGAAGGGGGCTGCTCGTTTGTTCCAAGTTCGTTGTTAAATCTCCACTGTCTGAGGCTTTATTTTAATGCAGTTACCTGTGGAGTTCCTTAAAAGCACTTTCTATTGCAAATCTCCTCAAAAGGATTCTGCAAGTGCTGCACTTAATTATTTCAAAGATGAAAATGACCTTTAATATGTTCTCCTGCATTAACCTTCTTCCCTGTAGTAAATAAGATGGTGCAAAGTATAATTTTCATACACTGGGCATTGCATTAAGCAAGTAGATAAATGAGTATTTCTACAAGTTATGCTATATAAACGTATTACAGCAGGTTGCCACTTTAAGTAATCTGGATAATGTTTTTTCCTTACTTGTGTGCATATTACCGGCAATTGTTTGGGTCATAGGAGCTGTATGTCCTTTGCGACTAAGATAGGCAAACGTTTATGGCTGCTATTTACAATGAAATTATTTTCAGGATTTGATGGGAGGGATAACATTATGCCACGATTCAGTTGTCACTGTGAATTTTTTTCTAAAAGAAATACGCTGCTGTTAGTTTGACTTTTTACATAAGAGATCAAGTATAATCTTGGCTTTAGAGAAAGGCATATAAAGCTTTTTTTAAATTGAGCCTATAGGTCCCCAAGTCTGTCTCCAAAAACAACTCCATCCCAGCAACTTTTCCATCCGAATTTTCAACTAATATGAATTCTGCTGTTTCCTAAGGGCTCTTTCCACAGGCTGAGGTTTCTCTGCTGCACCACGGTTGGGAGGGAGCTCCGAGTACCTGCTCGCAGGAGCAGACTTTGTTCCTGCGTGTTGGCCGCCGCGTGCTCATTATGTGGCACAGCGGTGTGAGCCCGACGGCCAAACGTTGAGGGACTGGAGAGCAGTGTGGTTCCTTGAAGTGACATGTTTTACCATAAGCCTCAACTCATTTCACAATTTTAATTCATGTCATTACTTAGACCTTCTTAAATACTGTAGAAATGCTTTAATGGCTCATTTTTTTTTCCTGGACTGATTGTTGTTTAAATTATACCTACCACCAGAAGAGAGGCTTTGGAAAGCTGTCCTCTGTAGCCGTGACCGGGGAGTTGCGGGCACAAAAGACGAAGCGTGTCGCTGGCTTCTGTCCCCGCTGAGTGCGCGCCGGCAGGACATCTTTGTCTGCTCCTCGCGCTGCCCTATTTACTGGAACTGCACTGACCGGCTGCGTGCCGGGATCTGGGTTATGCGAGGTTGAGGGGTGAACAGTGGAGTGCAGGGATTAAGCAATTGCGTATGCAGTTTTGAGCATCAAAGCTAGAAGCTGGGGGTAATACTGGCTGGAAATATGTCGTTAGTAACTCACACAGTTAATAAACTATGTGGATATGCAGTCATCCAGCCATCTGTCCGACTGCGTGTACGAAGTCCTCCCCAAAGTACGCGATACAATACTCTCAAAATCGGTGTCATTAAGCATACTGCAATATTTGTAAAGCCATTCCGTTTCATATTCAATGCCTTCCTAAATAAGACCAATTAACTCTGTGGCTAATATAATGAGAAATCAGTCTGTGATAGTCAAACTGAACCAAACCTCCTGTTTCTCGAAGTGCGCAGAAGCGTGTTGCCATGCTGGCCGCTGTTAGTGAGCGCCAGCGTAGCTGCTCCCGCTCTGAAACGCTGCCTCAGAGACGAGGAACTCTTTCCTCTAGAAGTTTCAGTGAGGTTTTAAAGTAGGTTGAGGAAGGCAGAACTTGGAGCCCCAGTTCCCCCTCTCAGGGATCGTTTATGTAAATCACTTCCTCAACCTGGGAAAACACTGGTAGCTCTTAATAAGGGTCAGTTAAATTGTAATGAGTGAATGTAGGCAAGTGCGTGTGCGTGTTAATTTTGCATGAGCACAGTTGCTGGTATTTTAAGTCATGAATTTAAATGCATGCAAATCCATCTAATGCATTAAATGGATAGTTTTTGGAGTCTGAATTTCAGAAATAAATCTGTCATGGAAACGAAGACAGTTTTCCTCTACTTGGAGCTATAACTTAAGATTTTTTTTTTTTCAAACTATTGTGGTCATTCTCCTATTAGCTAAAAAAAACCCCAAACCCAAACCAGCAAGTACCCTAAAAGTAAACTAAACATCCATATAAAATAATTATTTCCTGAAACCTCTGTTGAATGTTATAAAGTTAAAAGTTGAGAAAGCAAGCTGTCAGTGCAGTAAGCCTGATCGCACCATTGTGTGGTCTTTGCTGATGAAAATGCTGAGGATTTGCTGTCTACCTTGCATTTTTGCGTTGAAAGATTCACTTCCTTTTCCCTCCAACTTTCTTGAAAGTTCATCATTTCTATTCCTAACTTTAGAACTTTGCTGTTTCCTTTTTTGCAGCCCCCAATAATAAGGCATAGCTTTCAGCCGGTCAGAATACTGAGACAAAATTAGACATAAGTTTTTGTAAGAAGTTGGATTTATGCTTATTAAGTTTGTGAGTCTTGAAGAGTTTTTGGACGAATTGCCTGCCGGAACTTCATAGGCAGCTGCTAAAAGCATCTGAAAAAAGAAGGTGACATTTCCGTGCAAGGGATTAGATTACAAATCTGAACTACCATTTCAGCACCTTTCTTAGTAGCCTTGCAGTGTCTCAGGTTGCACGTATGGCAATTAAGTTATCAAAAATTAAGTAAAAACATTGTTGTGTAGAAACCTCCTCATTGGACATGGGACGTGGAGGCCTGTTGTTGTTCAGTAGTTTGCATTTTATTTCTTAAAAGATCTAATCTGCCTTAACTCAACTTGACCTCTTGAGTTTGTGTCGGTCTCTTTAAGCGCTCCAGGAATGTCAGGGTGATATTCTGCCTGCCCGCAGACAAAATATCTGGAGTTGATCTAGTTTCCCCACTGTAAGGAATATCTTCAGGTTTTTCTGCTTAATGACCTTGAACAAAAGTATAGCAATTTAGTATGACACTACTTAGTGTTCTCATTAGAACCTCTTATTCTTCTTCTCCAGGCAGCATTGAAAATGTACCATACCACCACCATCCTCCGTGTCCTTTTTAAAAATTTCAAAGCTTTATTTTGAAAGAAGGAAGTGTGGACAATTTTCCTCAAATTTGCCTTGTGCCTTTTTCCAATTAGGAAAGTGAGATGGGGTAAGGAATTAATCTGTGTGCTAAATCCAAAGTAGTTTGCACCTAGAAGTTGTGCAATGGCAGAAACAAAGCATCTATCAGTAACTCAGAATAATGGAGCCAGTGAAAATCATCAGAGCAGGATGAGCAGGAGGAACGGCCTTGTTTTCCTAAGTTACTCACTGGGAAAGATTTAAGCAGTGATTGATGAGATACCTTAGAACTGCTAAGCGTATCGGTCAGCTGGCATTTTGTTACTGCTGCAAGCGATTGCGAAGAGAGCTCAGGACTGGTCCCGTGGGGAGGCTGACGCTTGGTGGAAGCACGAAGCACGTGTTCTTCCTGCATGATTCAACCATGGCTTCGGTGGTTTCATTGTAGTGCCTTGGAAATACATGCTTCGTGCTTCACCCAGTCAACGCTCACGTTAGGAAGAATGGCACAAGACAGCAGGAGTGAAGAAAGAGACGAGGCATATGGCACCCTTTGGAAAAAGGAAACCTTTAGCTGCCCTCTTCATTTCACTTAGCAGAGAGTTCCTTAAAGAACAGTCCAGAATGTGACAGAATGAAGTAAAGTAAGAGCTGAGATGGGATCTGCTCATCTGCAGAGGGAATTTAATTACACTTTTGTTTTGCTTATGTAATTTCCTTCTTCCTCCCCTCCTGTCAGGCTCTGTTCTTGTCAAGGGATGTCTGACAAGGAGAAGATGTGAATAGGATGCAGCTGAAAGCTTTTGAGCTCCTGGGACTTAGGTAGGGAATGCAGACTCCGATCCAAAGCTTCCTCATGTCCTTGCTGCCAGATTCCTCTCCACCTCTTGGAGAGGAGAGAGGGAAGATGGCCAGGAAGGCAGCTCCGGGGCGCAGAACCGGGACAGAGGCAGCTGGGTGGCTTTGACCCTGGTTTCACTGGAGAGAGGGTCTCACGCTCCCCTGCGTGCCCAGAGAGAAAGGCGGTCAGCCTAGTGCAGGGAGGCCGGGAGGCCCGTAAACTTCACCTACCTTTACAAATCCCCTGCATAAGAAAAAAGAAATCCTGCTTATTCCCCACCTCTGGCTGGTGGAGAAAGCGGCCCCAGCTCACGGCCGTAGAGACACCCATGTGGGCCTCCGCTGCTGAGATCCAGCTCACGCCCCGAGGAAAGAGACCATCAAAAGCTGCCCTTATCGTGGACTGCAGGGTTACCAGAGGATTGCACAACCTCAGCTTACTGCATAATGTAGTAACGCTTTTCATCAGCTTTCCAGTTATGCTGAAACATTTTTCCCTATTGCTAAACTAATGAAGGTGTCTGTATCCCCACAGTGTATGCTCACGCAGGGGAGAGGATGTGCTCTTTGGACACGTGTTCTGCTGCTCATTTAACCAAAAACTCATTTGCTTTCCCTTCCCTTTTGAACAAGCCCGTTCTCTGGGTGGTTTGTGTCCAAACATAACCTTTCCTCCTCACCTCCCTACAGCCAAATCACTGCTCAGGTAGTCCTGATTTTCCTGCTGCAGGTACTCAGCTCTGATACAGGGTCTCCAGCTCTGTTCAGTGAGTCTCCGCTCCTCACGTCATCCACACTGGTTTCCCAGATCTTCAACCAATCTGCCTTTATTTTACTGTCTTGCTTTCCATTGACACTGCTCTGGGTCAAGTGAGTGCTTGTTTCCCTGGTTCATTGCTTCCTCATCAATTCATCTGTGTTTATTTTCGTACTGCTTGTAGCCAAAACTTCTCCTTTGGTGTTTCATTCCTTTTCCTGTGGGTTTCTTTTTTTTGCCCCTAGCCAGTCCTGGCTATCTCCAGCTCCCAGTCTGTCCTGCTGTCCCTGATTATTTGGCACTTATATTTTCTACTTTTCTTGAACATCGGAAGTTCCATCTCAACCTGAGGAGGAACCTCTTCCCTGTGAGGGTGGCAGAGCAGTGGCACAGGCTGCCCAGAGAGGTGGGGGAGTCTCCCACTCTGGAGCCATTCCAAACCCGCCTGGACGCCGTCCTGTGCCACTGCTGGAGGTGCCCCTGCTCTGGCAGGGGGTGGCACTGGGGGAGCTCCAGAGGGCCCTTCCGACCCTGACCAGTCTGGGATTCTGGGATTCTGTGACTCTAATTTTAAACTGTTATCCTTCATGGCCCCTAGAACCAGCAGCAAAAAGGCAGCAAAAAGAGCACAGAGGAAAAACTTTTTCCTCGAAATGTCTTGGCTCTACTGTATTCTAAGGAAACATACTCAATGGACGTGAGCTTCATTTATGAAGTTATGTCAAAATCAGGCAGGTTGCCATGAAAACTGAAGTGGTTTATGTTTTGTCCCCTTGCTCCACAGCACTGGGATGCTCCTGCTCCTAAGGAAAAAAAGCTTCTAAAAGTCTGTAGTTAACCTGGGCAAAATTAGCTCGTTCTTGCTTCGGGGCCCTTCTCAGAAATGGCAGAAGCGTTGTGGTTGAAATGCTCACAGAAAATGCCTCCTTTTGTTTGGAAATGCCCTAACTGCTTAAGATTTGACAAAGTTTCCAACTGAAGATTGCATTCTGCAGTTACGAGTGTCGGGCAGAGCCTCTGCTGCGGCTGGGGCCGAAGGGCTCTCCGCAGGGCTGGGATCGGCTTGTGCTCCCGTCCCTGCTGGGGTTTAGTGGAGCTGCTTTGCTCTGTTCCTGCTTCAGCTCTGCCAGCTAGATGGGCTTTTGTGTACCATCCAGGCTCTATTATTCTTCTGCAGTGTATTTGAATTCAGTAGCACCAAGAATCATAAAGGAAATCCGTTGATAGATTTGTTAATTGTTGGTACATAATGGTATCTTTAGGAGAAGAGCACCTGGCCGGGCTGGTGCGTGCTGCCAGTTGGCGCTACGGGGGTACCTTCAAGTCAGGACAAAAACTGTCTGTACTGCCGGCTGTATCACACACGTTTCCGCTGTGCCATGTACATACCGACAACATCCAGCGGGAAGAGGCTCTCTGCAGCATTTGAAGGGCAAACAAAGGGGAAGGAGCCTTGATTAGTGAGCCTTGTTTGTATTACACAGGGATCAAAGGAGATAAAACACAGTCTATTGCACTGTTTGTAAAATAAAGATTCCAATTACAGAAGGTGGTGCTGCATCTGTGGCTCCCTGACAGCTGTGAGGAGAATGAAAACAGCAGCTCTCATTGCATTAAGTTATCAATAATTAATTCTTCCTTGGAAATCTGCAACCTTAGGCGTTGCACATAGCTTGTACAGGATACTGGTTTGGGCTACGGCTGAAATTTTCAAAGGTGGCCCCTTCCCCCTTCTCCTCATTCTCAAAGGACACAGGTACTGGGGAGCCCCAGGGCCTGGCTGCAGTGATGGCTGCGGAGAACTAAACCACGTTCGGGGATAGCCTGTAACTTGAGCTGCAGCCGGGGAACGGGTGTGAAACCCTCCTTCTCCAGCGCGGGCTTTTTCGCTCTTGCGTGGGGCGGTGCAGGGAATAGGTGAAGTGGCCGAGGGCGGCTGATGTGGCGGCAGTTAGCGCGTTCCAGCTGGGGCTGCCACCGTGGGACTGCGGGTGGCTCGATAGCGTGGCCCTTCCCTCGCGCCATCCCCCGTGGGATTGCCTGGGCAAAGGGAAACGGGGCTGAAGAAGCGCACCTGAGGCACGGTGTTTCTGAGGGAAACGAGCATCGAAAAGGGAAATATTTCTTCAGCTCCGTGGAGGCTAACCGGAGGGATGCAGGATGCTCGGGGGTGTGCGAGGGGCGTGGGGGCTCAGTGCCCCGGCCTTGCAGGCTGCTCACCCCCGGAGCGAGCCAAGCGTGTCAACTGCTGTCCCCCAAGGTGCCAGGGGCCAGCGAGCCCCGGTCCTGCGCTGGGGACACACAGGGACTGGCTGCTGAGCTGCCCTCCTCGCTAACGCCGGCCTGCCTGCTGATGGACGCCCTCCCGCTGCTGATCTCTGCAAAACCCAACGTGCTCTAACAACGTAGTACACGCACTGCTGAAAGCGTAACGAAGATTTGGATGGATGCTGCGTGCTGTATGGAGAACAGCTTTTTAATTTTACTACGTGGTGCTGGGCCAGCCCGGCAGAACTTGCCCGTCTTTGAGAAATGCTTTTATTAGTTGGCTGTGATATGTTGGCAAATTAGGCCGCGCCAAATGTGCTCGCAGCCTCCTGCTGTGAGGATGCTTCACAGATTCTTATGCATACCTTAGAGGTGTTCGCACATTATATGGTATCTGCAGCCCATTTGTCCTGGCTTTGATCACGTCCTTGCTGACTGTATTCTAGTTGCGTGCCCTTCCCTCTACCAGCATCGATCCTTTTTATAGTATTTTATAACAACTTGGGTATGAATTGTCTTGCAGTTCTCTAATTAGTATTCCTTTCTTACACTACTGAGGCAAATCCTGGGTCTGTTACACCAGCTGATAGCGTGGCTTGACACAGACTACTTAATACGCGTACATGAGCAATATGCAGTGCATAATGCGTAGTACTTGTTAAATTTGGCATTTTATGCGTGGTTATAGGTAGTGTAGTAGTATAATAAAAGCGATACCTGGAAGGTATATTTTTGATGCCTCGGATTTCAATCATACAAACTGGGTTTGCTTATTCGTCGTAGCAGGGGATAGAATTAGACTTGATGATGAACTTTAAACACAGAGAAAACCTGAATGTTAGGATAGGTGTGTTCCCCCAGCAGGAAATAATCCATTGGCAGGGGAGGGGTTCGCTGGGCCGGCTGGTGCCGCGGTGAAGGTGTGATCCCGCCCGCAGCTCTGTCACCAGCCTTACTCTGCGCGTTTTCAGGCGCATGGAGTGTCGCGGCTGCCTGCGTGGGAGCGGGGCTGGCTCCCGCGCCTGCTGGCGGGAACACAATAGCCGTATGGTGCGCTTGCCAGAGATTTACAATGAATATACCAAATATCTTTCCTCAAGCTGTGCTAGGAGACTGTGTGTGTTTAGACACATGCTGGATCACAGTACACCATCCCGTGTACGCTTCCAAGTTCTGTAAAATATCCCCTCAGCTTTCATTCCTTTTCCTGGAGAAGTTACCAGATGCTTCATTATTGTTTTGCAAAACAAGCTGCGTATTACCCATATGTTTTCCCCCTTGTTTTTCAGGAGGCAAACTAAACGTTGGTGCCCATTTCAAATATTCATTAAATATTTTAGATAGGTTGGAAGTGAAGAGCGAGAGCTTTTGACGGCGTGGAGCAGACAGAAAATCGGTTCAACGCGCGGCCGGGCTGGTTGCACGGCGTCTGGTGATGGGGGCTGGAGCGAAAGCTCCTGGGTGGCACCGCCGTGATGGGAGAGGATTAATAATCTTTGTACAGTTGCAAGAAAGGGAGTATTTCAGGGCGTTAGCTAAACCTCCTGGTGAGAGGTGGTAAGAGGTTTTTGATCCTTTAATCTCCTTCTTGAAGAAAAGGAGATGGGTTTCTTCCTGCGCGTCTGGGAGCGCCGGAGCGGGAGGGAGATCGGGGCCGGCTGCGGGGTGTAAAGCCTGGCAAAGGAAGGGCGAGGGGCTGCGCGCTGGGGCTGCCCAGCGAAGGGTGGCTGCGCTGAATGAGGCTTAATTCCAGGCCTTTGTTTTATATTCCGCCGCTTGACAGAGTCCCCATGAAGGGCGTAAAGCTGTAGCTGTATACGCGTCCTGTAAAAATGCGAATTCTGGGACAAACGCTCCCTTGTTGCCATTAATGTGGTGCAGCTATTCAGGTGAGGTTAGGTCTATGCAGAAAATGAAGACATGACTGAAAGTGAATTATTTAGAAATTAAGTACAGCTCCCAGAGTAAATATTAGGCAGAAGCAGGGGATAGATTCCCGTGAATAGCGCCTGCCTTCCCAAGCACTCCCTTTGATGCTAATGCAGCTGCGCTGATACTTAGTGATTTGGAAGAATTTAGATGGAAACTGGCAGATATCCATGTTTTGCTTTGTTGAATTTTCAGGAAGAAACTACTGTTTCAAAGTTTCTGATAAATATTTTGCTGTGTAAAACTCAGCCAAATGATGCATAATTCAACACATTTCCCCCTCTTCAAATTCCTCAGTAATTTCTACTCTATTTCATCTTGATTTTGTAAATGGCTTTTTGTTACACTGCTTTGGGGAAGGGGGACTTCTTTGCCATTTTTTCCTGAATCTTTTTGCACCTCCTCGTCTAATGCAATGCTATAATAAAAAGTTTGCCTAGCAACCAACCAATGCACTATTATGGAAAACCTTATTAATGTCACTTATTGACACAGCCTCAACAATTCAGCTGTCAAAAGGTTGACACTTCAGTGGGTGACGAGTGCAAGAGATTATTAATAGTGTAATTTCTGATGTGTTTCATGTCAGAGTGGAAATATCAATTGCTTAAGAGCTAAACTTTGGCTGCTCTGAGAGCAGCTGAAGGGACCAGAAGGACACCGGAGACCATAGGTTGGCCGTAGGTACTTAATGTCCCTGCTTTACTGTCAGGTGAGAGAAGGGCCATCCCCCTGTGGGACTGCTTTGGAGAGGAGAAGGCGGTTCTGTGAGAGGTTCCCCTGGCACCTCACGGGCGTTTATAGCTGTGACTTGGCCTTGGCTGGAAGGGGAAGGGTCTGTGATCCGGTGCCTTCTCGGCCTTTAGAAGGCTGCAGACGTTTCTGCTCGCAGCGCCTTTTAGAAAGGAATGACCTTTCTGAAGAATACTTGAGTAACTTCCCGAACCATGCTCCCTGACTTTGGCTTCAGATGTCTGTGCTATTTTATTGTCTACATTTTATTTGTCTATTTTATTGTCTATATTGTCTATCTGTGCTATATTATTGTCTGTGCCATAGGGTTTTTTTTTGATTATTATTTTAACTCTATCCTGTTTAGTACATACTGCTTTGTAAATGGAAGCACAGTCATCTCGATAAAGTCACCCCTACTTTGTTTTCACGCGGCCGTCAATGACCCCCCATTGAACGGCGTGCTGCCGTGCTTCGCGTTGGCGCTCCGATGCCACTGCTGCCGTCGCGTTGGCAGGAATCGCTGCAGTTAGCGGGATGCGTCTGTGACCTCCCTCCAATATCTGGCATAATAATGCTCCTGTTCCAGTTTGGCCCCATGACACAAATGAGATGATAGGAATATGAAAATGAGGAACTGTGTCCTGACGCTGAATAACTGTAGAAGCTGTGGACAGGAGCTGCGACCAGAATACGGCTCAGAGGATTCGTCCCCGTCTCTCGCAGGCAGCCCGCGCGCTGCCTGCTCTGTGGGGGGTAATAAAGCGCACATTAAAGCTGATGAAAATTCTGACTGCTGGTGCTCAAACTGAAGGGCTCTGCTCTGCCTTTCCTGCCATGGGGGAGTTTTGCAATTTAAGGCCATGATATATGATCTGACTGTTTTATTGTGGTGTTACTGACTCAGCCAGCGGCCGCCCTGCACTCTTACCCGCTCTGGTGACTTGTGCTTTTGGCACACACAGCCCCTCTGAGCAGCTGAGAGCTAACCATGGCCAGGCAGGATAGAAAAAACCAGGAATGTTTGCCTTTTAATGCATTTGTATGGGAGTTAAGGGCACTCAGAACTGGCCTCAGCAGACCTAGCTCGGTCATCCCCCTCATTTTGTGTTCGTTCTCCTTCTATAGGGTAATGCTAATCATGCATGGCTTCGAATATTAGGTGTAAAAGTAGAGGTTTGTAGTGCCTATACTGTGCAGGTCTGCAAGGGAAGCTGCGCACATGCCAGGACAGTGCACGTGCAGTAAATCTCTGCCCTGCACTGCATATAAAATAAGCTATTTAATTACAAGCTACTAAGATTTTACAAGCAAGTGGATCTGATTCATGCACATCATAACTTGCATGAAAATAATGCCTGTACTTCAACAGATGAGCATATAAATGAAAATGTTAAAAATAAAATACTTTATTTCATCCTTAATTTGTGGTGGTTTAAGGCAATAACTGTCATAGACAAATTAATATGCTTTATTAGGAAATCAACATGTTGGAGATGTAGCCTCAGCTGTTACGCAGGGGAACCATGCCAGCGTGTAGTGACAATACATAATGTACGCAATTCCTATTGACGTTTGCTGTTGAGCACCTCGAACGAATAGTAGCTTCTGAACCGGCAAGTGGAGAGGTCTTGCAGAACTCCTGAAGTCTTTGCAGCTGAGAGGAGGCAGTCTGGAAAACATGCAATTGCGAAAGCATCATTAATAACAAATTTTAGCTGAACAGGAAAATACCACAGGGATGCTAATCATGAAATATGTTGAAAGAGTTATTTACATACGTACTCATCAATTTGGTCGACATGTATACAGACACCTCTCAGCGCAACTTAGGAGATACCAGTTCTTCTCAATTATCCACAGCTTGTTAGATCTTTAAGCATTGCACAATAAACACAGGAAGCTCCATTTCACAAAGGACTAAATGTGCAGTTGTCAATTAACGCTCCATCTTGGTCTTGTAGTCCATTAATGCTCTTCTGTATAATGCTGTGGCACAATACTTTAGGGTCTTGTCTTGCACGTGTATTGAAAAAAAAATGCTGCTGCTTATTGCTAACGTGCACAGTTGAAGTAGCTTTCTTAACTAAGGGTGGACAAAATTGATTAGAACAGCTAGGCTGTGGTTAAAAGAAATAGTCATAAGTTAATCCTGTTAATCCATGAAGTATTCCGTATAGCAGTAATGTATTCTGATATTTTTTTTCTGTATTTCAGGTGACTGGCAACAGGCCAAAGGTACTGAGGCCGTGGGGTGCAGTCTGTTTTGAAAACAGCCAACGGGATTTTAGCTGCATGATACCAATTGGCTTCTAACTTTTAGAAAAAAAATGTGGATCCATAGTTCCAGCTACGAGTGAATTGCTAATACTTACTTCTACTCATTTGATACACTAAAAGCTATTTAGAAGTGTTGGCTTCAGTCGATCGTTGGCGTTCTGCGGGAGGGATAGGTGGGCGATAAGAAGCAAAGCAGTCAGCAGTCACCTGCCCCAGGGGTGGTGATTCGCCCTTTCTTAAACGGGGGGAGCAGAGCCCACCGGGGTGAGGCTTATCGTACCTGCGGTTTACTCTGATAGGCATGGGGCTGGGAACTTCGGCTGGCGGGGTCGGGAGCGTCTTGTGTAAAGTACCTCTTGGAAGGTGACCCAAGAATCAAACCTTCCCGGGAGATCAGAGGCCATCCTATGTATTTATTTTTGCACGTGTGCATGCATAAATACGGGTAAAAAGGCACCGCTGTCTGCCATTTGGATAGTAAACGGCCCATTTCCCACCTGCTGTCATTGCTTGACATTTCAAAGGTAGAGTCATGCGCCTTCACCGTCTGAACGCCTAGGTTACGTTGTGCAATGATTTCCACTTTTCCTCTTCTTATTTGACAACATCACTGGTTTATGTATAGTCATTCTTCCTGTTCTTTGAAACCGAGTGACCTTCGGTGGTGTTTCACAGCAGTCGTGACGTTGCCCTGTTTAGGAGATGAAAACCCCGCGTGAGTGACTGCTGGCGACGCGGAGTCGGCGTAGCTGAGGAGGTGCCGCCCGGCCGCAGCGCAGCCCTGGCCATGCCGGGTCACGCAGCTGCCATCACCCGCTCCCGGGCTGCTCCTCCGCCGGGTGAGGGTTCACTTTGCACTCCAAATAAACGGCGACAGCGCTGGTGAGGGGAAATACCTCGAATGTCTCGTCCTTTCCCTCTCTGCCTTGGAGCACAGAGGAGCGTAAACTGCCCCAGGGAAGAGAGTATGGGAACTAACCGCACAAAAAATCCCTCCTTTCCCTCTGATTTTTGGTGGAAGGAAATACATATTTCAGAAGGAAATACGGCAGAGTCTCATCTTTTTGTGCGGCCAGCTGTGGCTGCGGTACTTTGCAGCACTCCGTGATCAAGAAGGAGCGCAAGGCGGCCATCTGGTCCCTGCCCCTCGGCGCTCGGTCCTCCCCGCGCTTTGCATTCCTATTTTGCTGTGGAATTAGTGCTGTCTCCAAGACACGGGGGAGTCTAGAGAGACTTGTGAAGAGACCATTTTATTCATTGTGATGCCATTTATTAGGGAGCTAATTAAAAATTCACCATAAATGTGCTTTAATTAATACATCAAGATGAGAATGTAAAGCCCTTAGGGTGAAAGAAGAAACTTCACCTTTAAATATAAAATGTACCTTACTTGCTTTAAAGTAGACCTTTGAGAACGGCAATTTTACTTATCTCAGCTTTTTAGAAAGTTGAAATCTCTTTGTAACAGGTAGATAATGATTTCGGTTGCTTTTTTGTAGGTAAGGAAATAACAGCACGTATTGAAGCGGAATACTGGTATTTCCATAGCTGGGAAATTATCCATTTTACATTTTGGTAGATAAATTATCTGAATAATTGTGGAAGAAATTCAGACTTCATGTGTAATATAAAACACCGAAGAGAGCTTTTAAGGAGAAGAATGCTTTTCAAACTTTATTTTCTGGAGGTTGAACAAAAGGGAAAATACTTAAATAGATACCTTATATATAACAGGCCACATTATTCAGAAAAACACAATAGCATTATAAATTAATTCTGTGGCTTATTTCTCTCGAGATCTCGCTTAGTATCTCGGCATTTAATGTGTGCCTTTTCAGATCGTCTGATGTGCTCTCTGGGTTTGCTTGAAACGGTATTGACGTTAAAGCTACCTTATAAATATTCACAGGAAACTGCTTGGGAAAACACGGACAAAGCATGATACCTTTGCTTCCCCCACGCAGGCAGCAGAACTCTCTGCAGGGTTTTGTGGACGCCTGAGATAAACCCCCGGGGCTGAGCTGGGGCTGAGCCTGCCCTGGCCACCCCAGAGCATGGGGGTCCTGCTGTGCCACCTCCAGGAGTGGCCCTGGGCCGTGTCTTCAGCGGCCACCGGCTTGCTCTGACCCTGCTGTCTCCAGTGAACACAGACAAGCACGTTCCTCCCAGAAATACAGGTGTAATAGCAAATTTGCGTTCTTACTTGATTATAGTCAACACTAGGTGGTGCCCTTAAAAAGTGCGGTAGAACTTTGTGCTTTATTTTTAATTAGGATGCAAAGTAATTTGAACCTGAATGGAAGAATTGCTTATTCTTTTTTTCTTTTTTTTTTTATTTTTTATTTTTTATTTTCCGGTTGCAACTGGTAGAGCGTGTAGGAAAAATAATATAACCCAGAATGAAAGATAATGCAAGATACTATGAAAAGTTAGTTCATCCAGCTGAACACCTGACTGCTGTGCATCCCGGGGCGACTGAGATACTGAGACACTGCGCGTGGCTGAGATGATGCTAGCTCTGGAAGTTATAGGTGCTTAAAGAGGTATTAACTTCTCCTTTCCATCTTCAAAGAGAGGAAGAAGCTAGAGGAAGCGTTAGCTGTTCATGGAAGAGCTGTTATACAGAACTTTTGAAAAACTATACATAGGGAGAGAGAGAGAGAAAGTTACATGACTTTTTTGAAATATCTGTTTTCTCATTGCGTTAACAGAAATATTTTAAGAATGTAGAAAAAAATCATATTATATGCAAGAGGGAGTGCTGCAGTGTCCATTATTTGTTTAAGCCTAGATGAAGACAGAGGGGAGAAGGGCGGAGGCTGGAGCCGTACGCCACGCAGGCAGTGAAAGCTGGCGTCTCGCGCTCGACAGACCCCGTCCTGAACCGGAGGCAGTATGAGATCTGGAGGTTTCATTTGATGTCATAAAGTACTACATGAATTATGTAAATCCAAATCCTTTTGTTGGTTTTAGCAAGAAAAAGACTTCAAATGGGTCAGATGATTTTTTTTCTTTTTAGACAGAAGCAGAGGTAGAAACCACATTGTAAGTTGTTACTCCTCAGCTCTCAAACAGCCGTGTTCTGAGCCCGCAGGACAGCGCCGTCCTGCAGAGCCGCTGCGGTGCCGGAGCTCGGGCATTGGGAGGAAGGGCTCTGCTCCGCCGTGGGGCTGTGGGCACTCGGGGCAGCAACCACCGCCTCCGGCTGCTCGCGGCGAGGGGAGCGTGGAGTAGTGAGAGCAGTGACTCGGGCCCATCACATCTCTTCAGCCCATAAGGTAAAAGAATTAGTTGGGCGTTCTGGATGATTTGTTGCTTTTCTTGAAGTTGTGAGGAGCAGAATACGTGGCGGCGACGTTTCTGAAGCCTGTGTTCTCCAGCCAGCAAAAAGCTGAGCCTGTCTGCTGCTGGGGAGGAAGGGGACCGTGCTCATCAAATGGCATTCCTTCCTTAAACGAGCTGACAGATTAAAACCAAACCAAACAAAAAACCAGTTAAGCCTTGTATTTGATAGAAAGCGGACCAAGCTGAACTTGGGGATCAAGTGAATTAGGCACGTTTATTTTATGCAAAGGGAAATGAATGCATTGACTATATATTGCTTTTCTGGACTTTTACAGCAATATTGGCCTACTGGATAGTCAAATTTGAAAGAAACTGGGGAAAAAAGAGAAGAGGGCAGGCAAACTGAAGGTCTTTTTTGGTTTCATGTATGGCTTTGCCAGGTAGTCCGATACCATTTTTTAAAAACCAACGGGTGTTAACACATAGTGCAGATATAAACCTACATGAATTCTAGCATTGACTAGGTGCGTATATGGTATTGCAAACACAAGTAGATATGTGAATTATTTTTTTTAGGCTTTTCCTCCATTTAGCTTGGCTTAAGAGTTTCTAGCATTGACCTCTTAGCAAAAGAAGGACATACTTCCCTTCTTTGTAGAATAACAAGTACAGGACTATATAGAATTGTCTGGTTAAAACAATTACCTCTGTCTGCCCTCAGTGTTTCAACTCAGTTATCTCCATTCTCTCTGAAATTTTGCTCTGGGTTTGAATGATCTCAAGTCTTAAAGACTGAATTTGAGTTTAATATTTTTAGGATCGATATTGAAAAATAAAACCAAAGGGTGTTGTAAAACTGCTGTGCATGCAGACTTAGCGGAAGGTGAAGTGTTATTCAGCTGAAGCATTGAAAATGTCCTTTTTTCCTGCAGACTGTCGTGGGCTTGGCCGTGAGTTTTGACGCAGGATTCTTGGTAGCCCAGTGGGGGATTTTTTGTTTTGTTTTGTTCTAATAGAACTGGGCTCCAATGTAAAATGGGGCATCCTTTCTACATTTGGCAACTGTCAGGGCGGGTTGTTTTGTGATCTCCATCAGTTATGGACTGATGATGTTACCTATAGGCTTCAAGGTGTGTTCTAGTCAAGTGTGTGTCTAAATGTTTAGCCTTCAGAATACGCATTTTCTGTGCTATATTATACATTGTTCTGGTAATAAAAAATTGTAGATATGTCAGGAAAGTTTGATTTCTACCTCAGTTCTGATACAAAGTTTGTTCTTAAGTGAGCCCGTTAATCTGTCTGCAAATCACTGCTGGTGTTGAAATCCCTAACAGAAGGGGAGGTGCTCAGTGTGCTTTTTATGACCGCCTTTGTTCCAGGAGAGGTATATACACAATTAAAGCTAATGTTGCTTGGAGTATGCTCAGACTCCATCATCGTGTTATCCTCACATGGTCTCAAATACCTGCCCCAGCTTGCTAGAGGTGCCAAAATGATGATAATTCACTCTTTCACGGGCCTGAATGAGTTTTGTAACAGGGCCAGCTGGTATCTTCCTGTTTCAGCAGTGGTGAAATTGAAATAACTGATTGATTGGTTTTACATTAATACTTTGCTTGGGTCAGACTGGCTTGGCTCCTAGCCCCACATCCTATCCTCTTGGGCCATGCTACAGAGGATAGAATATTTTAGTATTAAAATTAAGAAATCTTTAGATTTAAGAAATCTTTAGACCAAAAAACCCCGCATTCTTTACTATAATATAAATGAAGACAGGCCGATGCTGTTATGTCTGCAGCAAACACTAGATAATGAAACAAGCTCCATGGGGTTCTTAAAAACGCTTTTGACTCGCATTTTCAAAGTTGAGACCTTATAGCATATTCTTACGAGATACGATGATACAGCTGATGAATTACTGCTTAGATCAGAGAAGAATGCTGATAAGCTGGATTCAGTATTGTAGCTGTCATTGAGGTAGAAAACATTATCTTTACTAGAAAATACATTTTGAAGAGTCTTGCTTGCCTTTGCTTTTGTGAGTGTTGCACGTATGATAAAAATATGTATTCAAACAATCAGGATAAATGGGGCTCCCCCGTGAGTCTCCAGGCTCCGTGCCGTCAGCTCCATGGGGTGAACGTCTCTGAAGGGGGCACCGTGCTGCTGTTAAACAGTGAAAGCTTTTAACTGAGTTATACAGACCAGCCTCTTTTTGTTCTTTCTGAGCTACATGTCCACGTAAAGCCGCTCTCATTGTCTCTCGCACACAGCACTTCCTGAGGCTTCGCTTGGCCACGGGAGGACAAATGGGCAGAGAAGGACACGCGGTGCTGTGCAGCCTCAGCCCTCGGCTCTCAGCGCGAAGGGGCGGCTGGCGCGAGCGGCGCCCTCCAGCACCTTCCCTCTCCTGGCAGTGGCCTGCTGCCCCTCACGGCAAAACATGTTTTCCCCAGGTTCCACCCCACACAGGGCAAACGCAGGCTGAACAGGGTCAGAGTATGTACTTGTTTTTCACGCGGTCTCATTCGCCTCCTATACCTAAGAATAGAGCTGCTGAACACTGAGTACGACACTTCTATCGAATATCGCTCCTGACTCATCTCTGGGGCAATGTGTTCAAAGCAAAGTGGGCTAATTAAAGTATGGGTCCGTGTGCGTCAAAAACTCTTTGTGGTGTAATCATGGGATGTCATCTGGGATTTTTAAAATGTGAGATGTGGCACAATCTGATAAGTACAGAAGAAGAATGGTTTTGTATTTTATGCTTTTAATATGCTGCAGAGAGAGGATGAGCTCTGCGGCAGGAGAGCCCTTCACAGTGTAGAGGGTAAACGTTAGTGACACCTGCAGACCCTCGGCACGGCCTCGCAGGGCGTCATTCGGCTTAGCCGGTTTTGCTGAGGGTGAAGTATTAGCTGCGGTAATTTTTCTGAAGGCGAGGTGGTTTGCCGTGGTTGTGGAAGGAGGCGGGCGGTGCGGCAGTCGGTGGGCGTTTGGGGAGAGCTGCCTTGGCTTGCGGGCGAATTGGCGACTCGGTTGCTAAAAGGGCTCGGTGTGTTCCGCGCAGTGCTGGGGCAAGTCTCCAAGTTTGAAAGGCAGATTCGGGTCCAGAATTTGCAGCCCCTCCCTACTGCCCCCCTGGCTTTAGAGATGTAAGGATTTCTCTCTCTGACAGCTAATTAAACTTAGTTCAATATGTATGTTGTAATCCGTGAAAAAATAATCATCTTCTCTAATGGCTGGAAAGAGCTGTTGCAGTTAAAAAATATTAAATAATTAACCTTTAGTCCTTAGAAATAAGAAGTTTAAAAATTACTTTAGTGCATCAAATTTCAACAGAGGGCAGTGTGACATTGCTATATGCATCTCTGGAGCGTTTTCTGCTGTGATGATTTATGTGAAGACTCTTCCACTCAGTGTCCTCATTAAGCTTATTATAGGAGTAATAGCATTGCTGAAAGCACAGGGAAGATGTAAAACAGAAGAGATTTTTACAATGGCTAGATGTGATAAAGGCAGGATAAACTGGAGAACATTTTAAGGTAATGGATGGAGTCAATTACAGCAGCATCCCAGGATCCAGGATAACAAAAAGGGTTCTGCCGTGAGCCACGGGGAGAGGTTATTGTTATGGATCAGTTCCTTGTCGGGGAATATTTCAGGGAGTTTGTTTGGTGCGCAGACCTCAGCCAGAAGGTTTCGGGCTATAGATTCTAGTTACATCGAGCTGTTTCTGCTCTCCCATTATCCGGATGCCCCGAATGACTGTGGTCTCCAGAGCAACGGAGCGCTCTGTCGGGACCAGCTGATTGAAGTGGTCCCCCGAAAGGATGCTGTGTCTCCTGTCAGCATCACCTGCTGCACAGGTTGCTTCAGACCGTTCTCTCACAGCGAGTGTCTCCCAGCTGTTAATAACTGCTGCCTGGGAAGCAGCATTTTAGCAACAGAGGACCAGAAAGGGGCTTTCTGGGTCGGTGAGTTCAGTCTCTTGCTATCACAGAAAAGCGTATCATATAATCCCCTTCAGAAATTTATCACACTTCATTTTAGAGCAGACATTGCCTTACTCCAGGGGTGACCTAGCTCGGAGGGCTCGGCAGGACAGAAACCCAGCCTACTTTTCATCCACTCCAGTTCTCTGCCTGGCGGAGCTCAGGCGAGGAGACCCTACCCCAAAATAACTAACAGAAAGCGTAACTATTTCAGCTGTTAAGTGAAACAAACCCAAACAATAAGTCTTCCGTTGGGATTTTTTGCATAAGAAAAATAATAAGTATTTGTGTACACCCTGTAGGAACGCCATGTTTTGTACTCTGCCTGCTAGCTCTACAGCAGCAGTTAATTAACAAACACAATTCCCAGAGCTGTGTTGACATTAATCATTGTTGCTGGTGCACAAACAAAGATGTTTTGGCATGAAAAGGTGCTTTGGTAGTTGAAGTTCTTGCTGTTGCTAAACAGAACAGCAGCATTAATTTAAGCTGAGTTTATAGCGTAAGGAAAGAACTGATGTTTGTAAATGGAAGAGAGCAAAGCATCACGGAGAAAGGTGCCAGCAAGAAAGGAACAACTGCGAGCATAGAAGTTAAAATATTTGGATGTTACTTTGGTAACAGCAAGTATTAGATTACAATAAGCAAAGAGCAGTGAGCTAAGGTGAGACATAAACATGCAGAATTGTTGTGTGGGAGCACGGCTCCTCCATGGTCGGACCAGTCCTCTGGCCGTGGCATCTGCTGGGAACTCGGTGGAAGAGGTGAATCCTCGAGACAGAGTATGAACTTGGGCCCTTTTCTGTCTGTTAGCTCTTTTCACTGCAGAAAGCCTTTTAATTCAAAAGCCCTTGAACTTCTTTGATGTCAGAGCTGCAGCAAAGACTTGTTGGCCAAAAGTTGGCTTATTGTCATCTTGTTCTTCGTGACCCGTGATTTCTGTTTAAATAAATTTATAGTGTGTATCACTCAATTGTAGTGTGTCGGAGAGGGGAAAATGCAGTGCTAAGCATAAAGAGAAAGAAATGAAGCAGTGTTTTTAATCATCTCCTAAACTCGCTGTCCTCCAAAACTGAATTGCGTGGTGTCCATGTGTCCTCGTGAAGCCCTGGAAGAGAGACGGGAAGGAACTTGCAACCATTTCAATAGGAATGAGCTTGTAAAGCGGAGCTGGAGCTGAAATCAGAAAGTCAAATGAGAGGGGCTGGGAAGATACGTGAATAGCGAAAATGAGGAAAAAATTATTTCAAGAGACTACTTTATGGTAGGCAAAATGAAGATAAGCAGTATTTGACTGGCTTTATTGAAAATTAAGCCTATATTTAGCCTCCTAAATGGCTGAAATGGCTTTTAAGGGAAATATACTATATACAATTTGGATCCAGATTTCTACCATTGAAGTCGGTTGCATGGTGGAATGATGTATGCGGTACACATTAGTTCCAGTCACAAATGGCCTTCTCCCTGGCAGCTGGTCTGTATACTGATTATGACTATTCCAGAAATCACAGTAATTATAGATGTGAATGCACATGCCTTTTCCTCTTCTGGAATTGCGAAGCAGCTATGCGTTGCTGTGAGAGCGTATCTTCAGAATTGCCCCTGATGTTATTTGCTTGAATAATTCCTGCGCTGCTTGCTGCGGTGTAGGAGAGCAAAGTTCCTTTGACAGACCTTGTTTTGCCATCCTGCAGCGTACCGGGTAAGCTCCTGCTCTTGAGAGAGAGGGTTTTCCTGCAGATTGCCGGTTTCAAGTTGCTCTAATCATATTTACAAGACGGTAACCGGAGACGGCACCGGTGCTCACGTTCCATCCTTCTGGAAGGATCCCCAGCTTCTGACTGCTGCTGGAAATCTGTGCTTTTCACTCTCCAGCAAGGCGAGCCGGAGGACTGCAGCAGGCAGCGGCATTCCTGCGTGAGACTCCTCTGCCATTTCTCAGCGTGGCTGCAAAACGGCGAAGTTTAGCCAACATGCCTGAACTGCATTTGTAGATGTTTTGCCTGCTTCACGGATGCTCTCCGCAAAAGCAGGTTGCGTTTTTCCTCTGCCTGCCGCCTGCGCTGGGAGCTCGGGAGAGGGCAGTGCGGCGCCAGGGTTCGGGGGCTGCTGGGTGGCGGCGGCGGTGGAGAGCCCGCGCCTCCTCGCCTCCATCCATCAGCGAAGGGATGACAATGTCAAACTGTAGCATTTCATAAATGTGAACAAAATACAGTTTAACAATCTGATTTCACCCCATCCCCAAACTGCTCGCAGACATTTTTTTCTTGACAAAATGCCTGTTGAATCAAAATTCACTTTGCGGTTTGATTTAACAATATGTTTGTTTGGTTTTTCCCTCCGGTTGAGGGGCAGGAGCCCCCACCCCAGAAGCAGCTTTCTAAATAGTTGTGTGGAATGACAGATTGTTTCATGGTATCGTACTCTGCTGTGATACTGCAGTTTATTGTATCTGAGTATCTGATGCTCAGCACTGTTATAAAACTATAATATCTTAGGCGTACGCAGTCCCTATGCTTTATGCAGTAGGTAACGGTACGAACAAAGCACCTTCTGAAGGTGTTATAAAAGCAGTGTCTACTTGCATATTGAGCAGAAGGAGAACAAGCTATTATTAAATGATGGTAGTGAAGAAGAACATTTCCTTCCACCCTTAGGCTAATATTAAGTATTCTCAAGGTCAATTGTAAGAGGATATAGAGAAAGACAAGAAGCATAGGTGCTGTCAGTTGTATTTTCTGTTTTCATTTAAGTGTAGCCTTAAAATCAGAATTATTTATAGCTGTGATGTGTTTCCCTGTGACCCTGGTTCCTGTAGTTCAGGAGTGCTCGTTTGTGCTCAAAAAGAAGCTGCGAGTTGTTCTTTGAGTCACTTCCTTTTGTGCATATTGGACAATAGGAAATGCCTGGAGTTTTCTTGGCTTCCAATTTTAATTACAATTTTTCTGCTGTGTACGTATTTGATCTTTTCAGTACCTGGAGAGCCCTGTATACCGAGACTGCTCAAATACGACTGCTTTTGGACTATCTGTCATGCATTGATTTGCATGGGAGTATACTTAAAAAATCTGAATCGATGTTCTAAGGAAACATCTCGGTGCAAATACATGGAATTTGAACTTTAAAGGCAGATTTACACTTCTACCTTGCTTGTGTTGAAGGTAGGAACAGCTGGGGTAGGGCATTCCCTCGGCCGGGAGAGTTGCCCGTGTTCTTCAGGTCTGACTCTGCGTGCAGTGGAGGTGAGTAGTGCTGGGAGCTCCAGCACAGGAGTGTAACGGCACACGTGGAGGTTAGATGATAAAGCTTATCTTTGGATGTGTTTTTAAATGTAGTTCAACATCGCTGTCATCAGAATAACTTTTAAACGTTTTAATGTTAAATACTGCTTTTATGTGTGTGAACTTCGCTGCTGATGGAGGGTAATAGAAAAGAAACACAAAATGCTGGAAAATTCCAGTGAGCTTTTTATAAAGTAAAAAGCCCATTTTTAATCCATTTCAGCGTACACACTTACAGGCTTTAAACCAGGGGTTATTCAGCGACTCCTCTAATCGCCATTCACAACAGCGGCATTTCTAGCCTTGCCGGTGCCCTTCAGCAAGTCACTTAAGCACCGTTTGCCTCAGTTTCCCATTTGTGAAGCGCGTGGAGATAATAATTCTTGTCTACTTCACAAGAGTTGTAGGACCCAAAGTGCAGTACTTAAGCACGAATGCCAGCCCTGCTGAAGTCAAGGCAAAATAAACTGTATGATTTCATACTAATTTTATACTGACCTGATAATCTAGGTAATTAAATACTTGTGTGTATGTTAGTTAAACACAGTTGAACGTATGTTAGTCTTACGAGTGCGTATGCATAAGATGTTTTGGAGGTTTTATGTCAGCTGGCTGTGGGTAGGCATCGCTAGGTGTCATTATTTATTAAAACAAACGTAGTTTGCTAACGTGTGGATTACGAGTGCGTGTGTAACTGTATGTGTTCGGTTGAGAAAAGTCATATAGGAAATCCAGGCTGTGTAGGAAAAACGGCTCCGATGTACCCTGCTCTGCAACTGGAGCGTTAGTTTTTGGGTTTCTGGAAGTTGTCCAACCTTTCAGTGAACGAGGGTGAATTTCAATCAAATCTGCGTCAAATTAAGCATGGCCTTCTTTTGAGCTTCCTTGGGTAATTCCATTTTCTTTTTGTTTGAGTTTTTGCTCCTTTAGATTTTAAGTGTTTCGCAGTCATTTTTGGATCGGAAGCTCCGGTCCAGCTAGCTACCTGAGTAGGTGCTTGTCGTGTTTATGATGAGCCCTTTGTGGAAGCTGCAGGTCCATCGGCTCGTTGTGTTTACCCCTGTGTGCCAGAGTGCTCTGGTACGTGCTGAACCTGAGGGATGTCCCGAAGGTGCCTCCATTTGGGGGGTAAGTATGTGCTTGTGTGCTTTCTTGGAAATAAATGGATTTTAGCAAAGTAGTGAACACATACTTAATTGGGACTTAATTATTAACTTCCTCTTTATTTGCGTAAAAGGCATTATCAAATGTATCATTGTGATGCATCTTCTTGTCTCGGTCTCGTAACTCAACATTCACTTCTAAAAAGAGGACGCTTTGTTGCGGGTGCTTTTTCCTGCCTCCCGTTTCACAGAGCTCCATTCCTCCTCACATTTCCATGCCAAATAGCTCAGCGAGAACCAATCGGGGAATGTGACAAATGTTGAGAACGTTTCTATCTTCCTTCGCTGCCAGTGGAGCACTCATTCTGTTTTCAGGATGTCAAATGATGTGTGCAGCAATAAGCTTGCCTCACTAGCACTCAGTAGGGGGAAGAAAAAACTCACAGTGCCTCTTCTCTGTCTTTATAGGTGAAGCAAGCAAGTAGATGCCTCAAATGCTATTTTCCAAAATTCATTAGAATTTTCTGAAAAAATAATTTGTTTCTCCCTTATTTATTTCTTTTCTGCCTTCATTTCAGAGCCTAATTTTACATCATTATATGTTGTTATGTAACCAATGATTAGATGGTTATCAGCTGTATACTAATCTTGCCCCTCTTACTCTAAGGCAAGTTAACGCAGAAGGCGGGCAATGCGGCAGTATTGTGAAATGAACACTATCATGAAGTGCATTATTTGCTATTCAAGGCTTGATTTCACAGCTCATTCTTTATGTAGGTTCAGCTGTACTGGGTTCCCTTGGGCCGATCAGGCTCTATGCTGGTGCAGGTGAGAGCAGAAGCTACTCCTCTTATTTGTATATTCTCAGCATACATCTCCACTTCTTTAAGCGTCTACTTTATGTATTTGTCCGTGCTACAACCCCTGTGGTAGGGGCTGTCTTTTCCAATGGAAGCTCAGTGTCAAAAATAACAGGCCCGATGCGGCACTTCCCCGGCAGTGCAGCTCGTATCAAGGGTGTGCAGTGCCCCAAAATACAAATGGCTTGATGACCGGGGGCTGGGCGCTGTGTTCACATCAACACGTGGGCTCGCAGGTCTGTCTGCAGTGCAGACGGGCACGCTGAGGAAAGCCCTTGTTACGCTTCGGGGGTCCCACAGGCTTTGTTGCCTCCTCAGGTTTCATCAATAGTACGGTACCTGTGCACACGCTTTGTCTGGAAGTCTGTAATTAAGGTGTAATCAGGAATTTGTGGTGACTATTTGTCGTAAAGCTGTATTCTAATAAATTCATACCAAAGTGGTGTAGTTAGAAAAAATTGTGAACATTGGTGGCTGTGAATGTCCAAAATTGAACTTCTGAACTGAGGCAGAAGCCTGGTATGGGGTGGCTGTAAACGCTGATGATGCCTGAATTAAACAAGTGGCACATCCCAAATCCTCCAGTTAATAAGGAGACATAAACCAGAACCACTGGTTAGGAGGCACGTGTTGGGCTTTTGTACATGGAGTACCCAGGGAGAGCCAAGGCCTTGGTGGTCTGGAAAGCAGAGCTGGCCGTGAAAAAGAAGGGTTCCCAAAGTAAGAAGTGGTCTCAGAAAGAAGAGGGACCAGAAGGGAGGTGGTGATGATCCCGGCTGGAGGAAGGATCCTGGATGTCGGATGCGAGTAAGGGGACGAATGCCGGGGGACGCCCAGGGCCCTGGGCCAGGAAGGATAACTGCACAGGTGAAGCAGGACGGCTTTCTGCCTGACCTCTCTGCGGGACAGCGAAGTCGAGACCTGATGAACAAAGAAGGCACTGAGGGGGATGAGGGTAAAAGCTCTGATCTCGTTGGTTTTTTTTAAAATAAACCCCAATGTCCAGATCTACTACAGGTTGTTGCTTACTCTCATCCGTGACACAAAGGGGACGAAACCCCTTTGTGCAGCTTCAGAAACATCCTTTACTGTATCTATTTGACTTTGTGGACCTTTTTAGCAGTTGTCCATTATAACATACGCCGACAAAGCTTATTGCGGTAACTCTTGTAAGGGCAAGAATCTCTCTTGGGAACTTCTGGGGAAATACTCAGCTATCTTACATTGCTCTCCCCTGCGCTTGGAAATAGCACTCGTGTCAACAGCAGGATCACGTCATATTACACTGTAGGTGTGAAGGACACAATCGTTCTAGCAAGGTATTTTCAATAAGCCAGGTCTCAAAAAGAGATCCAAACAATCGTTATGATGAGGAACAGAGAGGATATTAGTCAAAAATATTGGTTTTGAAGGTGCACAACTTTGGAGGGGCTACCAAAAGCAAATGTCAGTTGTTTGGCTGCTATAGGAGTCTACACCGTATTTCTTTTGCTTGACAATAGAGAGTTGGGAGAGATGAAATCGGCATTCAGGAGGCAGCTGGGAAATGTATGTTTTCTCTCTCAGCAGCATGAGTGATGTTCAGGTCTCGCTCATGCTAGCACAAGTCATTTTGCAGAACGAAACTCTACTCTTCTGCTTTATTATCAGTGTTCTTCCAAGAAACAATCCTATCTGTGTTGTTATATTAATATATTATTTTTCTGTTTCTTTTTCCTGGTAGACAGAAATATACAGGGAACATACCTATATATTATAAGGTTCCCTCGTGCTTTATTACGATTTTTAAAGGTAATGTTTCTGTTGTATAATTTTAGTTTAACATCATTTTATGTGAAGGATGACGAGGAGGAGTGAGGTATCACATTAGCTCTTTCCGTTTCTGGCTTGGATTATGGGCCCAAAGGAAAGAAAAGACGTTCTGACTCTGTCCCTGCATAATGGGATGGCAAAGGGAGTGGGTTTGGAGGGAGGCTCGAGTCTGTCCGTCCGGCTTGGCAGCTGCTGTGGTTTCTCCCAAGAAACCTCTAAGAGGTGCTGTAACTGAATCCTGCGTTTCTCATTTGGTTTGGAAAAACTCTCCCTCTGAAGGGCCCTTCTTGGGATAGTGTACTTACAACTTGCCTACATAACTAGATTGAATTGTAGAATCACAGTCTGGCAGAGGTCGGAAGGGCCCTCTGGAGATCATCTCGTCCACCCCCCTGCCAGAGCAGGGTCACCTCCAGCAGGTTGCACAGGACAGCGTCCAGGCGGGGTTTGAGCCTCTCCAGAGAAGGAGACTCCACCATCTCTCTGGGCAGCCTCGTCCAGGGCTCTGTCACCCTCGAAGGAAAGAAGTCCCTCCTCATGTTGAGATGGAATTTCCCGTGTTCCAGCTTGTGCCTTTTGCCCCTTGTGCTGTCGCTGGGCACCACTGGAAAGAGTCTGGCCCCATCCTCTTGCCACCCGCCCTGCAGATATTGGTAAGCGTAGATAAATTGAGCCAAACACTTCNCAGATATTGGTAAGCGTAGATAAATTGAGCCAAACACTTCTGTCTTAGAAAATTAATGTAGTTGCTGTAAGACCACCTGAATTATAAAACAATCTAAAAATGCTTATGAACAAAGAGTTCATCCATACTCTCTCTCTCATCCAGTGATTTATACTGGGGAGCTTTTCCGTCTCGCTGTTTTGATCAGCTCTCTGCGGGAGCCTCTATGTAGTATTGATGTAGAATTGATATAGGAAGTTGCATAAAGTTTCCCTATCGCATCTTAGGAAGAAAATAAATATTCCAAAGAGTAGAGGTTATGAGTCCCAGTGAAAAACAACACTTTAGCCTAACTGCACATACAGGCTGGTAAATATACTGCCTTCTGTCAAGGAAGGAGAACTATAAATGCATATTAGCTGAATCTGTGCCAAACAGTATGACTGCAGTTGGATCGGCTCAGTGATAGAGAAAGTACTACTTCATGTCAACATAAATTTTTAGATTATTTTCACGGTGGGAAAAAAAGAACTTGTTTTAGGCCTACTGCTACGTTATATATCAGAAATACAAAATGCTGATTGTATAAATTTCAAACCCAGGACAATTTAGAAAGATGAAATGTTCTAGACGTCTTGTGGTATCTGTGGCAATTATGTGCATCTTGTTTCTCGGAGAGCTTTATTTAAGTTTATGTTTAGTTCTAGAAATGAGAAAAGAAAAGGAAAGGTGTCATGCCAGAAATTCAACCTGCCGGAGGGATACTAAAAGGACTGTAAGGGCAATTCAGCTTCATTATTTTCTACTGAGACAAGTACAGAATAGAGAATTTAGAGAGCTGGTTTATTGTTTCGTTTACACAGAGGACACGCGATTGCGAACGCGCCTCCATGAGGCTTGTCTGTCTGACGAGAAAGCAAACAAATACCTTCACAATCTGGCCGAGGTTAGGTAAGACTGGCCCCGTGTCCTTTACGCCTGGCCTTCAGCAGCAAGCCCTGAAGATCATCCCAGAGCTGTCCTTAATTTAATTTGGGGCAAAATACTGGGGAAGGGCTTAGGCAAGGATTGTAATTGCTCGAACCATTAAGGTTGAAAATAGCTGCTGACAGGAGTTATTCTCCTGTATGACAGTATCCAGGAATTACAGTCTAGGGTGCGATAGCCTTTCATTAACATCAGCACCCAAGATAATGATACAAGTAAAACTGTTGTACTTTATTACATTCTTGCTGTCATTTAATTGCTTGATAATAGGTTTTCATAACAATAGAGGCCCGTGGAAAGTTGGCTGGAGTAATCCCAACTGGTGTATTAACTGCAGCAAAGTTACCATTAGCGAAGCGAGTTGTTTGGGGAGGTCATTCGGAACAGATGGCTATTATTTAGGGAAAATAGCTGTAGAATCGTGTCTCACGAGAGAAGCTGAAGTTCCCATATTTAATATGAACTATACGAAAATGCGCAAAAGGGTTCCCAGGACCGGCTAGACAAAAGAAGCGCTATGCTGTAAAACTTCACAGCGGAGCCGTTGTGAACAGGGAGTGCCGGGAGGTGGAACGCGGGTTCTGCTTCCTTTTTAATATGGTCATATATTCTTTTCCCTTAATGAACTTAACCATAAGCAATCTATTCTTGTTTCATTTCACGAGCCTGTTTTGCCTCCATGTAGACAAACCTCACACGGAGCGTAGGCAGACTACTACCTTTGAATAATAATGTTAATCAATATTAATAATACATAATGCTTCCACGCAAATGTGTGCTTACATCTGCAAACAGGGGGGTTCGAACATGGTGATGCAAATGTTAAAACGCCGGTGTTTGTTGCATTTGATGTTAAGGAACTCTGGTGGGATTTTCTTCTCAGGAAAGAGCTCATGTCTCATTTGATCACCCTGGGACGCAGTTTTAAGAAAATTAATTAGTTGTAGTGGAATGGACTATGAATTTTATTTTCATCGGTATTGGACAAGCTGTTTTGTAATGTCGTTGTAATTTCCAGCGTGAGGACGGGTACACAAGGGGACGGCATGTGTAACCGTCATGGTTTTGTTACTGGGAGGTGAGGCTGAGACAAAATAAGGATGTTTTCCAGAGAGATTTCTCATACAAATTGAAGTTGTAGGTGCCAATCAAATCTCTTTGCCATTTGTGGCTCCCAGCTTTCACTTATAAATTTCAATGAATAACAAAAGCAAGTCAAAGTCCTGCGAAAGACCGTATTGAGCAACAAACTGTTTTTTGAAGAGCCCTTTTCCTTCCCTCACGTAGATGGGAAATAAATACAATCCCAGCTTCCTAAATCGTTCTAAAATTGCCAGATACCCAATTTTCCTCCCATAAGAGGCATCTTAACCTCCCGGGGAAGGTATATATTACTTCTGGGGATGCTCTTACTTCTTTCGTACCGATATTGGGAGTTACTGTGGAAAGCTTGTGTGGGACAGTGCAGCTGGGTCTGTCACATCAGCCAGTTGTCCACAGCAAACTGGGATGCAGGGAGGGCACCCAGCTGTCTGACTGGGCTGGCTGTATGGTAGGGGCTGTTTTTTAAAAGGCTGAGTGTACTGCTGAAATGGTATGCGTTTTTCCATTAAATATACATCAAATACTGGAAATGGCGTAATGAAACTGCAGACACCTGGGGCCCTGGCTGTCTTGCAGGTCTGGAGAGGCCGAAGATGGGCTGGCCCTGGGCTGGCCCTGGCCTGGCGGAAGGGTGGCCGGGCCAGCGTGGGGAGGTGGACCTGCAGCCCCGGACCGCTGCTGGCCAGGCTCTGGCCACGGCACAGCTTTCCCTCCTGGGCTGCAGGCTCAGGGCTCCTCAGGCAGCTTTTCCAGGCTGGTGTCAGGGTGGTGGGAGGCAGGCAGAGCCCTGAGAGTTAAGGCCACTGACTCTCTGAGTAAGGTGCAAGATGCACTGTTCCTTCCCAAACCGCGCAGGCCTGCAGGTGTCATGAGGGACGGCCCGTGTTCACGGAGGCAAGTCATTAAGAGAGAGTTGTGTCCTGATTTCCAGGCGACTTTTGCTTTCAGATGCATTCATCCACTCCAGTTTCACACTAGTAAAAATGGTGGTTTAGATACTACCGAGAACTTTGCCATGGGACACTTACTGTTTTATGTGTGGTTTAACAATGCAGGTTCAATGCCTAATTATAAATGTCTGAGTAGTTCCAACTGAAATCACTGGATTACTTAGGTGCTTGTATCCCGGCTTGGGAGGAAACTGTGCCCACCTGGGCTGAGAGCTTCCTCTCGGAGTAACGGTGTTACTCAAGGGAGAAGGTGCAGTGTGCCAGCCCTTCCGACTACAGGGCAAGGCAACTTGGACAAAATAAGTGTAGTCACCACATTAAATATGATGAAAGTTTGTAAATCGCATGCATCTGCTCTGGAACAAGTGGCGATGGTAACATTGGTAAGCTGTTGTATTCCCTGCGTTGGGGATTATGAGATGACTGCAGTTTGTTTGTCTCTTGGAAAAACATCTAAATTCTTCATGTGGAAAGCAAATGGACTTTTATTTGAATTTTTTTTTAATGCAACCATAAAAGTTTATCTATTGTAAATTACTATTTTTTTTTTTTGGTCTTGTACTGCAGTATTCCTCTATTAAATGCAATCAAAACAATGCAAAATATTTTTCAGCAGAGCTAATCACCTGCAGAAATGGATCAGTGAAGGTTAAGGCTGAACCAAAGCTATCAAATGTAAGTTGTGGAAGATGGGGATGCACAAACCTATTAGATCACTTAATCCTCCAAACCTCCAAATGCAAGATGTTTGCTGGGAGAGAAGGACATGTCAAACTGAGAAGAATCATTATGGCAATGAGTACTTTTTTTGGTGTTTATTTTGTTTTACTGATACGTTAACAATATTGGGGAAGAATAACAGTGTCACTTGCTTTTATACAGCCAGGGTTGCAGAACCCCCTAATAATCAGCGGTTTGTATCAATACAGTGCCTTTCTTCTGGGTGACCAGAAATGGTCATGTGATGGGAAAACTAGCCATGGGATATCTGGGGGATGCCAACCATCACAGGAAGGCCTGGGGGTGTTGGTGGACAGCCGTCTGAGTATGAGCTGGCAGTGTGCCCTGGTGGCCAAGAAGGCCAACGGCATCCTGGC
>RSEF01000011.1:13934390-13947539 GCA_003993805.1 Himantopus leucocephalus | reverse complement strand
CCCCAACGTCCCCAGTGGCCGATTTGGCCTAAACCATGACAGCCTGGCAGACCTTTCAAGCCAAATTCATGGCAACTGCCTCTTGGGCAGGTAAATGTGTCGAAGAGGGAACAGAAGCTTGCCTCAAACTGCCCGGACCTGGCTGGGTTTGAAGCGAGCACCTTTTTCTTAGTTTTGCTGCTTGTTTGCAATCCGAAAGCCTAACTCATTCCTGTGTTGTACAAACCTCCTCCGTGTTTGTGCATAAAGCGAGGCCTTTAATCAAGTTTTGCTCTGATGGTGGAGAATGTTATTAATAATATATAAAACCTATTTCATGTAATTAAAAGTGGGGAAGAAAGTATTATTTTACAATTATGCTGACAGTCTGTCGTTGATCTTGGAACCTTTGTCAAGGTATGTGAGTAATAAAAATGAATGCCCTCTCATTTGAACCTTGGAGTAAAGCTATCATTATGTTTGCTAAGCCAGCACTGCCCTGTGAAAGTAAAGTACTGCGTTAATTGTACTCAAGAACGGGATCTGTTGGCTTTTTTAACCTTTCTTCCCACGTCTTGTCACTTCTGCATTACGAAGCTCAAGTGAATTACCTTAAAAAGGGAAGGAAGTGGTAAAATGACAACCATTTTTGCAAACATTTAAATAATTTATAAGGTTAATAAAATACCAGCGCATGGGGAGCTGGGTTTGTCGGTGTACAGTGGCGGTGTGTGAACGATGTGTGTGTAGGTGATGCGAAGAGAGCACAGCACGCGTTCTGGCTTCCTTGCACACCGACTCGGCTTCAGAGCAGTGCAGTAACCGTGTTTGATAACAGGATTTGGCCCTTCTGTACAGATGCTCTATATTCAGCTGCAGCTTAACGTAGGCTGAAATAGAAATTTGTTATTTTGCTTTAGTTAAGTCAGTGTTTTCGGACTCGGGCATCAAAGAAAGGGTGGTATATACCTTCCTGTAGCTTGTGTTTTCCTTCTCCTCTGCTTCCCCCTCCCGAGCAAGCTCCAGCGTACTAATGCAGGGCTTGGTAGCGCAGGACTTTTAGGAACTTGGAGAGAGCTGCAAAAGCTACTTCAGAAGCTGGATGGATATTCCGGCCGGCAAGCCACACTAACGGTACAGCTATTACACTGGCAATACCTGAGCTGTGTCACTTAAAACGAGCTGATATATTCAGCCGTGGCTGCAGGTTGCGTTAGTCCTACATGGCCCAGTGCTGAGAAGAAGTGTATTTTTTCAGGAATGGATGCAAGTTTCTGAAAGTTACGCTGCTTGTTTAAAGGTGGCATGAAAATTTTACCCAGGTGTGTATGTGTTAATTCCAACTATATAGTTGTGATGCAATGCTACTTTTTTAGCCTCTTAAAAGAAAAAAAAAAAGGTAAAGTTATGATTAAGTAGTTGACAAGAAAGCGAATAATGCCATGCCTGTTTTCCTTTTCCTCCTCTCAAATTGTTGTATTTAGTGTAAAGACCAGGAGGCAGCTTTGGAGTATGTTTTAAGAGCCATCATTCACGTCACGTCAGGGTTTCCAGAACATTTTTTTCAATCTAAATTAAGCATGATGGCAACACTGCCTGGAAATTATTTTGCTTACAAGTGAAAAGAAACAAAGACTGTAGCGTATGTGTCGTACTCCAGAGGGGAATTACCGTTTTGGGTGGATGGATGGGTCTGCGATCGCTGAAAGCACTCACTCGCCTCTTGTGCGTGTGTGAGAGTGACTGGATGCATGCAAGTGGGAGTCGCAGCTGTCTGCCCCTGCTGCACGGCGTCTCTTGCACAAAATCCCCTAAAATGGGTCGCAGAGTTTCTGGTGTGTAGCCAGTCATGAAGACTTTGCATGGCCGCACATATTCAACCACTTTTACCCCACAGGTTCACTGTCTCGCTCGCGTGAGCCTTGCGTGCACGCTCTGCTCCCGACTGAGATTTCAAAAGAAAAAATGTTTTCTTCCTTCGTTAGCCTCCAGATAGCAGCAGAATACCTGCTGTCGATAGCTTATTACTTCGTTTCCATCCCCCGTATTTATCATGTTATTAATTCCCCTTCATAATATTAAAAATGTTAATTCAGTGTTTGCTAAGTCTCCTGTTTCCCAGTGAGAATAAGACCAAGCTGTTTAATCTTTCCGCACAACCCGCTGCAATTTTTGAGAATTGTTATCATTTTGATTACTCTGTAATGCACCTCCCAGAACAATTAGAAACTCTGTAAACTGAAGCTGCGGCAAGCTGTTTGTGGGCGATTTGGGCCCTGGTGAGGAAACCTTTGCAAACTGGCCGTGCGGTCGGTGCTCCCCAGCCAGCCTGTGCATCACGTGCGCCTGCGTTCTGTGAAGCATCGACACGCGCGTCCTTCGGTGACGATCTTTCGGGGAGCGAGCAGGTTGGGCAGGGTGAGAGCAGACGGCGAGGGGCTCTAAGGGAGGGTAGCGCTCACCCTCTAAAGCACTGGGGCCGGGTAAAAGGCCCCGGGCAAAACTTTGGAAAACGCAAGTTGGACCTGAAAGCGGGGAAGTGAAAAGGGTCAGTGAGCCCGAGAAGGGCTGTTCCTGTGGAGGGGCTCAGACGACCGCAGAGGCACACACTGAGGGCCTGACTTCGCTCTTGTTCACAAAACATCTGCGGTGGGTTAGCGGGGATATTATTTTGCATCACTAGTGGCCACCTCATGTGCCGTCTAATGGGAATTCTGAGGAAATGTCTGTCTTCTGAGTGGAGTTGGGACTTTTTCTTTTTTCTTTAATTTGGGATCTTGCAGCATCTGAAAGAATTCCCTAAATCTCTCCCATATTCTTGTATGTTGCCTAAGGTTTTCCCCACTTTTCAGTTCTTTGTCTATTTGAGGTAAAACCTGTGTGTTGTTATGACCAAAAATAGGATATTTTATTTGTTGCTGCTAAAAGGGTCCCTTGTTTTCCTGGGGAGAGCACAGCGGAAGATCACCCTCTGTCTGTGAGCAGAAAGCCACTGGGTGAAGGATCCAGTTCTTTCGCCCTCCCTGGCGCTGCCGTCCTTCGCTTTCACTGCTCTGGTGAGCCGCGTCCCAGGGACATGCTGGCATACAGGAATTCTTTTTATTTGGGTTCCAAGTGTGAATTGCTCCAGTAAAATCAAAATGTAGAAAAAGTAAGTTATAACTACTTAACAAAGGAGTAACAACGGGATTAAAATAGAAGACTGTTTCTGCTGTAGAAGTAGTATTACAGCTGTGCCTGGCGGTGGGGTAGGCTTTGGGATGAATAGGTACGTGGGTGACTTGAAAAATGACATCAGATACTTTGTGTGCCATGAGTTAAAGCATATACGTTGCTACCCACAGTGACTTATTTCAAGTGGCTTATATTTGGCACAGTATGCCTTTAGATTACAGAAGGAAATGCTAAGCGTGGAGCTCTTATTGCTCCGCTCAGGCTTAGCAATTATGAAGAATAAAAAATTTACCAGAGCCTGAGCTCTTAGATAGTTATAAACATGGGGAGAATTAAGGGACAGGAAAATTATAGCAACCCAGCTAAACCACTATAATTAAGGCTGAATTGCTTTTTATATTATAGCATTCATGAAGTAGAATGTTGAAATAAGTGAGAAGTAAAAGCTCAAATACTGTTTCAGACTTAAATTTTGGTAGGACAAATCCGCTTTATCTCACGATGTGTGTGTAACTGTCAGTGTCTCTCGTCCTCCTCCTCTCCGTGCCGACGATGCCTGGCCCTCCGGACTCAAATGTCTCCCGAGGTTCCTCGGCGGGGAGGACGGGGCTTGCTCTTGCGCAGGGACAGCCTGGGAGTACACGCTCTGCCACGCTCAGTGCCGTTTGCAAAAGGCTCCTAAATCACTCGGGTGGGTGTAAAATCCCCTTTGTTATGGAATCGGAGATGCCCTAACAACCTGCACGTTCAGATTCAGAGCCAAAAAAGATTGTAGGGTTTTGGTGTTGGTTTGTTGTTTTTTTTTTTTGTTTGTTTTATTTTTTTTGGGGGGGGGGGCGGATGGACAGGGAGTTGTTTGTTTGTTTGTCTAAATTTTAACTAATTTGTTTCATACTTTTAGTACTGATATGCTTTTATACAGTAGACCCACCTGGCTGCCTCTGCATCTTCATCAGTCCCCTGCTCATAACTTTGGAATCCGGTGACCGGTTTCCACTGAAGCTGACAGTAATGGAGACACTTGAGAGATACTAAGTTCCCCCAAGTTTGGTGAAAATCCTCAGCTAGAGAAAAAAGACCTACATTAAAGCTCCATCGGGGGAAAGTCGGGCAGAACTCAATCCGTGTTGGCTTTGGGAGGCAGCAGCCAGACCAAAGCAGACAGCACGGGTTATCAGCCGGGCAAACGGAGGACACGGGAAGAAGCTGGAAGTACATAGAGAGGAGGTTAGCGAATACAGGACACGGGTCTTGCTGTTTGTAAGCCTGTTTGGATCAGCGGGTTTGTAGTGGGAATAAATTCCAATGTGTGAATTTCAAAGGCACCCCTACAGCTTAGGGAGAGAGGCTTTCTCACGGATGGGGAAAAGCACCACACAGAAGTAGGCTGAAGTCTTAGAAAGGGATAAAATATACAAGAAAACAAAACAATCTTTGTGGAGAGAATTCTCAGGCTGATGGTGATATTATGCACACGACAGGTGATATTATGCACATGTAGACTGCAGTAATTTAATTACAGCTATATTCTGCATTATTCTGACGCGATGAGCTAGATCAATGGTGCTGCTTAGCCTCCCCCCATGTCATAAACCAGAAGGCAGTTCTTTGGAAACCGTAAGACTGACTTAAAGATCTTGGCTGCATTAATTTGGGACTCCCTTTAAATTCTATCTTGAATTATGAAACGACAAAACTTGGAAAGAGCTCTGAATGCTGTTCGTGTTCATGGTAAATTGGTTTCATGCAGGAGGAAGCGCGGCCACCTTTGAGCGCTTCTGTAAGTCCCAACCAAACTGAACGTTGATCTCAGCATGTTGGAGAGGGGGGAAACCATGATTTCGCCCTGAATGGGAGCAGCAGAGAACCTTTTCCCTCTGTTTCTAAATTCCTTTTCATGTAAGCTTTACCGTCTCTTTGTAACCATCTGCTGCAGTGCTGTGCACTCTGAGCTTGTGTAACATTTAAGATTTTTTGTTTGTTTGTTTCTGTGGCTGTGGAGAAGAGCTGGAGGACACGAGCTCTGAAAGTTCAGAAGCAAAAGAGCAAATGAGGCAAAGGCCATCCCAATTTAAGGGAATTCAGAATTTGTTGTTAAAAACATAGCTGGTTAAAAAAATCCTGAGAACTTAAAATATAGTTATCAGGCTGTTGTCTCCACCATCTTCCGACATCTTCGTTTAACCCTAAATATACCTTCATGGTGTCCCTGCCTTGTTGGCTGCTGGAAGATGGATGTGTGACTCTCTAAGCTGTCTGTATTTTTAAGACGATGAGCTATTTTGGATTATAAAATGCGATTGTTCTCCAAAATAAGTTTTGGTAGTGCTGACCAGACTTTCTCACGGATGAATGATGTATAACAGGCAGGTAAACTTGAACTCAAAGCTTGTTAAGTGGAAGCTAATATATATTTTTCAAGGGACAAGAAGATGTTAAACCTAATTGTCTGTAACGTATAGGCCAGAAGTCGGGTTGGAGGATGTCTTTCCATTGGCTTTAGTGACAGTAGGTATAGGCTCAAACAGATTTTAATTGATAGGAGTAATAAAGGTATGTGTCTTCTAGAACTCTGAACAGGATATTTTAATGCACTTTTTATACATGGTAACTTTTCTGCTTCAAATATGCTAACCTGGTTTTGTAATTTTTATTTTAAGCAGAAGATAGTCGGCATTTCTTTGTGTTGTTTTCAGACTGGTCAGTCTATTCCAGAGGTCCACAGCTGGAGTCTTTGGGCTTTTACCCGGCAGGGCTTTTTTACTTGTGCGGTGTGCACTGCAATGTGGTGGGGTAAAGACAGAGTAATTTTTAGGTATCCTTTGAAATGTTAAAACGTTTGCTAATTCTGCCTTTGTGTAATTATACACCTGCCAGGGTTTGGGGATTTATATAGCTGAAGCAAAACCTTATGTGTGCAAAGCAAAATGACCATTGAAGAATCTTCTATGAAGAATCACAGAATGGTTTGGGTTGGAAGGGACCTTAAAGACCGTCCGGTCCCACCCCCTGCCGTGGGCAGGGACACCTCCCACTGGAGTAGGTTGCTCAAAGCCCCGTCCAGCCTGGTTGGAAGCCTCCAGCCAGTGCCGGATCTTGGGCTCCTGCTGACCACCGAGCCCTGATGTGGAGTTCAGGAGTGTGGGATGGGTCTGCTGAAGCAGCTGTGGTACCAGAGTCCCAAAGTTCTGTGTGTCTCTGGTAGAGCTGCCGTAGGGGCTGGTGGTGCCCAGTGGAAAGCATCTCTGAGGTTATGCTGCTGCAGTGCTTTGGCCTGAAGGCAGCTTGGGTGGAATCTAGCTGAAGGAGTTTTATTTTGTCAAGAAAAAGAACTATAATGGTTGCCAAATGACCAAGCAGAAATGAGGAACAGATGTTTCCAGTGGGGACTGGAAGCTATAGCAAATTTAAAACAAAATTACAAGCTGTAGATTATTACTAGAAGGTTCTAGAAGTATGAACTCTCTGCAAAAAAATTTCAGAAATCAGGAATGTCCTTTATTTTCTGGGACTTTGGTTTGACAGAAATAAATGCATTACATGTATGCCAGGTGTGCAAATTTTAAAATGTGTGTGCCTGTCCAGTACTCTTTGCTACTCCTTGTTTAGGTCCTACATTTGAAACCTCCCAGCTAATGAAGAGTTATTTGGTATGAATTTACTTATGGTGCTGAGAATTTGGCCCAAATTTCTTAAGCAGTGAGAGGGTAGACACTTCATGAATTTTCAGAACAAATCAATTTGTGTTCTTGTTTAATTCATGAACTCGTGTTTAAGGTTTAGGGGGTTTGGGGGGGTATTTATTCATTTATTTAAAATAAATCTGTTTCTTTCAAAGCTGGAAGTCATCTTGTAGGGTGTGTTTCTAAGAACAACAAACTAAGGCTTGGCTTGGTAGGATGCCTACAGTGCGCAGCTCTGGACTACAGACCAATGTAATTGTTTGATATCAGCATTAATGCGCATAATTTTGTGGAAACCCCTCATTTTCCATGCGATCGAAGTGACCTGCCACCGTATTAGGGAGGATTCCCAAGGACTGCTCTCTAAGAGCAGTATTTGCTGGATCCTGAATTATCCCGGGGTTTGCATTTTGGTGGTCCTGAGTTCCAGTCTCTCTAGGACAGTTGCGTGGAAGTCGTGGTGGTTGGAAAGCTCGCGGACGCTTCGGTAGGAGTAGGGATAATGCATTGCTCTAGCAATGGCTGGAGAGATCAGTTCGAGCTGTCTCACTCCTTTATCCGCAGTCAGGTAACTTCCAATGAAGCGTACTGAATGTTTCTCTTGGCTTGATGCAAGAAATTTGAGGCGGCAACCTCGATAATGCGGTCAAAACTTGGAAGGAGCAAACCTGGGTGTGGAGCCCCGGGTGCGGAGGCTGTGGGGGTTACAGGGCTAAGAAAAAGCCTACCACACAGCCAAGGGAACACAGATCCACGTAGAAGCATCCCCTAGAATTGGCCAATAAATCATAGTGATAATTGAGAATTTTGCTGGACATTTAATTTCTTACAGGAAATACTTTCTGTGTTAAATTTCATTAAGCTCAGAGTAATTTAAAGTAGTCTATAAACAGAGAAATAGTATGAACACTTACACAAATGAGCACCCGTTTTGCCTTCACTTAATTTTGTACGAAATGTAGTATGAAACTCCAAAAAGAGTTAGCTGTAGACGTGATTTGATGCCTGAGTAGGATAATTTTGAATTATGACTTACGTTAAAAAACAAAAATCCTCTTCAGATGTGAGACAAGAGAGAAAGGGGAGAGATGTGCTTATTATATTCAAGACCTGTGATACATAAGCATCAATGATTCCATTTGTTTTATACATTTGCTTGTCATTTTAATGGTTTATTATCAGGGATCCAGTCAAAATTGGCAATAAAAAGAACATAGCTTTACTTTGATTCAAAGGCTGCAGCAGATATGCCAGCAGAAAGGATAAATAAGGCATGGAAAATATGCTGTTAATAAGGGAAATACAAGTAGTTCTAAGCATATTTCACACGCTTTTTCTTTATTTTGATTTCAAGCAGGGTGTTGAAAGCACTTAAATTATTAAGTTATAGTGAATAGTACCTTGAACACGGGTTGAAATATTCCATTCTAGAGCAGACTTGGGTTTGTTCTTGTAAATTTATTCTTATAAATCATTTTCAGAGAAGAAGGAAAAAAATACGGTCCTTTCTGATTTTGTGTACCTTACAGAAAGGGAATGTCTTCTTTCTAAGAACCTCATTGCTATTCACTGCAGTTCCCCATTCCAAGGGAGGAAATATGCTGGAGGATTCTGTGGCATCAGGACTGTATATTATTCTGTCCTTCAGTGGCCGAACACAACGTATAGGTGAGAGAATGTAACGTGACTAAATATAGTTCAGCACTATCATTCTTTCTGGTGCCAAAAGCCCGCTGGCTGGCCAAGCGCTTGCCCGATGGAAGGTCAGCTGGCCCTGGGTCAGGCAATTAAACTGCCTCGTGCCCTTTTGGACCAGTCCCTTCATCTGACTGTGGCAGTGTTACGGGAGAAAAGTCTCGATTAAAAAGTTTAAAAGTAGAGTAGCTGTCTGTACAACTGGATTCTGTGCCTCGGGTTTTCTTTGCTGACACCTTTCTTCTTCCCAGGGGAGGAAGAGAGGACAAGAAATTAAATTCAGTGGTTTTAAACAGTGCATTTGCTATTGTAAGACGCTGGAAAAATGTTTGGGCTGAGACGACTCTCCTCTGGGCTTTGTCAGGTCCATGGTCACGTCTGCACTCCCCCTGCATGTCCCTTCTGAAGTTGTTTTGCTCTTTTTCATATTCCTTTTTCATATCTGCTAAGGGTGTAGCCAAATACCTTAATATCTTTTAAAACAGATCTAAAAAAAAGCCCAACACTTAAAAACTTGAAGTGAGGGAAACATTTGTAGGAGCCACGGCACCACCTTATACCTTTTTGCTGGTGGGACTGGGTTTGTCTGTACCATGTTAACTTTTCATGGACGTAATTGCTACTTCTCCTCCTCATTCACCCGATGAAGAATGACTGCCTCTGCTGCAGCGTTCTAGCACACATCAATCTGGAGACTGTGGCGGAGAGGAGAAACTAGCTTGTTCTGGTTAATTCGTAGCCTAACGCAAACGTGATGAGATAATCCATTGCAAGAAAGAATCCTCATTCCTTTTAGACACAAAGCTGCTCTTACCCGTTGATCTGGAGCTCCAGATGCTGCTGGGGGTTGTTTGTGAGATCCTCAAACCCCCAGTGCGGCTTCTGTGTTAGCGCGGAGGAGCCGGAGCAGCCGGGCAGGACACCGGGGGCTTCCGCAGCCTGGAAGGAGGTGCTGCTGCAGCTCCGCCGTCTCCTCGGAGTCCGCTGGGGAGAGTCAGCTCAGCAGTGGGGAAAACAGCGGTAACCTTCAGAATAAACTGAAGAGGATATGGAGTTGGAAGGTTATTAACAGTCCAGGCAGGTGTGGTTTATACGTGATACCGCCGGCATAGAAATCTGCTGAGGGAGACCTTGTTGCTACCCCATTGATTTCACTCGCGTTTGGGAATACTTGGTGCTTGTATGACTAATGCCTGCCTGGAAGTCCCCAGACAAAGTGGAAAAATATGTTTAATACAAGAAAATGGAAAAATAAGTTTCTCTTTTCTAAAGGCAAGTGTGTGGATGGACCTCCTGATCTTCCCATAGAGAAATCGGTAACATCTGGAAAGAACCCGTGACAGACAATTGCAGGGAGAAACACGGGAGAATAAAAGGAGAGAGAGGGAGGATTTTTGTGGCTTCAGAAAGGAGGAAGAGCGGAACCAGGCAGCAATATAACACAGTCGGGCAAGCTAGCAGAGGTGATGCCTTGTGGTCGCTCTCCGGAGCGTGTCTTCATGCACAGGTACTCAGTCTTGCAGTTGGCAGGTTTGTTACACGGCCCTGGTGGAGCTTTCACAGTTGAGTTGTGCTTCCTGTGCTGTATTCAGATCCCCAAACGCTCATCTCATGTGCTTTTAATCATCTCCTGGCCTGAGTTGGCTTCAGTAAAGGCTTTCTTTGTGGTGGTTCTGCTGAACTTGACCTCATCTGCAGAAGCCAGGGCTGCCCCTGCCTGATTTTCTTGACCTGCTCCTTTTTCACTGCCTCGAGTCCTGGTCTGGAGAGATTTGAGATCCATCACATATGACTGGGACCTTTGGACACCAAATTGTATCTGGCTGGAGCAAGTCTAGATGTCTCAAAGCCTGGGCTTATGAAAGCACATGTGTAGATGAATTAACTTGGACATACCTAGGGCACTTTGGACTGACTGCATGTGCTCAATAAATATGACACCTTCTGGCCACCACAGCAGTCCACGTACGTGAGAGCTGAAGTGTCCAGGCATAATTCACATTGCAACTCAATGCTTAAGTAGTGGTTCAGACACCCCAAACAGCGTATGAGCAGTCATTCATCTTACCCGTCTCCGAATCCCTGAGATTTACCATTCACTTGCTATGGAATATATTTTACCGTGGCTAAGAGACCTCGGCTTCCACCGAAACACATTGCTCTAATTTAGGAGTGCTGCCTTGTGTGAGCATCTGTTTGAACAGGAGTCGTCAATAGATAGTGACCTTTCGTCGTCCCTGGTCTGGCTGTACGTGACCTGTCCAAGTCTGCCATGGTTTTTGGAGACAGCGCAGTAAGGACATCAAGTTCTGTGTAGGTGGATTTCCCAGATTGTTCTGCTGGAGTGAAATAACTGAAGGTTGGTTTTAGAAGCTGCGTTAGGAGGCTGTTCTGAGTTCGCGGTGTTGTTTGAGGCTGGCTGTGCTGACTGGAAATGTAGGCTGCTGTGGAACTAACTGTCTGTGCAATGGGTTGAGTACAGACCTCCAAATGGCTGCAGTTCCGAAAAAAGAGGAGGTGGTGGTGGTGAGTTCAAAGGTAAAAGGCTGTGCATCAGGAAGGAAAATGGCTTTGTGGTTCGAGTGCAATTCATCACTTGCCTCTGCCCAGTGGATGGGATACAAAACGCAGAGTTTCTACTCAGAAGACAGTAACTGCTCTTCTTTGCTGCCCTTCCTAGGTGTCCCCCATCCCTTCCCCCTCCCCTTTGCCCCACGGGTTGGCCCTATTTGGTGCTCTCTGTGGCTTTTAAAATCTCTAAGGCAGCATGTGCGAGGGGACACAGTATTTCCAGAAGAAGGGAGACCAACTTCTGCCTGGCGGTATCTGGAGCCCATAGCGCTGCCTGTGGCCTGGAGCCCAGTCTTTGTTCTCTGGATCCCTTTTCTTAGCCTTTTTCTGATGAACAGCTGAATGCACTAGATGGTCACGCTTGAGTGCTTGTTATTTGTGGCAATTAGCGGAGGGTTGAACAGCATGCACATGTGCAGGACAGTCTGGTATAGCGTCCCGTGCAGCCAGAGAAAACACGAATGCCCTTTGGAGCCGGTTTGCTCCTCACGGTGAACGAGGAATCGTAGCTCCAGCCTTTTTAAGATAAGGCTGCTGCTGGTATGGCTGAGAACATCCCATGCAAAAATGGGCACTGGTGTCCAGCGCCCGGGCAGGGATGCTGGGACCTCTACTCAGGAATAAGGCAAAAGAAAATTCCCTGGAAAGAATATGGCTTACTTTCACAGTGTCCAGAGGACGTTCGTTCTGCATCAGTGGTTTCCCAGTTATTTTTGATTGTCTGTTGCAGCTGTGAAAACGGTGGGCTTGTGAATACTTGTCCTCTCTTAGAGCTTGGTCCGTTCTACAAACAATCATAGAATCATAGAATCATAGAATCGTTAAGGTTGGAAGGGACCTTTCAGATCATCTAGTCCAACCATTAACCTAACCTGACAAAACCACATCTAAACCATATCCCCAAGTACCATGTCTACCCTTTTTTTAAACACCTCCAGGGATGGCGACTCCACCCCCTCCCTGGGCAGCCTAGTCCAATGTTGAATAATCCTTTCAGTGAAAAAATTTTTTCTAATATCCAACCTAAACCTCCCCTGGCTTAACTTGAACCCATATAGTAGTCCTGAAAACCTTAATATGTTGCAGACAAAAACGAATAGTTAGGGATCCATGGGAACAACTGATTTATAAACAGCAGTATATTTTATGGTCCTTTTACCTGGATATACAACTTGTACCAGGCAGTGACGTGGTCACCGACTGGCAAAAGGCACGCTGAAGGGCGCTAAAATTGGAGCAAAAGGAAAAATACTAATCACTGTGGGTTTGCAATTGTAAATTTGCTTGCACAGCCAAGGAGGTGGCCAGGGAGCCAAGTCAGGGCAAAGAGGGCCTTTAGTTAGACTGTGCAGAGGGGAAATAAAAGCGTGAGTTAGGATATTCCTGTTCCTTGGAAGGCAAACTTCCCACCCGGCCTTCTGCTCCAAGGACAGCGTGACACTCGGGGCACAGCTGAGCACGGAGCAACGACTGAGCTGTTTAACCCGGTGACACTCTCCGTGCTGAAACCAGTCATTTTCTCATTTCTTCATTTACTCAAACTTCACAACAGGTGGACGAGGGAAAACGTGGAGGGTTTTTTTCTTGTTGTTTGAATCTGTGCAATGTTGTAGCTGCTGCAGTTACGCTAGGAGTGACTTTTTAAGGCAGTGTCTTATTCTTCCTATTCAACTTCATTTTGGAGAATATTCCTGCTTCTCAAAATTACATTACTGTGTAAAAGTAGAAAGTGCAGCGACAAAGGCTCCTGCCTGCCTCTGCGTCACGTCCTGACCCCGACGGCTGAGCACGGGGACTTTGCGCTCGAGCCAGCGCAGTGTGATTTGCAGGCACGGGAGCAATCTGGTGTTGCACTCTGATGAGGACCTCTATGATATGTGCAGATCAGACACTCATTAGTCAGACAGAGGAAATACAACATCTTAATTAGAAAGGGAGTTGTTTGTGGTTGTGTGTGCGCTGTGTGGAAAATAACATGTTAAGCAACTGGTGGGGGGGGAACTATTTTAAATTTTTTTTTTTTTTTTTTTTTTTTTTTTTTTTTTTT
>RSEF01000011.1:13852418-13934290 GCA_003993805.1 Himantopus leucocephalus | reverse complement strand
TTTTTTTTTTTTTTTTTTTTTTTTTTTTTTACCTGTCAGTTTTATTGCCCATTTTGACCATGACCCTAAGGTGTTGTGGTTTTGTTGGTTGGTTGGTTTTGTTTTTCTTTCCCCTCCTTGGTTAATATCTGTTAGATGATGCTGGTATGACTGTCAGGTAGCTACAGTCCTGCTTTTTGACACTCATTGTGGGTTTGCCCCACAAGGGTCAAGGATTTAGAGAAGCTGATGGGAGTCTTGGTTGTATAAGGAATACAGGATGAAGCAGATACTCCACATCGTTTACCTTGTTTATCTAAGAGTGAAAACAGTTACTGAAGAGGGGAGAAATAAGGTTTTATGAGCTCTGAATGAAAAGAGCAGTACTCCATCTTTCCATGCGTCTGTAATTCTCTCTTTCTCCCTGTCTCCTTAGCTGTAGGAATGTGACGTTTCTAATTTGCAGTGTTGTAAGAAAAAGTATCATATGATAGAATCACCTAATTACAACATCATTCTTTGCAAAATAATAATTCCCATGTATTTTATTAAGCTGTGGACAGGAAGTGCAGTGGAGACAGCTGGCGTCTCCTTGGCAGGAATCCTTTTGAGATGCATTGCTTTTTTCTATGTTCCTCTTAAAACCTCTACTCATTCCCTTTGATGCTGATCTCCTGTTTTAATAGGACTCATCCTTTTACCGCAAGAACATCAGAGTGCTGTGTAGAAGAGTTTGTCTGTTCAGCTTTAGTTTCTTCTTGCTATCAGCTATGTGTACTTTTTAGCACTTTTTATTTTGGGTTTGGTTCCCCGCCCCCCCTCCGAAGATATGTGTCAGGGAATATGATTTCCTAAAGGCTTTATTTCAGAATTTAAAGTAAACACCGCTGTCGCTGTCTTTTTCCCTAGCACTGGGAAGTTAGGGTGTTTCAGCATTGCTGAATACCTCGGAAGTGCTGCTATTAGTTTACAGACCTGAGATTCTCTCATCTTTTGAGAACACTACTCCATCCTATTAATAATAACAGTCGTTAGTTGTGTTTTACTTGTTATTATTGATTTAATGGCATTTATTTCTAACTTAATTTGCTTTCTTCTTGATACTTGACTTTTTCCAATACTCTTTCAATACTCAACATCTCCTTTAAGCTATGTTACAGGTAAGATGGTGACTTGCGGTTTTTGACAGCTGGGTCAGTGTTTTTCCCTACTTATTTTGGGGAAAATAGGGATTAAGAACAGCGGTTCCTTGGCTGTCCTCTGGTAGCTCAAAGGCAGCTGCAGAAAGGCTGGTCGGCTGAGTGCTCCGGAGCCGGGACGTAGTGCCCTATGGCATTTGTGAAGCACGGCAGCTCAGCACCGTCCCTCGCACTGGGAACGTGCATTTCTCGCCTCCGGGGCCACAACGTTTAATTCCTGAAGTTCCGAAGAGCAGATGCTCCTGCAGCTCTTTCGGCAGTTCCTGCTCCTCACCGAGCGCGCTCCTGCCTCCAGGCGGACTTGGCAGAGCCGTTAATCCAGGGCTGCAAATCAATCCCTGTGTGGTTTCACAAAGCCGAAGTGAATTGAGTGTGAATCCAAGGAATGTTTCTTTAATTCTTTACACACACTCATTTTCAGTGTATATTGCTGTGTCATAGTGCTGTAAACTTCTACAAGCCCGTATAACCAAACTCGCCATTCTTTTTTCTTCATTGAATCCTAACATTTATGGATTTTTGTAATTTCAGATATCGGTTAAACTCTGTGTCTCTCTCTACACATGCTAACAATTAAATATGTGTCACTGGGCAGATAGAGTTAATATCTTCTGGAGGAATTTCATAAATCCTTATTTAAAAAAAATAGTAATGTATTTGTTTTTAGAATCGTAGAATCATAGAATTGTCTAAGTTGGAAGGGACCTTGAAGGTCATTGAGTCCGACCATCAACCCAGCACTGCCAAGCTNCATTGAGTCCGACCATCAACCCAGCACTGCCAAGCTCACCACTAACCCATGTCCCTCAGCACCACGTCTGCCCGGCTTTTAAACACTTGCAGGGGTGGCGACTCCGCCACGTCCCTGGGCAGCCTCTTCCAGTGCTTGACAACACTTTCTGTGAAGAACTTTTTCCTAATACGCAATCTAAACCTCCCCTGGCGCAACTTGAGGCCATTTCCTCTTGTCCTAAATAAGAAAATGTTTTTTTATTTTTAATTTTGGTACAGAAAAAATAAAGGGGAAAGAATGGTGGAGATAATTATTGAGACCAGACAGCTCAGTTTTCTAATGCACCATTGTCTCTGAAAAGTAAAATATGAAAACAAGTAACAAATAAAACAAATAAAAGCTTAAAGCAGAAGACAGATATTTAATAAAAACATGTTGATGATAAAAATACAAGCACTTAAAATGCACTCCTGACGAAGTAAATTAATTAAATATTCAGAGCAAAGTTTTCCTGTTTCACGCTGGAATGAGATTTTGTGTGAAACGGGCAATTGCTCGCTTTGCTCTGGGGTGGTTGGTTACGCCAGAGCTGCCCCCCTTTCCGCTGGGAGGGCTCTTGGGTTCCACGCAGGCGTGAGGGTGGCTCTGGTTTGTAAGGCTGCGTCTAAGGTGGGGCTTCCAAGTTTGGGGATCCAGATTTACTCCCACAATTAACTGCAGCTGTAATTTAGAGGTGTTTGATGAGGTTATTTCAAATGTTTAGCTTTGGACCAGTTTAATGAGCTGGCTCGGTGTTATGAATCAACTGTGCAGTTAATCACAGGGACAAAACTTTGGGCTCTTATGGGCAAGTACAAAACGTAAGTTTACAAGGGCAGACACCAACCGTAAAAGCCAGGACTTCAACTTTTAAGGAAGAATGATGTTTTTCTGGCTTAAATCCTTGTAATGGAAGCCTTAGTACCCGTTTGCTCAGTTAAATAGAAAAGGACAGCATGCCGTATCTGCAGATAAACATTTAATTTCTACATTTTAAAAGTTTGTTAGAGGGTGCATTGAAATAAAAGTAGCCAGTGTTTGTCAGCATTCAGATAGCACAGGTAGAGCATCAGTGAGGTCTGTGATCACGCAAGCAGCCAGGGCTGATAAAGCGTCACGTCCACGTATGTTGCAACCAGGAGTATTGGAGTAAAGAGTAGCCCACAAACTTTATGGGGAATTAATCTCGCAAATACATTCTTTCAGGATTATCAGCTCATCTGAAGTAGTATCAAAACTCAGCTCCCTAACATAACCTGTTGAACATTTGTTTCTTTCAGGGTTACAAGAAGCATTGAGTCCCAGAGGAGTGCGATGCGTAACGAAAGACTGCACTGGTAAGAAATATTGGATGGGGTGTTCAGTTTCTATTCGGTAAGAGACAAAATAAATTCGGCATAAAAAATGGCAGTAGCAAACTTCCTCTAAACGTATCCATGAATTGTCAGGGAGGATTCATCAGCTGAGGAGACTGGTGGGTTTGGTGGTAAGGAAATCTTACGGAGCCACACGTTTAACCAACTCTACTGGCTGTTGACTGCTAGCTTTGGTAAAGGGGTCCGAATGAACCATTGCTGTGGCTGTGAGGTATTCTGCCTTTTCACAGACACGTTGCAGGCTTCTTCCTAATGTTACTGGTATGCCACCGCCCTCCCGCCCCGAAAAAGCAGTTTGCATAACATATTCTTCATGTCAGCAGAAAGCGCTCTAAAAGCAGCATAAGACGACACTTAATGACTAAAAACACTGGTAGAAACCGTGTATCACACTGTGCATGTGGGTATTGAAGCAGAGAAATGACTGTTTTGTATTGAAGCTTGGCGAAATGCAGTTCTTTCTGTCTGGATATCTGTGTGACATATTCCCAACAGAATATTAAACAGTTAATCTGAACAGAGACACTGGATCACTTTTCCTTGCAGGAAATCTGGTCTGTAACATAGAACAGAATATTTTTCACTGGTTTTGAGTCATTTTCTTCTATATGCCAGCGATAAACAGCAGCAGTATCTTTCTTTCCTTTTTCTTCAGACTGTAATTGATACCGTTGGTTCTAGATCATAGGGGTGAATTGAAAGGAAAAAAATAATCACCGTGTAAAACATTGATTTAATAAAAAAGAAAAAAAAAGAGAGCATTCCTTGATGCACGTTAGAGTGGATATGTCTTCAGTTATCCTATTTAGGAAACTCTTGGTTACCAAAACCTACAATCTCTTTGCTTTATACAAGAGAGTTCCCTGACGGTTCGTTTCCCTTATTGTTCCACTGTTGCCTACCCGCAGTAACAGGACGCTTCTGTAGCAATCTTACGGAATTACCTGAACAAACTGTCTCGAGCGATGTCATTCATTTACCTTCCGCGGGAACTGTTGCCTCACAGGGACTGAGCGAGCACAAACTGGGGGTGGAAGAGTGCAAATATTTTTCTGAGGGCACTGATGGAAAACTTCCTGTGAGTAAAAACTGGAAGGCTTAATTATGGCAAAGAATACTGATTTTTACCTTATACATTCTTTCAAAAAATTACCGCATTTTGTGTTTGGGAAATACCGCTGTGGTGATGGTGATGGTGATACTGCTGCAAAGTGTGCGAGTTGACACATGGTAGTGTTGAAGTTCATGGGCCTTCTACCAGTCCTAAGCGCCCTAAGCGCCGCCTGCAGGTGTTACGTGTCCAGGAGCAGTCTAAATGTTCGTGAAACAGTCTTTAAGAAATGTTTACTGTCCATGTACTGCTTCACATGCACATCTTTCTGTAGTCAAAGGCATAAAAATATGGAGACTATTCTGATATATGGTGACTTTTACCTTAAAAGAAATTAATAAGTTTTAACATCCTCATGATACACTCTTGTGACAGTGCAAGTAAATATTACTAATTAGCTACTAGGGCAAAACATTTTTGATCATGGGCAATTGAGATTGCTGCTTATTTAGTTCATCGTTAGGTCAGAAAAAATACTTTGCCCTGGAGTAATAAATTGGTTGGCTGCATCTGTGAAATTGGATTAACACTACGGTTTTATTGACTCTAAAGTAAATCCTTGTTTGGGATGCTCCCTTAAATATAAGTCAGGATGTGTCTAGATTTAAGTCCTCATGTTCGGGAAAATGAATCTGTATTTGCCAGAAGTGATGACAAAAGATGGTTAGTTAGTAAAATTGAACTTCTAAGTGATGGGTCTCTGTCCTACAACCTGCAGGTTAAATTCTACTTTGTGCTGAAGCTTTCTGTTGAATTATTAAGGGCTTATGCTATAAATATGGTGCCCTAATAGCCATTTTTCCCCCCTAACTCACCTGAAAGTTATCTTATATTACAATGCTGGCTTCTCCGAGTACCTTGATACTTCCTGCAGGGTGGATAATGGTAAGTTATTGATGCATTTTGACAGCTTTTCAAACACGTTGTCTGTGTGAAACAGAACTGTGTAAAATTTAGCCTTCTAGAAGTTAACATGTAATTTGTCATTATAGGAACGGTAAAACAAGACGTGAATGTTTCTCAATTTTCTGAGCAGTAAAACACACCTTTTTATCTCTGTGAGACACTTCTTGCTTCTGGCACAAAGGAGGAAGGTTCAGGCACGGGAAGTCCTGGTGAGAGCTCTGAGCTCCCGGATCTGAGGGCGAGCGGGTACGTGGGCGCGGGGGGCGGTGGGAGCGGGCGAATCCGCGCTCTGCGGCTCCTGCACCCTTCTCCAAAGGGAACGCGCGGGAGATGAGGATGATGACAGACTCCTCTGATCTGCTCTCAGTAACAGTTTCTTACTCGGCCGCCCAACTGACCCAGGATATCTGGCTTCCTTGTTCTCTCTTTTCCCTTGGCTCCTGCGTTAGATTGAATGCGCTCGCTGCTAAGGAGTAGATTTCAGCAGTAATTATGTCGACAGAAACCATTGCAATCTGCAGTAAAGCCAAATGCTACATTGTCCGGATATTCCTGCTTTTAATTTCCTAGTGCTTATATTTGGCTCAGAATTAACTGTGACAAGAAACCCGTGTGTAAGCAGAAATACCGTGTATATTGAATATTTTAAAACTGAGCCTGGGATATTTTTACCCTTTTTTCGGTGCAAGCTATTAAACCCTCTATCATACAGGACAATGTTTTTTGATACAAGGTCAACATAAAAGCTTCTCTAATATTAACCGCAGTGTCTCTTCTTTCAGTGTAACAACCTTTCTGAAAATGGCTTGCAGGGATGTCCACCAGAGTCTTCCAGATACTCTAAGCCCAATAGGAGGCTATTTTATTCTACCTGCCCTGTGTAGCAAGGAGCACCCAGTTATTTCCCACATTAAAAGTACAAGAATTTAAGCAAAGCCTATATTTAAGCAACTGGACTATTTCCAGCCAATATTTCAGGGAAGCGTGTGGCTTAAATGAGCGCTCAGCAATAAATGGAGAAATCCCTGGTGTCTTCAGTGGCATTGGAAGGACTCTGTGGTACGTTCGACTTTTATTCCCCAAGAAGTGGGTGTAGACTCTCAGAGCCACCTCGCTGAAAAGAGAGCGCTAACAGACTGCAAATTCTGAAGCAAAAACCCGGTTCCTAAATTTTACTTTGTGTCTGCGTGTGAGAGATTGGGTGAAGCCTTAATAGGTTCAAGGCAGCGACTGGCACAGTAGTAAATCTTTCCCTTTAAAATCCATCTTACCTATCCTACAATCTCAATAGGTTAAGGGCTTTGGTCTAGTACAAATTTATCTGAATAAATAATGTGAATGGATAAAGAAGGTGGTGATAATAACAGGGAAGGGAGCGCCTTTTTAGTTGAGGAAGAGAAAGAGGAAAACAATGAGAGGTTTGGGGTCAAAATAATGTTTGCATAAATGGTTTGAGAATGTCTGGTGCAATTTCAGAATTTCTGGTGCCTTTGATTAGTGGCCCTGGAGGGGAAGAAGGGACAACTGAGTATATGCGGTTGCAGGAAGGCTGAGGGACAATCGGTTAAGCAGCACGTGAAGAAAAATTAGGAATGGAGAACAGGGCAAAGAAAGAAAGAGAACCTTATGGAATGAGCAAAGGGGAAAACACAGAAATTATGGAGAGATAGGAAGGAAAAGGTGGGAAAAAGGAAAGAACTAAGTTGAAGAATGAGAAGTACCCAAGAAGTAGTAAATAATGAACAATCCTGAGAAATAACAATGGTAAAGGAGGAAATACAGACTTATTTTTGTGGATTTTTTAAAGCCACATATATTTGTATCTTAGTTTATCTTTTAGCTGTTACAGGCAGAAAAAAGGAGCTATCAGATTAGTGAAAGGGTGGGTGTTTTTAAACTTCAGTCAGGATTTATACCAGTGGAAACCGTGGCCTGTTGGGTCAGAGTTATCAGCCAGCCTGTGTGCCCAGGGCAGCGGCCACGCTTTTCGATGTGAGTACCAGCGGAAGGTGGAGAACGATCCCATGAGACGCTTTCTCAGACTGGTGAATACCAGTAATAATTTGCAGATATGACATAGTATTTTGTTCCAACATTAGGCGGGTCATGACTGTCGTAGAAACATTTTCCCAGGTTTTTATTGTATTTATGGTTGTTATTTAGTTCTGTCTGCAAGTACCTGAAGCAGCTTTTCTCATAGCAGCCAGGAAGAGATAGAAAATGCAAATGAAGCCAAATGATGTTGTACTGATCTCCTCAAGGAGTTTGATTCATTGAAATTATATCTACCCCCCCCCTTTTTTTTCTGGGCTGCGATGTTGTGGGTTTTAGCATGGTTTTTTTAGCTGTTCCACTGACTGTGTGCTGCAACAGAAGATCTCTGAGGGCAGAGGCGAATGCGTAGAGGCGGATAGCCCCGTGAGGTGTGGAGGTTCATGAGGTACAGGGGAGGGGAGAAAAGCTGACATACAAGCAGGCAGTAATCCTGGCAATAACGGATGTGCTGGGAATAATAGTGTGCTCCTGAGAGTTAATAACAGTGATGCCGATGACGTTTTTTGGCATAGGAAAAGCCCCACTGAAGCCTGGAGTGACAGTGGCTGCCCAGTCTTCCTTTTACAACTTAAGCTTGTGCAATCCCGTGCAGCAGAGACAGAAGGAGAAAAAGAGAACTTAAACAGTTCAAATGCTGACAGTTGGCATTGCTAAGAGAATGGATGTAAATGGCATAAAATTAACAGATTACGTCCTGCCAAGTTTCTTCTTAATTGGTGTCATTCAGACCTCCTCAGCAGGCATTGTAACAGCGGAAATTCAGCCTCCCCAAGGTTCTTCGCTGTTTAAATAAGACAATGCAATTCCTCTAGAAGTCTGAGAGCTGGAACTATTTTTTCCTGAAATCTTGACTTGATAATGCCTTTGGGCTCAGTCTTGCAAGGTGCTGAGTGGCTCAGCCCCCACCGGCCTCAGGGGGCGGTGAGGCACTCAGCCCCCTGCCAGAATCGGGCTTTTTGCTCCAGGAGTTCATCTCGCGCAGGAAGCTGTGTGTTTTCCTGATGGAGCCTGGGATGGAAGGGTGTGTGGGTAACATGTGACAGCTGCCTGTAATTTCCCCTTCTCGTTACGGACTGTAGCATCACTTTCGTGGAAGTGAAGTCAGGGGCAATTTGCAAACCCGGTAATACAACCCTGTGATTTCTCTTTGAAAATCATATGCCAGATCTAGACCTACCTTTCAGCAAATAAGTCTGAAAGAAATGTTAGAACCTGGAACGAGAACATAATCCTGGTTTTGTTTAAAAGAAAAAAAAATAATTCCCAATCTGCTCAACACAGTGGCTTGATGGATACTGAGGGAGCAATTGTGGTTTATTGTGTTGCTGACCTGCTAATTAAAGAGGCCTTAAGAAAGAATTGACATAGAGGATGTTTTGTGGCTTATTCTGTGTGAGTCCCTGAATTGTCTTTGACAGAACTAAATGTAATACCTTTAAACGTTACACAGGGTATGTGGGGTTGTATGATTAACGCAGGGGCTCCGAGACTTGAATTTGACTTGGCGATGGACTTGTTTGACCTTCCTGTCTCAATTTTTCAGTCTCCAGAATTAGTTAAATAAACATGTTGTAAAGCTTAATTAATATTTTAAATGTTTTAAAATCCCTGAGTGAAAATCAGAGAGCTACGAAGCTACCGTTTGCGAGCTTAAAATTCTTATGTGAGTGTACTCAGTGACTGCTACAGTTGTTACTGTAGTACCTATAATTCCTAATCATGGATTGGTTAGTCTGGGCACTGAAAATACAAACAAAACATCAGTTTACAATAAACTTTTAAAAGTTCATATGATAAGAGATAGAATACATTCATCAAAAGCCACAGTAGCATTTTTCTATATTTTATTTCCTGAAGAACCAGTAGAATACAGGCAAAAATATGGGCTTCGGTCATATGAAAATATTTAATCTGACCCATCGTGTTATCTCAGTGGCTGCCTCGTCCCTTGTAGGGTTTGGATATAGAGGTTTGAAATAAAGAAAACAGAACAGTACAAAACAGCCCTCTCCTTGTGAGTGTTTGCCATTATTCAAACAGCAGGGAGGGAGAGAAACGGCACTGAAATTTTTCCACCTTCAGCATAGCTCCTTACTCTTACCAAGGCGAGTAGCGGTAGTGAAATCACAGGGTCTTTTTACCTGTCAATTCAAAGAAAAAGAGATTGCTTGCTAGGGATGGATTACCGTGTAGGGAGATTTTAATGAAAGTTTCTGACTCACTTGTACATTTCTAAGATAGTGCCATAAACATTACCTCTAACAGTCAATTGCAAAGTGCATTTCTTTGATTTACCTCCTCTAAAATAACAGTATAATAATTTCTTTATGTACATGAGGAACGCAAGCCGAAGTCCCTATCAAAACAAGACATTCCATTGCTTTTATTTCTGTGTAGAAAAGATGGAAAATCAAATTTGTCAGTAAAAGCTGTTGACTGTGTAACTGCTGGAGGCTGTGACATTGAAGTCATGTTACGTAGCACGTTAATTAACATTGTAATTTGAGCCGATACAGAACAGAGTAGTTCGTTCGTTCTGTAGCATAAAGCTTGTCTTATATAATCATGACCCATTAACATACTTGTGCTCACAAAAGTACGGTATTTATCATTTCTCATCCTATTCCAATAATTTACTGCCTCAGGAAGAAAGGGCATGAAGATCTCAATACAGTGCTCGCTGTAGCCCAGATGGTATTCTTTCCTTTGATCGGAATAGACTTCAGATTAAGTCCATCGAGAAATTTCTTACTCTCATCCACCGATGACATCTGAAGGGAGGAAGGATGCCGCTTCAAAGGATCCTCGTGATGGGCAAATTGTGCTCGGTAGAAGTAGGGGCCAGCATATGGTCTTCTGACAGTTGGTGAATTACCGTAAAACATTACATAGGACATGTTATTGGCCTAATTTTCTTCAGGATTTTCTGAAATCTGTGTTCATCCTGTGCCTGTGAATTGGGATTTGTACTTATGGTACTTCCTATCTTTGCATGGAAAATGAGTATGCAAAGCAAAGTCTTTGAATACAGGTGAAGAGCCCAGTAAAAATGACAGCTATAAACAGCATCATTTGAAGGTCATCTCCCCGTCTTCCCTCTGTGAGGGAAAATTAGATACGCTTTTTAAAAATGCAGATGCCTATCACTTGCTTACAACATTTTGCTTTATTATAATTGAGTATGAAAGATTTGAGGATTGTGAGGGACTCCGTCCTCACCTAAGAATTTTGCAATTTAAATTGAGGTGTCAAAAACCTGTTGATGTCATCCGGTACCTTTCCTTTATGGTGAAAATGTTAGCACAGAAATTTCTGAGAAAGACAAACCACCTCGGACCTGTAAAACAAAATAGTAACAGCCTTGTAAACAAGTGTTTATATGATTGCTCTTGACATTTTAATTTGCCACTTGTTAAAAGTCCATTTTCTTGACCTGAAGAGGCTAAATTTGAATGAGTTTGAACATCTCGCTGCAGCGGCGTTGCTAAAAGTGCTTATAAATGGCATAAATGATACTGGCCAAGAAGAGGTATTTAATATACAGTCATCTTCAAATAAAAATAGTTTTTTGTGTTCAGTATCCTTCCAGAGCAGGTTTCCAAACACATCTCTACAGGCAGGGTCTCTTCATTTTTGATTTACTGTGGTTGGTGAGCACAAAGTTGCTCTCAGCTTGTTTTTAATGGCAGCGTATCACAACCTGGCTATGTACCAGCCTGCAGAATGCGCGTAACTCTGTCCCTAGTTAGCCAGCCCGGCGTTTGTTAAACGTTCTTGGTATTATTTATAATCTGCCCTATTTTCAAGAAGGATTATGGATAGCTGTGCCCTTTGGAAGTCAGAGAAGAGCTGTCAGATGTCAGTTAGGGAAGTGACTCTCGGAGAGTCTCCCCGTGAATATGTATGAGTTGCAAAGCAGCACAGCGATGGCCCGGGAGCCTGGAATTCTCTGTCAGGTACTGCAGAGAAGAGAAGCGCAAATAATTCAGACCTTCACTGCCTGCCATGGTTTCATATGGAAGCGATCAGAGAGGCTCTCTGCTGCTTCTGTGATGACTCTGCATTGGAGTAATACTTCAACTGTCATGTAAATTTTAGAGTAAGCAAATATAAAGCCCCAACATGTGTTCAACTTGCAGAAGATAAGCTTAATTTAACAGTATTTCACTCCTTTACGGTAGGAAGATGTACTGTGATGGTAATGATGCTGTGTCTTCTCTCACTAGCTCTGCTTCCTTGAGGCTTCTGTCTTTGCCAGCTAACTCTTCCATACTGCAGAATTCACCTACAAGCTGTGTTTCTGGTGGAGGTCATCACTTTTGATTACTGTGTGGCAATGTAATAGCTTGGTTAATTGTGTGTTGTGCACAGCTAAAAGAGAGGAAGATGTCTGTGTTGTCATTATTCCCGTGGTACGTGAACCTGTATCAGTTGTCTGTGTGTATGTTTCATTTTAAATCGATAGTTCTTTAAACGTTCAGCAGAAAGTGTGATTTAAAGCCAAATTCATCTAGATACGTTTAACAGTGCTTTGAAAAAATTTATTACCAGCTGAACTGGTAGCAAAATGGCCATACTGCTTATGATTTGGCTGGTATCCTGACTTTCTTGCTTTCCAGATTATTTTTGGATAGTTTGGCAAATCTGTACTTTCGGGCAGTTCAGCACATCTCCTCGTAATACAACATAAATTGAACTGTAAAAACTAATGGACTGGAATACATCAGGGCTTTAAAGACTTATGGCCGATTCTATATATTTTGTGCAGTGAAAGAGGCTATCAGCCTCAGGTTTGTCATACGAAAACTCAACCTGAAGTTGAAAAACTACCCAAGCTTTCCTGTAATGGCAGTCTCCCTGCGCTGGAGAGTGACCCGACTTCTCCTGCAATGCAATACGTACAAGTAAATTCTGATTTAAGCCCCCTGTTGTTGGGGGCTGATGGCGTTCCTCTGCTGAATGGCACTGCACTAAGGAGGAGAGAGAAAGAAAAAAGGTACTGCTTCAGTGAGCAATTCAGCAGAAGAGGAGAAGTGGTAGGGAGACCTTGCCAAGTTTCTCAAGTGGTCAGCAAGTGCTTCTGAACTTGACTTTGAGCCACCTTTGTTCTGCAGGAGCCAATTTTTTTTGAGAGGCAGCTGTCGTCTTCTTTCTTCTGCTTCACTGCTTGTTAAACGTGCTGATGTGTCGGTATTAAAGAATGTCATCTGGCTGAGCCGTGGCCTGCCCAGATGCCAAGCTGGCTCTGCGTGTGCTTTGAGATTTGGTCAGCCTTGTTCTTTAACCTGGTGCTTTGGTGGCAGTATTTCCGTGGGCTGCACAAATGTCTAGAATTGGTACCATTGTCATTCTTCATTTGTGCATGCAGAGCGTGCTGGCCACCTCTAACCCTCCACTTGTGAGCCACTTTGACAGAACAAATGCTCATAATTCCAACCCAATAGAATCATAGAATCATAGAAACACAGAACTGTTGAGGTTGGAAGGGACTTTAAGATCATCAAGTCCAACCATTAACCTAACCTGACAAAACCACTTCTAAACCATATCCCCAAGTACCATGTCTACCCTTTTTTCAAACGCCTCCAGGTGATATCATCATGTCGTATCGTATCGTATCGTATCGTATCGTATCGTATCGTATCGTATCGTATCATTCCCTTATCCTGAAAACTGTGAATGACATGGGAGTGTAGGAATTAACTACTTCATTTGGGGGATGATGTCATCTCCCTTCATTGGACCTTCTCCTGCTGTATTTGATGGAAGTTCCATCTTGACTGGTTTTTCCCCGGTCTTTTGCTACCCATTTTCTTTTCAGCAGTCCCTGCCATCTGCACGCCGAGGGAGGCGAGTCAGCTTGGTGTCAGGTACGTGGAAAATTGAGGAAAGGAGATGGCCCCTGAGCAGAGTGAGATGCACGCCGTCCGTGCTGCAAGACCTAAGACTGCCGTCGCAATTGCAAAGCGTTAGTGTTTGTGTGTGTATGGGAGTTGGTTTTGGTTGTCCTTTGGTTGGTTGTTTTTTTTTTTTTGTAACATAAACACTTTCCAGGAGCGTAAATGCCAAAGACGTAAGCAGAAGCATATATTAGGTTCCTACAAGTGTAACAGAAACTTTTCTATTACTTATTTTCTATTACTTATTTGTACACTGACTTGATTCAGAGATCTGAGTATTTCACAGGGATAAATGAATTCAGACTGGCTGCTTACTTTTTAGATAAATAATAATTTTATTCATTTTAAAGAGGCATAAGTAGTTTACCACTATTGTTTAACCAGTATTTTCTCAAGCACTAGGGCTACCGGAGCCAGGTTTCCGTTAGATTTGTGTCTGAGCTGCCTGACCCTTTAAATTCGGTTACACTGAGGTGGTTTTACCTGAACTGCAGGAGCAGGCTGGGGAGCGGGCAGCCCCGCGAGGAGTGTCGCGGTAGGGATGGAGCGAGCTGGCTGAGGCCTGGGGGATGGGGGGTTCAGCAAGGAAGCCTTTAAGCAAGACCTCCTTCTCCTCTCAAAAGATGAATACTTGGTCTTCCCAATGAGCGTGGTGGCACGTGTGTGAGTGCCATGAGCGTTCCCTGGCTCACGTTTGGAGGCTTGAATTTGTACAGCCGCCTTTCTTCGGTGCAGGCATTAACAGAGTCTCTGCATCAGCGTTTAGAGTCAGGAATGTTGTCAGACCCTCAAGACGCCTGTCCGAGACCGGCCAGCAGGCGCGGGGGGCACGGCTGTGGAGAGGATGGCGGGCGGCGAGCGGGCGATGGGACTGCATACGCCACCGTGGGAAACCAGCCTGTAAATGCATTGGGCTGTGTCCGATCTCTCTGCTCGCCGGTACCTCACACACGTTCAGGGAGAAACGTAGAAACTGTTTCCTATAAAGCGTTTATGTTCTTTAGTCACGTTTTATCAAATGGTTTCTTCAGCTGTGTAAATTATTGACTGTGAACAACATCCATCCCGCAAAGCACAAGTTAAGCAATTATAGGTTCAACTTGATATAAAAACACACAGAAGACTACTCACAGATACTACGGAGGAAAGTTAGCAGTTTCGTTCCAGATTTGTGTGTTACTCGGGCCGTGAACCGAATTGGCTGAAGGCTGTAACGGCCCTTCCTTCAGCGTTCCCGTGGCACAGCAAGCCCGAGCCGGGGCTTTGCCTCAGCCGCCGCAGCGAGGGGAAAGGGTCACCGAAAAAAGCAGAAACGTTGCCCCCAGGGTGGATGTTCACCAGACAGCTTTAAACTAGGGGTACAGCGGGAATATTTTCATATCTAGTTTAATATCTTAATATATTTTCTATATCTAATCTTTCGTATTCGGTGTACCTGCCTTGCACGAAGTGTTATGGCTAGTATAAAATGCTAAATATAAATTGTGTAGTGTATTAAAATACTAATACATTCTGAATTTATTAGTTCTCAGTCTATCCTCAGAGAAGCTGACGATGAATATTAAATAAAACTGCTGTCACAAAAGCATTTCACATCATAGTCTTGGATAATTTGTAATATACTGAATATTTTGCATTTAATGAAAAATCATTGGGTTGCATCTAGTAGTTTAAAAATGAGTTTTGAACCGAGATAGCCAAAGCATTAAATGACTTTATTGCAGTAAGTACATATGGGTATTCTTTTGTGTAAATTCTTTATTTGGTGCAATTCAGACATAACTAATATTTATGAAAGTTACTTGTGCGCTGAGCTGTTACTATTAGAGGAATTCTTTTCTTTGTCTTTATGGTCCATAGATTTGTCTCACTTTGAGTTTTTTGTGTGTAAATAATTCAAATTATTCTTTTCATTTTAATATGATCTAATCAGTATGTATCATGAATTTTAATGTAATAACAGTTTCTAATTATTTAGATCCATTATTAGTTTTCTGAAATTCAAGGGAATTAAATCAGGATGATTCTAGTTCCCGCTAGCATTGCCAAGGAAGTTCTTAGCACTCAAACCCAATTTTTAAACTTTATTTTCTTAAGGTGTTTTGAAGCCCTGAAACTAAAACTTATTGATCGTAAACATTTTGTCTTTATCTTTGAGAATGGTGGTAAGCTGCTATTGCTTTGTACCAGGCTGATTACAAGGAACGGGTTTCGACTTTTTCTTCTTTAAAGCAGGGTAGCACACTTTAAAGATTATTTCCCCCCTTCCCCTGCCATTTTTTTCTTTTTTTTTGTGGTTTTAAATTTTATGTTTGGTAAGGTAGAATGTGGGACGCTAAAGACCAGATTCTTGGGGGAAGTTCAGTTAGCAGAGTGACACAACATGAGATGTGAAGTCCTGTTTATCTGCAAAGGCAGGACTTTTTCAGAAGTAATGTAACCGTCTCACCCAGTTGTGCGCCTTTGCTCTGACCAAGAAATGCTGTCCTCTGTCTATGAGGCCTTTCATTGAAAGAATCTTCATTTTGAAAAGAAAAATATTTAAAAATTGTAATTTTCCAAGAACCCTAATGAAGTCAAATCTTCACTTCTTTGTTATTCTCAGCTGAGTCTGCGTATCTAATTCTTAAAATTTCCATTTTCATTGTGTAACATTAGAGTATTGTAGATGTAAAAGAATTACATGCAATTAAGAAACATTTGGGGAAAGAAAACTGCTTTCCAGGCCATAAAGCACAGGGGACCAGTGACTGCAGAAGTCCATGAGCAGAAAATGAGTAGAGGTGGGGAAGTCTTCTGGGGATTTGTTGTTCTACGCTTGGCACGGCCTGAAAACTGGCCGTAATTATCCCCTTGTAGAGACGGGGTGGAGCGGCAGTCCCGAGCCGCGCGGCCTTTCCCACGAGGTGGCTCAGGCCCACGCTGAGCACGTGAGGGTGCAGGGCTGCGTGCTGGCGTTGTCACGAGCGGGCCAATTTTTATGGAGTTGATTTTGCAGGAGAGAAATCTGAACCCAAAGACAGGTTGTGGTGGAGTGACCTTTGTAGTGCTCCTGAAGAGGCAGACTTTGTGCATCCGTGTGAAGTGGAGGGCTCGAATGGCTGAGGACGTATTTAGGAAACTGAGGAGTCCACAAGGTCTGACTAGAGGAAAAAAAGAAACCATTTATTAGGGACTTCACGGGATTTATCTGTGTTACTGTACAGCTGAAAAAAGAATGGAATATACGCCCACGGTATATAGCCTGGGATGCCTCTGGTTTGACTTGGGAAGCTGGGGAGTTGAGCAGAGGTGTGAAGGCAGTGTGTATAAGCAAGTTACAGCACCGGTACGCGTCTCCCACTGGGGCTGTAGTCGCCTCAGATCATTGTAGCTGAGTACTTTGATAAGGATTAAGCTACAAGAATTTAGGACCACCAAACAACATCTATATAAATGACTTAACGTACTTGAAAAACAGCACTGGATTAACAAAATAAGTTGCTTTGGCCTCACTTAAGTCCTTCTGTAGAAAGCCCTTTGGAGGTCTTGATGCTCAGACTTCAGTCCCAGAAGGATGCTCCTTAGTTTCCATGCACGCAGCAGAATTCGTACTGTCCCAGGACAGGATTTTAATACCGGCTTGTTTAATGTGCTTTGGATGTGGTTAGAATTGAAACATGCTCTCTCAATTCATCAGCACGGTTTTTCATTTGTAACAGCCTAGAGCTTTGGGGATTTCAGAAGAATTTGCTTTAGCTTTCTTTTTCATTAGAATTTATTCGCAGCTGAGGGAAGTTCCAACAACAGCCAGAAGCATCATCATATAAATGAATGGGTTGATCCCACTCTCCGACCTGGCACAGCTTTGAGGCAAACTTGTTAAATCCCAGCAATACAGGTGTGCCTCTTGCTTCTGATTTTCCAGTTTAATAATGAGAAACTTTGAGGTCATAATTTACAAATTCAAAACACTGATTAGCTGTTTTAATTAAATTAATAACACCTTAATATGCTTTGTATGCTTTTCCTAGAAAGACTCAGATTATTTCATTGCTTCAGGAAACACGAGGGATTTCTTTTTTCCTGAAGACAGTGCTGTCTGCGTGTGTGTGCTGGGAATGTGGATCCTTGGGGTGAGGCTGGCAGATTCGTCTGGCTCCGAGAGAGGTTTGGTGACTGCTGCAGGTTTGACCTCTGTCAGCTTCTCCCTTCCCGCTGTTCCTTGGCACTGTGACTCTATTGAACTGCATGAATGAGGGATACGCCTTCGCCCAGCGAGTCTGCCACGCGTCTGCACTTTGCTCACAGGGGCGCTTCTGCTGGGGGACTATTCCGGGTCAACCTGAGAATTTCCACATTTGTGGAAATTTGTGGGGGCCCGGGCATTTGTGGAAATTTGGGCCTGGCGGCCCAGCTGGAGCCATCGGGCAGTGCTATCTGAACAGCCCTGGGGAAATCCCAGGCATTTCTATACGGTGCATCCCTATGGTTTCAACCAACAGGCTTCTGATTTCCTTCTGGAGGGCTTCATCTCTAACCCCTCCCCTCTTGCAAACCTGATCTATAGGGCTTGGACCAAAGCCGTGAAAGAGGGGAGATGCCTGCAAGAAGGGCTTATTGGGTTTAGACAGTGTGCGGGAGAGGGTGGGAAGCTTGACTGGACTGGTAGAACTTCAAAAAGTCTGTGCAGTGACATGCTTTGTTGTACAAGAATGTAAATTTTTATTTGTTCATGCAGTTTGTTACTATGTCAGTCACGAAGTGCCAAGGTAGGGTGGTCTGGCTTTAAATCTTCACCAAAATTTTAGGAATTACTGAGCTTACAGTACTTACAGGTGCTCTGTATATGTGAAAACTTAAAGATGTTGCCAGCTGTGGTTCTTTCAGAACCCTTCTGCAGCTCCTCCTATGGTTTTTCAAAAGCTGCTTAGCATCAGCTCAGCTCCTCTTACGTGGCAGTCCATTAGACTTTTAACAACACTGAGCATTTTTAAACCCCATTCGTTCTCAGAAAAAGCTACTTTGCTGATAGCATCCTGCTTTCGAACATAGACGAGGCTGAAGTAATTTCATTGCATAACCTGTCACTTAATGGCTACAATTAGCTGAATGAAATTTCCCACAATGGCTGGAGTTAAAGTTCTAATGATTTTGCTCTTGGCAAAACGCACACTTTCCCCCTAAGATTCCATAGTTGATTATTAAAAACCTAAGCCATCATTTAGACTTCCCCGCTCATATCTATCATAAAGAAAAATAACATTACATATGTTTACTGCTGTCACCTGCTTCCTTCCCACAATACATGTGTTCTGCAGGATATTAAAAAATCTATGATGCACAAGTGAGTCGTAACAAGAAAAGCAATTACATCTCTATCTTTATTCAGAGCACATAAGGTATTGGGCTGTTCAGACAAGGATATGACATTTTCAGGCAGACAGTGTTATTGTTCCACACGTTGTGCAGTTTAGGATTTTTAATAAGAGCTTTCTCTTGAAAGCCTTTCTAAAATATTTTTACATCTGTTCAGCTGAGCATTCATGTGTGAAGGTACAATGCAGGTGAAGAACAGGGTTACCCAGAGCAGTAACTGCTCCTGTCCCTGTAAAAGAGAAGCTCTGGGCTTTTGGGGCTCTTGCTCACACTATCCCATGCAGAGATGAAGCCAGTGGTGGGGCTGCTAATGCAGGGAGAGTTTCCTTTATACTGCGGTATCTTCTCAGATCCCAATCGTACAGACGTCATTCCCCACTTGAACGTTTCAGGAATAGGGGATTATATACGGGAAAACAATCTAAATACATTTTGCGTGTACAGGCATGCTTTTCTGAGAGGCATCTGCTGCCCAGGGTTGATGGCATCTGGACTCATCCCCTTCAGCTCTTAAGACAATAATGTCAGGGAAGCCCAACAGCGCACAACAGGAGCAGACAGACCCTCTAGCTGTTCAATCTCCCGTACATTTGAATAGTACGCAGCTTCCCCAAAAGGGCCAGCGGTAGTGGAGGGGCTGCAGAGTGATTGAGCTCTCTAGTCTGGGGAACACGCAAGCCAGAAAATGACTCTGAAATTACCTCTGGGTTGTGCTGACCAGCTGCGGTCTTAACATGGGTCCCTGCAGGAGCAGAGAGGGAGACTGGAGAGCTGGGAATGGCATTTTTCCATTATGGGAAGCGTTTTCGCCACTTCTGGAGCTGTCTCCGCTGTCCCCTCTCTAAGGTCGTCTGGGTGTTTTGTGGCTCTTGGCCATATGAAGATACGTTGTTTTCCACGACGGGAATCTTGACCGTCCCAGTCTGGTAGCATGGGGAGGATGCTATGGCATGATTTCTTCTGCGGTGCTCCTCTCTGCATCGTGTGCTAGCGCCAGGTATCTCTCTTGTGAAAAGTCCTGGGACCTGAGAAAGCAAACAGAAGAGCTGCACTTCAAATCTGTATTTTCTAGCTGATAATTTATTAGTTGGCTCGACTGGTCATTTTCTTTTTTGGAGGGCTAATATTTTATCTGCAGGAAAATGTAACTCTCAATCACAAACTGTTCGCTAATTCAGGTAAGTAAATAGTTCTAACACATAACAAAGTGGATAAAAATATATTAGAAGTCTGAAAAGAATTACACATTTCTGAAATGAAGCATTGTGGCTTCTTGTGGGAGGGTGCAAATATAAAATACCTTATGAGATCAACGTACAAAGTAAATAATGAACGCATGTCAAATGAAGAGTTTAGGTTCAGAAGTCCCTTTCGCAGCAGTGTCTTGGCGATACGATTTGCTGTACATGGCTGCACTATCCAAGTACGTTATTTGCAGAACACAGTACACAGTCCTGTGTATGGGCGTTTTCTCAAATACTGGTGTGATACTCCGTAATAAGATAAACCATCTGACATTTCACAAACTTCAAACCAGAGTATTTTTCTGTGTGAATGTTGCAAAACAGTTAGAGGGGAGTAGTAAGTCCATCCTTCCTTCCTTAACGTTGTGTTGGTCGGCTCAGGCCAACCCCATACTGTACTCCCCGTTTCAGATTTCTTCTCTTTCTTGCTGAATGCACCACTAAAGGAATACAGGAGAACCCCTTCTATATACATTTGAGAGACTACAGCTTTTTGTCTTTGTCATATTTGCTTCTCTTTACTTTTAAACCTTTGCTACGTAGTATGTATTAGCTTTACCTGTTTGACCTTTAAAATCATACCTTCCCTCTGTTGGTCTCTTTTCGTTTAGACTTCTTACTGTAGTATGTCTGCTTTCTTTATGGTCCTTAAACTTGGCAGGAGTTATATAGTTTTTCGGATACTGAGGCAATTCGTGATTTATGACAATACTTGGTGTAGTCCAGTGTAACGTGGGAACTTCGACATCTGAAGTGGCCCAGTGTTTCTACTTGAAAAACTCTTTTTTCTTTTGCAAGACAAAACTGGGGGTTCTGCAGGACAGTGCAAATGAATTTTTGGAAAATTTGTGTAAGGTTTGTTTTCAGTGGCCAGAGGAGACCGCATAAAGGGGCCTGTGTAAAATATACCTATTGACAAACATCAAGAGAATACTTGCAAATTATTGTTGAAAGGACTGTTCAAATTATTATTAATATTCATATGTACAGCTGTAAGAAACAAGTGGAAACAATTCTCAAGTGTTCTTTGAATCCCCTAAGGACTGACAGAGACGTTTTGAAGTATTTTACTGTGTAGCTATGATGCATCAGCCAAACGGTCCAACACGAAAGCTGGAGTTTTTATATATGTTTGGGTCAGTGCAGGTTAAGCCGTCAGAGTCTGCTTTTGAACTGTGTCATTACTTATAGCACCAAGTGTTACTGAGTGTTGGCTAAAATTGCTGTTAGATGTTGAATTAATAGCAGGAGCTAAAGTTGCTAGTTTATCATGCGGACATTAATGGCTTGGTGGGATCATATTTAAAAATATATGTGTATATAAAAAGGATGCTTCTATGCTTTTTATGCAATTTTCAAAGCAGCCTGTAGAGATTGGACTGTGTTTCTCCCCAAATGGAGGGTGGGGGGGAGCAAACCCCCAAACTAAACAAAAATTGCTTAAATTGGGGTGTTATATATAAGCATTGACTTAAGTAGGGTATAGTGTGGAACAAAATAGCCCGTATGTGTATTTTACCCTTTACAGATGAATAAATTAAATGCCTTACTGCAAGCGTTTTTTGGTTGCTCTTAGGATAAAAAAAAAAAAAAGGGGAAAAATAAGGTCCAACATCTGCTTGGTTTGTTCAGCCAAGAACTTGCCTTTAAAGCACAATTGCAGGAAAAAGCCCAAGTGCTAAGGTCAGCAAGCAGAAGAGGCATCACTTTCCAGTAGATGTGTAGGTGTACTGGTATTTTGAGAACACATAAATCTCTATGTGAGGTCTTTCTGTTTCTGCCAGATACCAAGATTTTTGAAATGAAGAAATTGTGTTACATTTTTCCATTGCAGCTCCCATCTTTTGATTCTGTATTTTTCATTTGACTGTGGGACCCTCTCTTTGTAGGGTCTGGGGGAATTGCTCTCCCGGAACTCCCGTGGCACCGTAGCTCTCTGTGCGACCACCGTTCAAAATGAGGGAAAGAAAAATAGTCTTGTCCAGAAGCATAAAATGCTGCAGAATTCCCTTTTCAATGTAAACTTTGCTATTCCTTGTTCTTCATCAAGGCCGGGGTAGGAGGGCGGCAGAGGAGCGTGAGGCACGTTGTCTACTGGCTGGTGTCACTTCTGACAGCCGCGTGAGAAACTGCCAGCAGCGTGGGGTGCTGCTCAGCTTGCCGGCATGGAACACCCTTACATGGGGGCATCTTAAGAGTTTAAAAGACTGTCCTTGAGCTGATGAAACCCATTTGAGGGCATTTTGGCTTGTTTCTGTATTTGTGTTTAAAACATCTTGAGGCTTTGAGAGCGCAGTGTGAACATAAACTACCAGTAACTAACTTTCCTTCTCTCCCCATAAAGTCACAGCAATTGATGAAAGCATCGGGGCTTTAATGTTCTTGCCAACTGGTGTTGCTCATAAAACCGTGCTGCTCTTCAGCTTGGCCTGACCTTGAGCAACAGAGTGCCCGAATCTCATGGGTTGTACTGCTGCACGCTGTCACACGCTGCCGCACGCCCCAACAGGCGCTGCCACACGCTGCCGCACGCCCCAGCGGGCACTCACCACTTTGGTACGGGAGAGCCCCGTGGAGCTGGGGACGGGTTTTCAGGCAGTGGCTCAACAAACACCAAGAGGTGAATTAGAGGAACCTGCTTTCCATCGCTCCAGCCATTCTAATGTTTGTGGAAAACCAGACTTCTATCAGGTGCTGATTTTACTGCTTTTTGCCTTGGTGTACGGCCTCCCTCTTCCAAGATGATGTCTGCAAGTTCAGCATTGCGCATATTTTCTGTACAGTAAAAACAACCAAAAAAATCATAGTCTGATGGTGATAGGGCTATGGTGACCTACTGCACTTGGAGCAGTTCGAATCTCCTCTTGGCTGAGGAATGCAATGTGGTGACAATTTTTGCATTCACTCCGTCCTTTGAGTTTAATGCTGCCCAGTTTAGGAAGCTGCTGGTGGTATAGAGAGAATACAGTGAGTAAGTGATGGCAGCCTCAGAGCAATGAGGAGACCGTTCATATCCACAAAATAACTATTAATATAAAATTGCCTTATAAGAATAATTTATGAATTTAATTTAGCTTTTCTTAATTTTTAATTTCCTAACAAGAAACTAGTCTATACATGTTTAATAAAGGTCTAATTCCTCTAAATCATGTAGCTGTATTTATTTTAGGATGTCATGAGAACTTGATTTTAAAACAAAACTGTCTTTTCATAAAATACTATATTGATAATCCATGTAAATATGAAATTGTCTTTGGGGAAGAATACAGACAGGTGGATCTTAGGAGTGAAAAAATGCTGTAATGAAAATGGCTTGAAATGTACCACAGAATGATTTATCTATCGGTGAATCAGAAACTTAGTTTGCAAGTGAAAAAACCTGAATGTTTTTCAAGTCTGTACCAAAATTATTCATACTGAACGTAAAAAAACCCCAGTTCTGGGCACTAAACCCTAAAGCTTGCATTTTGACCAAATTTGAATCGGAATCCATCTCAAACAATTTACGTTGCCTTAGACTTCTAGCTCAGGTCTTGCTAATAGTTAAAAGGGTTGAAAAATTAAACAAAACCTCATAACCGATCTTTTGGGACACCTTTTTTCACATAGCCCGCATAGAAACCTGAAATAGGAAGAAAGGTCTATTAAACATGTTAGCTGATAGGAAAAAATGCAGGCAGGAAGAGTAAAGAATGGAGATATTGAGAAAAAAGTCTAGAAGCTACAAATAAAATGGACATTTTCCTACTTTTTGATGACATGCTTTGCCTGATGAAAGGGGGACACAGTATAAGTACGAACCGTGCCCTAGGGAACTGCTCCAAAGGCTACTGAAGCATGGGTACTGTTTTGACTTTATATAGCTGAGGGTGTGCCCCACGTACCGCTCCCCTCAGGCCAACTAATTGCTGGTTTTTTAATCTCTTTATGTTCTTTGTTAGTGACAGAGACAGGTATTGAAGTGTAACCGTGTGCTGATGCTGACAGATTTTTAGCTGTGAGGAAATTGCTGCTCTCAGATTAGCGTTGCCTTAAGAAGCACGGAGCAGTCAACAGAGAATATCGGAAAAGAAGGATGCAGACTGATAGGTGGCTGAGGATTGTTGTCTGAAATGGTTTCCAGTGTGGGAGTTTCTACGGCAAGGGCCGTGGCGGGTGTGGGTGCCCACACGTGCATATGGGAGTGCACCCATGGGTGCATGCAAAGTGACGTTTGTGCATTAATTAGACGGTCTCCACATTTAACTAAGCATATGGTGCAAAATTTCCAGGAAGGTAAATTATGTTACAAAGTATGATCCTGCTTCAAAGCACTGACACCTGGTCTGCATCCCGGTGGGGGAAAACCCCTCGGAAATTACATTAATGGGCTGAACACTAGTCAGAAAGAGAACATCATTTATTACAGCAAGAACTGGGTAATACTGTCTCTCTGACGTCCTGCTGTCACTCTATTTACTCTAGCCTGTTGGTGCCTAAGTGGTGATCACTTGAGGCAATGCATTAAGACTTGAAAGGAACAATATATTTTACAATTAGGTTAGCAAACACAAGCAATGGTGTTTCTCCCTGTTGATAATTGCAAATCAATTATCTTATATGTTTTAAAAAATGATAACTCCCACAGTGTTTCTGCGAAGCAAATGTTCTCAGAAAGATAGAAGATCTTTAGGGCCAAGTACTTGAACACGTGCAGCAGTTAGCAACAAAAATGTTTTAACCCTGAAGCAATCCTTCTGTGAAAAATAGATTAAATTAAGGTCAGCTGGAGCAAACTGCTGCTAAACACGGTTAGTGTAAAAGAGAGAGCATCTTCAAGGAGGGAGCTAATGGGACTGCATTTTTATTTCTAATGAACTGAAGATTCAGGCTCTGATGCAACGTTTTATAATCTGCCTATTGTACTATAGGGTTTTTCTTCCACTCCATGAGCAACATTGCAAGTAGGAAATAAACTGTTTCATAATAAACTAGAGACAACACGAGTCTGATGTCCACACATCATTATTCATGTTAGAAGTAATGGTTGAGTTGGTTATTTGTAAAAAGGAAGAGCACTGAAATTATTTACTTCAGCACTGTATGTAGGCTCATAGAATTGCATCTTAAATAATCATAGTAAATCCGTTCTCTAGTATCGTGTATGTAACCATAATAATGGAGAGATGAGAAAAGATGAATGGGCTTTCTGAGAAACAAAGACCATTTATTGTAAAAGAGTTGCATGAGAGCTGCCCGAAAGGAGGCGAGTGGGTTTGCTGGCTCAGCAGGCGCGTGTGGAGCATCGCTGGTCACTGCTCAACACCACCTGCCAGAGGAGCTGCCTCAGGATATGAACCGGAGAGGTATTTGATACATTCCTGAATACTTCCTAGCATTTAACAGGTGTAAATGCTCCATTTCACCCTTGTTTTAAATGTTGTTTGAACTTTTAAATGTTTGGTATAGCTACTATGACTCAGTGTCTCACTTGTTCTTTCAGTTTTTCGCTGATGCTCTGTTTTTACATTTCTTGCAGGAAGCGTAGACAGGCTAGTGACACATGGTAGTGTTTTATTGCCATTACTGTGGGGGTATGCTAGTAATTAATCAAAATGTTGGGTTTGGACTGGAATTTAAATAAACATGGACAATGTGTTTAAAAAAAAAACACAAAACCAAACACGAAACAAACAAAAACCGTACACCAACTTAATTTGTGTATGCAAATACCGTGCTTGCAGGTGCAGACGGGATAATTGTGCGTGGAAATAATCACAACTCATTTGCATGTATAATTTGTATATACACAAATGGCATATGCATATCTACTGGTGCAAAAACTTCTTTGGAATCTAGATAATTACTTTTGCGTTGGTTAATACCTGGAAGCATTTTCTCTTTTACAGTGTCTTTTTGCCCTAGAGGATCTTACAATAACATAATGTGTTTATGATTGCATGTCTGATACTCTTTGGTAAGCAGAACAGGGAAAGGTTATGTCTGAAAATCTCCCACATACTGCAAATAGTTCCTCTCGTTTCCAGAAAAAGGAAAATATGCAGGAGGAAAGCACCATTCCCAAACTCTCTGCTGCTTTTGCTTGGGAAGTGAAGGCAAAGGGGAAAGAGAAGGAAACTCTGAAATGGAAGAGGGAAGAAACCCAAGCGGAGAGGGAAAGAGCCCAGCATCCCATTCCGTGATGTAAGCTGCTGAGATTGCAGCTTCCTGGCGTTTCCCATCAAATATGACAGGCTTTCTAGCAGTTCTAAATTAGAGTATGGAGGAAAGTACAGATGGTTAGAAAGCGAGTGTAGTGGGCAATTGCTGTAGAGCTTGTTGTCACTTTTAGTCCTAGTGAAGCCTAAATACTATATTATTGTCTGTTTTGTTGACAGCACCTGCAAAAGCAAACTAAAGAAAAAGTCTTCACTTTTTCTTTGACACTGAAGTATTATCTGTGTTAATTTTCTATGTTTTGCTTCAAAGGATGGATATAAAATTGTACTTTCATACTGCAGCTTTCAACTGCATGTTTATTGTCTAGTGATTAGAGTTTGGGATTAAAATGAGTCAAAACCGCAGCAGAGTGCTGCTTTGGCTCCTGTTATATCTATGCAAAAAGAATGTGAGTCCTTTGATCATTTCTGCTGATTAGTAATTTTTAGCTCTGTTTTGTGTGTGTGTCTGAGACAGAGTTGAAAGTACAGATCTTCTTTAGTACTTAATAACATTATGTCTTATACTTGTGATAGAATATGATATATTAAGTGGGGCTTATACTAAATACATTTATTTCCATAAGTTCTGCTGCATGGTAACCTTATGATTTGTAGTTCTTTTCTGGTTGGGAATAAAACTCTAATATAATTAAATAGCATTTAGAATAAGCTGTGGTGATCTGATACATGATGTTTGGAATGAAGTGAGCAAGGCCGCAACTGTCCCAGTCAGAGCCGAGCTGAGCTGGGAACAGTGGGCAGCATGGTACGTTGGAAACCAGCTAGGGATGTGCACTGAGAACAGCAGAGGATTTGCCAGCCGTACAACTGAAATAACAGGAGCCTGGGTACAGTTGCTCAGAATCTTGTTTAAAATGACATCCCCACAAAAGCATCTCATTTTCATACTTGCTGTTACTTTAAATCAAAATTTTTATACTAATTTTTAATTGCAGAAAGGGCTTCCCCTGGGTACTGTGGTTCTGAAAGATTATTTATGCAGCTGATGTTCAGAATCAGTACTTAATACCTTTAATGTCCTTCTTTGGCATGCACATCTTTTAGTAAAACGGCCTCTTTCACGTGGCATGTGTTGTGGAAAGTAGGAAGAATCTGTCAGACAGAGATCTGAATCTTGGTGGGGAAACCTTCCCCCAGCGAGTTAGACTTGACTTTTTCAAGCGCCTAAGAATATCTGAGGCCCATGTGTTGTGTGTGCTGTTGCCTTTTAAAGAGTTTTCAGCTTTCGGTTGTCTTGGGAGAATCTGGTGAGAGTTCCTGGGCACATCAACACTTTGCCGTCAGCTGGCTTTAAATGTGGGCAAGTTCACGGTTTAGATCAAACTGAGAAAGGGCTCTTTACATAATTTCATTTATTTGTTTCTCTCTATATTATTAGGTTTCTGTGCCTAATACAGTTTATTGACTATATAAAATACAAAATCGGGTAAACTTTATGATCCAGCATAAAGTCAGTGTTTCAGAGATGTGTGATGAACGCAGCTGATTTGTGTAGAATTCAGAGTACACAGTGGGTGTACTAACATATCTGAAAGAGCAGAATTGACTTTAAAAGATCTTTCCCTTAGAGTACGGAAAAATCTAGAAAGTTTGACATTATGAGGAATTTCATTATAATTCACTCTTTCTGTGACAGTTGACTCACAGGCTCCCGTCATGATCTTGCTGTGCTAGCTGAAGTTTCTGCGGTGAAGAGCTCAGGCGTTTGGAGCAGTGTATGGCGTGAAGCGACACGATGCTTGCATATGCCGGTCGCATATGTGCAGTATTTTTGCAGCCTGTATTCTGTGCACTTGAAATTCTATATGGGTGGATTCGATTCATTAATAGGTTACTCATCATTTATGGTCAAGTATTTGCGGGTCCCCTAGAGTTTACACTCAGGAAGCATAGCAGACATCAAAAATAAGCCAGCTGGACAGTTTTGCCATTCATCTCGTCCTGCGTGTCTCCAGCTGTACAGAAGTGATGAGTCGTCCGCAAAATAAAATGTCAGTTTTTATTTATGTTAGTCTCAGAGGTAAGAAGCCATCTCTGCCAGCCTCTTGGTAGAAGGGAACACTTATTTTTCAAATATAAGAATGAGTCCCTGGGGATGGCATATCTGAGGAAGAGGAAGGACTGTGAGCAGCCCTTCGGGACGCAGGAGTGCTCCTAGCACATGTTCCCAGCATTGTCAGTTTGGTGGAGGAGAACCCACGCCTGGGGCTCTGGCACAGCACAGCACAGCACAATAAGGTTAGAGAACAACATATAGGCAGCTTAAACTAATACGAGGCAGAAAGCTGATTATGGTCTCTGCTAATTCATTGGATTCAAATCAAAATGTCTCAGAAGCTAGAAGACCTGCTGGGCTCAGCAGTATGGATTACACTGAAGATTATTTCTAGCAGTAATATATATAGTCTGGATCTGTTATATGAATGCCCACTTTGTCATTTCTAGAGAAATGACAAGTAACTCTGGGAAGAGTTATGTTATCTCTCTGCTCGGTCTGACAGGAACAAGAATAAAAGTGTGTGTGTTTTGGTTGGTTGGTTGTTTCCTTCCAACTGAACATGTGACATACAAAAATGAAATCCAGAGTTGTGTAAGGAAATGCAGTAACAGAAGTGCACCACTCGTATAGCATACGCACTTGGCGAGTGAGCTTAACAGTATAGTAGAAGATGAGTTATCGAAAAGACGTCAACAACGTTGCTCTTAACTAAGAGCTGTGTAATCAGTAGGGTTTGCTATTTCAGCTTGCCAAAGGGCCATGTAGTTTTCAAATAGGAATAGTTTCTATCATGGAGAACAAAAGGACTGAGAACTGTTACTGTAGTTTCTCATGAACTTTCTCAAGGCCAGTCTGTTGTACCCATTTACAGGTTTCTTTCCTCTTCACTGACAGCCATTTCTTTGCACTCAGAAAGACCCTTGAAAATACATGTTAGATGACCTCTTCTGGCTCTCAGGCATATTAAATTTCATGCTTTTATCAAAGAAATTCATTACCCTTATAGTTAAGATCTAGAGAATAACTAGCAGCTTTTTGGAATTGGGCAGCAGTCTTATGTTATATCTTAGGCTGCACTTTTAACTTGCTTTATATGCTTTGACGTTTTATTTTATTTAATATTGTAGGGTGCCCCAAGGTGCTTTAACCTGAAGGCTGCTATAAAAATAAAGTGATAGATGAAATGCTTCCCCAGGAGCATTTTGGGAAAACTAAGCTATCAGGTCATCGGTACGTAGGGCAAATAGTTAAAATACACAGTGAAAGCAGTTTCAGTAACCTACTAAAAATGCATCATTTATTCTGGCTTACCCATCACACTGTACAAAGAGAGTTCCTGAAACCATCACAGCTCCTCTTTCTAAAAATGCGCATTCTGCCTCCCAAAGTGAGGGGCCTGACACAGAGTGAGAGGTGTTTGAGGGAAAGTTAAAAGCAGAAGGGAACTGCCATTCTTTCACAGCTGAGAATTGTCCTGTTCATTGAATTTTTATTTTTCATACATAAACTGGGGCAAAAGATGAGTCGCACTAACAGCAGTGGAAGGATTGTGTAATAGGAATCTGTGTCAAAGCCTTTTAAATGATGCCTGTAAATCCCGTGTAATTTTTTCAAGCTGTTTTGCTCTTGGTTTGTCCCACCCAGGGTGCAGCATGCCAGCTGCATCCAGTGCAGTTCTTCAGGTGACTTGTGAAGGGCCGATCTTTCTTCTCGTGCCACTGAAACCTTTTGCGTCACAGTCGTGCGAGATCAGCAGCGCAGTGACATCCAGCAGTGTGCCTGGGCTGTAGAGAACCTGAGTGTGGCCGAAGCCTGCGGATGTCCTTTTACTATGACCGTGATCAGCAGAGCACTTGTGGTTACCTAAGAGCAGTTATATCTGCTTCTCAGCTCTGTTAAGATAACTGCCCGTGAGCACCTATCCTCTTGTGGCACAGGGCTCAACGGGTTTGCTTGACACGTGCCACCCCCGCTGCCCTCGAGATTTCACTGAGGAAGGGGACTAGAGTTTAGCTTTCCTGCTGCATTTATGAGGAAATATTTCTAGGTAAGGTGAAGGGCGGCTAATGTATGGAGATAGGTGTCTCTTTTTTAATAATTTCTGCAAGTCTAAATAAAATAGATTACTCTGAGCCTTACAGTGTTGTGTAAGAAAGTAAATAGCCCAGCCACCCAAACCCCAATCCTAAATAGAGATTGTTCTATTGTATTTTTACAATTAAGATTATGATCGTCTCCTTTTTATCTTAAGGAAAAATAAGCATTTGTGCAAAACCTAGTTATTAAAAATCCTAAGTGCTATCATTGTTGTATAGCTTTGTATACCCTCAAAATAAAAATGGGAGACAGAGCATTTGTAAGTGCTTTAATAACTGCTTGTCACTTGCTAAAGAATGGGCACCAAGAATATCAGCTATTCATATCCAGAGACACTGAAAAGCTTGAGAATGTATAGTTGTTATTAATGTCAATCTACAGATCCAAATTTACTGACTGGTAATGAAACCAGCTTTCTGATATGCAAGAAACAAAATGTTTACTGTGGGGATACAGTATTTCAGCTTTGGGCAAATCCTCTGAGGTAGGATTATACACACTCCGTCCTCTTAAAGTAAGTTTCTCCTCCATTCCATGTTTGTGTCACGTAGTTGTGTAGGTGGAGATAAAGCATATTTTTAAAACTGACAGGTTATTTTATTCAAAGAAACTCATTGAGCCACAATACCACCTGACTTCTGTTTTATTAATTCTCAAATCCGTTTTGTAGCATCATCCCCAAAATTCCCATATTTATGTACTTTCATTTTTTGCTTATATATATACATGATTACATATACCTACCTATGTATACATAACTTTTAGTATTATGTTATCATCCAATAAAAACCTCCCGAGGGCTTAAAAATTCAAAATAGCACTTCATTACTCATGGCAAAGCATTTGTCTCTTGCAAATCTGAGTGCTGAAAGTTTTATTACCAGTGTGTGAGTTTGCTCCTTTAGATTAAAAAAAAAAAAAAAAAAATTAAATCAACAATGTGGAACACTTTGGAACAAGCTTTATTTTGTTTTACAGTGTTCTTAGTGTATTGTGAAATATCACATCATATTAACCTTTTTTTCCTGGCTCACTTGCTTAAGGTAATAGGACAAAATGCAGCATAACCTGAACTTTAGGTGCATGATACAGTTTAAAATCTTTTTTTTTTTTTTTCTCTAAATAGTAGCTATCAGCAGTGCACAGTATCTTAAAAAAGTGATGCAGTAGTTCGTTTTGAATTCTCGGGGGATAGTTCGCAGTGATTGGCTTTCTGCATTACTATCCAAACATCTCAAACTGTGATTCAGATTTGGCTTTCAGGGTCTTGCCTTTACAAAATAGCCTATCCCATAGACAGTCAATCAATTCTGTGTACTGTAATTGTGTTAAGACAGCATTGCAAAAATCTGTTTACAGCTATCTGTCCATCGATCCAGAAACAAAGCAAAGACTGAAAAACAAGAACGACTGTCAAAGCCTAAGTGCTTCCTTGCTGGTTCTTATAATACATAGGGTAAGATCCAGAGATAACTGGTAACTATTACAAAGATGGTACCTGCAAATTCCTGTCGAGCAGTAATACATTAAATGGCAGTGTTAATTTCTACTCTCACAATATGAGTCTACTGTGAGATTTCATATCTCTGTATATGGCATTACTTGATGAGATTTTTAGAGATCTTACTCTGGAATCTGTAGCGTTGGTTGTACTTTAAGCTACAATATTTATTGAATTTATTTTTAATACAGGAAAAACACAAGCTCAGTATTACACCTCCTTGAAGAAAGCATTTGCATTCTTAAGTGAGTGCTATATTAGAGGCGTTACAAATATAATCAATGCCTTCTCTTCAGAATAGTTGCAGATTATATTTCAATTTCAAATCAAATTTGGGAATTAATTGGGTGCTGCAGTTGCAAGTGGAAGATAGCTGAATTTTGGCTTTCTGCATTTAGAAGCAGAGTATTTCCATGAGAGCTGTTTAAACAAATGGGCCAAGACACACCACAGTCTTACATAGCACGGGCAATGCTTGGGCCTTGTCACGTTTGTGCCTCCTGATTGTCACTACAAAGAAATTATGAAAACATGTCACTTCATCGCTTTGAGGAATTAATTTTTCATCCGGGATTTTTTAATCTCCGAGAGCATAGCCATTTCTGAATTGTTTGTTTCATAACTCCACTCTGAAAGAGAGACGTTACCTGCTTTGATGTGCCTGTTGCTCTCGCCAGAGGGGAAAAAATAACGTGCGTGTGAGAAAGGCATTCCGAGCGCCCGCGGGCCCCGAGCGTGCTGCTGGGGCACCGGGCAGCCATGCCAACATGGCCGCCATGCCAACATGGCCGCCGCTTCCCGCCAAAACCCCCCACAGCTCACTGCCTGCGTCACCTTCTGAGGGAAGAACAAACGGTGCGTCTTCCACAATGTCTGTTTCTCCTGAGGTGACACTGGATTTCTGACAAGGGAAGTAATTTATTATTAAGTAACAATTTTGAGTCGTCTGATCAGATTGCAGTGATCTTTGCGCTGATCTTTGCTTCCCTTTTGCCACTTGGAAAGCAAGAGGCTGGAGAGACATCACTACTGAAGGCTTAATTTCTGTAAGTTCGGGAATTATTTCTCAGTTAAATAACTTAAGAATCATTGTGTGCTTCATTTTCTGTCCAATTGAAAAATTACTGGTGTTTTTCTCCTCAGAGTGTGAGCGCTTACTGTCTGAAGGTGTCTAGTGTAAGGTGCCTGATTGCTGGTTGCTCAGTACAGTCCCCTCTCCCAAACCTTGGCAGCCTTTTCTGAAAGAAAAAAACCCAACCTTGATGCCTCCATTTTGTTTGCACCTGCTCCATCCGAGTAGGTTGTGGATCCCGATTTAACCAGTACCTTGAGCGCATGTATTTTTAAAGACCTTTTTCTTTTTAGTTCTTCTGAAGCTGCTCAGGAGCTTCTGTATGTTTAATGTGACAAAAACCTTAAAAGTCATTTCTGTTTTTAACTCTATGTATTTGTGTATACATACATGGAGGTATAAATAGAACACTCTGGATAACTTATTTATGAAGGTTGGAATATTTAGATCATCGATACCATACTGCAATAGTTAAGGGTTTCATCAAGATAAAAAATTCAAAGGGAAACCAACTTTGGTCACGGACTTGCTAATGCACTAAGAAAAGCTTTAAACTGGAACTGCTGGAGGTCAAAAGCATAGGCCAGAGAGGTAAGACCCACAGTGACATGGAAAAAAGCTAAATATGGCAAAATATGGGCGCTTACAGTAAGGTCACTGGAAGGATGGATAGAAATGAGACTATATTAAATGTCCATATTTTAATAGAAACCCATATAGAGTAACCTGGAGGAACTAGAGGGTTTAAATTCTATTTTACTTGGTTTACTGGTAAATCTTTTACAACTTGAGGGCATATCAACCCCGGAGTCGTAGTGGTCGCTGTGAAGGATGCCAGTGGGTAAAGGAAATTTGCCTTGAAAGTGGTATGCTGCCTTGGTTCCCCAGTGTAATTCAGAAACTTGTTGAAGGGCTGAGGATTTCCCAAAGCACAGGACTTCTCAGTAGAGATCATCAGTGGAGGCTTCAGGTGCCTCTTGGGAAAGGTTGTGACAGCACAGAGAGCAAAGTTCTTGCTCTGCATCTTTTACTTCTGAAGTCGTGTTGCCTGACAGCCTGTCGCTGCCTTCCTGTGCTTGCTGCCTGTATAGGTACATTGCTGCCTTAGAGATAAGCAACCTGCAAGATTTACAGCCTAAGAAAGCCTAGGAATAAGTTGAAAACAGTGTTTTTCCAACTTAAAATTTGACAGTAACATATATTTAAATACATATATGAACACACACACTATTTTGCATATATATATAAAAAATCAGGCTCCACTGTTCAGCTTGAGTAATGAAGCTTGGGGATGCATCTTCCAACACCCAGTTCTGGGCATTGTTTGTTTTTGGAGAGCTGGAAGCGTTTNTTTTTTTTTTTTTTTTCCCCCCCCGTTCGTGCTAGCTTATGGTAGTTTCCTATAGGATAGGATACCCTAGAGCCCCTCTGAGCTCTTTGTGATGCACAAATCATCTTTGACCTGAGCAGGCTACTCAGGCTACTGTTGGGATAAGTGCCCATCCCTTCCCAGAACTTGCTGTTATTGTCATTAGTCTTTGGTTGCGTGGATGCAAAGCTGGGCACTGTGGTCTCTGACTGACAGGCTTCTAGGAAATTTTTGGCTGTATTGGCAAAAGATCCTTACGATTCTGGGACAGCAGTTAGAAAAGAGTGCATTTGCTTGTGCACAAGTGCCGAAATGTTGGTATACAGTTGTAAGCTTGCGTTTATGTATTCCACACCTGTAGGTAGGAACATCAATATGTATAATCGTGTGTATATGTATTGCTTGAGCACAATTGCCCATAAGAAAAAACCCTGTCATTTAAAATTCCCCTAGTGTGGCGAAATGCAGAATATTTCAGGCACCCATATCAGAAGCAGTTATTTCATGTTAGATCCTTTTGTTATCTTCCTGATTGTTGACTCTGTTAGCTAAGGCTTAAATCAATGGCTGTGAACATGAAAAAAAATCTCTACAGACAACCAGTCTGTTTTGTCCCGATTGAATTTATGATATGCTGTGGTCATCACTCACCGAAAATCAAGAGCTGGGAATAGTGGCTTCACATCAATACAGTCAAATCACTGCTTAAAACTGGAGTTATAATCCTTTAAATTTAATTTTGTGGGCAAATTGCAGCTGCCAGCTCCTCAATTTGATTGGTTCCAAAAACAACCCAACATAAGAAATTGAAAATGCCAGGAGGCATCAGTCCTGTAAATATATTAGTGTACCATCTGGAGTGTAGTGACCTTGGACATTTTGCTTGGCCTTAGTATCTTATTGCTGGAAGTAATTCAGCTATTAATACTTGATTGAGTTTACGCCTCTGACTAGACAGAACTCGATCTTTACTTCTCACTCAAAGAGCAGGTGACATCTAATTTAATAGCGTATTAAATGTGCATTATAATTATTTGTTAGTTTTCTTATACAAAAAGACTGAGCAAATAAATAGAGATTGTTTTGAAACCTACTGTGTGGTGCAATACAGGAAAGAGAACAAGCTTTCTGGGTTTCGTGACAGCCTCAGTGAAGCATAACAACTAATTTTAGAGATGTCTGCCTTTGAGCTATTACTTATCAGGTTTCAAAAGAATTCTAACTGATTGTACCTTAAATCATTATCAAGTTTTGGGGAAACAATTTCTAGATTAAATTACTTTAGGACTGTTGAAATGTTACATTATTGATACAGGGACCAGTGAAATTACTGGAAAGAATTCTATTGATTTGAAGTGAGCTAAAAATCAAGTGCTTCACAAGCTAATTTACATCAGTGAGGTGAAAAGTATCAGACCTTTGGCTCACTGGAAGTTAAATGTAGTCCAGACCTCACTGTATCCCGCCTGCAGGTAACATTTACCTGGAGATTTAATTGTGCGCGTGTGGATGGGCTTGTTAACGTCAATCATACTGCTCTTGTTGTAACATTGGAGGTGCCTGTAAGGACTGGTGCTTTAGGTTGTGAGTGAATGTGAGAAGATTTAACGCCAGCTGCCTTCTTACTAATATAGTTGTTCGTTATAATAGCAAGAGTGTTATACAGAACTCTGCACACAAAGCATATTAATAGTTGGTAACACATACAGAAATCTTAGGTAAATTAGTAATGAGCAAAATGCTGATGTTATCTAGTCTCTTAGCAATGTCTAAGGTCTTGCCAATCTTAGAAAGATTGTTTTAATTATCAGTCAAATCTGTCTCAAGGTACGGCCCTCTAACACAGTTGTTGGAAAAGCCTTTTAAAATAACTAATGTTTCTCCAAAGCAGTGAGATATCAGTGAATATTTCAAGTATTAAAGGCATACCACAGAGGGAAGTTAACACAAAGCTTTAGAGCACTCCAGGGTTAAGTTCCTATACAGTTCACATAAAAGCAGCTTTTTATATATAATATGCTTGCTTATCCTTGCCCATAAACTCAAATAAGCATATTTCTACATGCAGGCTGATCTGCAAAACGAAAGCAGTTTCTCTTGTGAAGGTGAGACCACTGTGTAGGGTGGCTGCACCATGGAAGCCTGGACTGCTTCTCTGTGCAACCTTTTGCACGAGGCAGGGATAGAGCCCAGACACTGAGCTGTACCATTGGAGCTAGGAAACAGAACCTGTACGTAAAACCAGCAGAAAGCAAAGCGTGAAATGTGAGGAAATACTAATTTTGATTTCGTATACGTGATTTGCTCAAAGTATGAAATAATTGAGAAACAAATTACTAGCAAATTGCTACAGGTGACATATGAACTGCCCTGATGCAAGGAGGCCGGGAAGGATGGCACTTGAAGGGGAAGCCTGTTTTGGATTGATAGAAGGGTCAGGGGTTCGCCTGAAGTGAATGGCAGATCTTCCATCAGTCTGTCCCCCAGCCCCGTTCCCTCAGGCTGAATTTCATCTGTTAGAGTTACTTGTGCTCTCACAGTGCTGTGAATTCTCACAGTAGCATGCTTTAATGAATTAAATTCAGAAAACCTAAAAGACAGGAATTAGAAATTCACAGATCTGCTGATTTTCTTGGAGCGTAGCCTAAACTCAGGGAGTTCTCAGTGTCATGTCTGCCAGATAATACCACTACTGCTAGTTAGCTACTGTACAAGGGGTTTCAAAGCCTTATCTTGTTATTTTTTTATGAAGCAATTTAGTAAATCAAATCCATGAGAGCAAAAAATGCAAATGGGTAAGTTGTCCATGTCTTAACAGTGACATTAATACTAAATTCTGAATGGAGGCTGACTTTTGTGTAAGGCTGGCACTTGACAAGGGTCGTTGTGTACCTGAGTATTCATCACAACGAGAACATCTCAAACTAAATGGTGCTGGGGGACTAAAATGAGACACCTGAGCAGACAACATGAGGGATATATTTGATAATAAATTTCAATGAAGAGAACGTTTTAGAACATGGTAAGGTATGAACCCGATCTAAGTGAATGACTCAGGGCCCATGCGAACAGCCAGCATCTCCCCCAGCATTGCCAACAGAACTGGTCTCATGTTACCAAAAATACTGCATCATTAGGTTTGACCACTTAAATTGTTACGTCTTTTCTGTCCTTTTCCTGTGTCTTTTAAAGATTTAAGTCTTTCTGGAAGCACAAATTGGGTGGGTTGGTTGGTTTGTTTGCTTTTTGAAGCAGCTAAAACACATTGTGAAAGAGAGAGAAATAGTGAGTTAGTAAGACCGAAGAGGATCACCCTATCATTGCAGTCGTGCAGAACACTAATACAAAATAAATAAAAATATGCATGGTGAGGGTTTGGTATATGTTTAAAATGTAATGTTTAACTCTCATTATCTGTGATGAAAACAGACATGTTGTTACCTCCTGTTTGAGTGCAAAATGCTGTGAATATTTTGAAGGGCCTTTTGTGTGACATCTAGTATTTTATTTGGTGTGTATTGTGTTATGTGCCCCCTGTTGGATTAAATCTTCTCTCTAACAAAAAGTGTCGTTCAAAATACACTTTGAATAATCAGATGATCACAATTTAGCTGATCAAATTTCGTTGCAAATTTCCTTTAGTTTTGCAAAGAATTGTTCTGAATCCTGGTGTTTTGTACTGCATATTTTAACAAATACTTATACTGGCATTGTCAAAAGCCACATAAGGCAGGATCAGTCATTATATTTTAGGTGGCTAAAGGTTTTCCCTGCTTCCCCTCCCCTGCGGTAGAGAGGAAGAGCATTTTGACAAATCTTTGGCATGCAGAGGTCTGTTGTCTAGTGAGTCTTACTGATACTCCTTACAAAATACATTTTGAGACTAATCCATCCTGCATAAGCAATGGGAATAACCAGTATGGAAGCTGGCATCTCGTGGGATTTGTATTCAGTCTTCCGTCTCCATCCAGACCATGAAAACTGAGCACTTTGAATCACAGTGGTTTAAGGATTTTTTTTTTTTTTTGCATTACTAAGAGCAGAATGTGTTTAAAAGATATCAAAATAATTTTCCCCATACTTGCTAGGGTTGACTTCTGCCAGCCCTTACCCTTGTGAGGCTCTGTTCTCTCACAGCATCTTTGCTGCTTGCATCCGGATAGGGGAAAAGAGGGTCCCCGGATGGTGGTTGTGTTTGACAAAATGGGCTGATGGCTGTCTGCAGTGCCTCCCACCAAACCCGTTTGGGGATTCTGGCAACTATTGCAATGTCTTTGTTTTTCGTTTTCCTCCCTCTTTCTTCTCTAAGCCAAAGTAAAAGCAATGTTTAACACACTGGGAAAGGCTGTTAATGAACTCCATGGAAGTGTCTGGGTAACGTGGTCATTCCTGGCACTATGAGATTTGAGAAACTTGAAATGGAGCTTAGCGGTGCTGACTGCAGGCGGTGCAGTAGGACACAGGATCTGCAGTAGATAAATAGCACGGAAAGGAATGGTTCCAATTAGTGGGAGGCTTCAGTATTGCTGAGTGGCTTGCTTTCCTTTGTATGTTTGTGTTTTCAAAATTAAACTTTGTTTTCTGAATCTCTGTGCTTATATGGAAGAGTTGATGTTTTCATTCTCTAAGTACTTGCTGAAATGGCATAAATACTGAGACACAAACACTCCAGTGTTTGCTGAGGGTTGGAGAACAGAAGTACAAACTTTCAGCTTATATGACACTTCAGAAACGCGAGCTTGGGGCCTCAGATAGACAGACAAAACCAGCTAAAAAGTCGTTCCCAAACCACAAGCACTCCATTGAAGGAAGAGGAATAGACTTGGCAGACAAAACAAACAATGCCGAGTGTGCTGTAAAGCCCAGCGCTTTTCTTTTTATTTTTCAACTCAGCTGGAACACCACTGAGTGATTTATAGCAAGGAGAGATTCATAACTCTCACATCCCCGCCTTTCGGTCTCACAGCCGTACCTGAAGCAACCTTTTCCCCCAACCTGCTTTATCCAAGTTGTTTTATCTGCTGTTGGCTTTCATGTAGCCAGCGCTGACACTTTGTACAAATGTGGAAGTTCCTTGGGAACAATTTTTTTTAACTCTTGAAGACCTGTCCGTGCAGCAAAATTGTTACCCTGTATACCTTTCCATCTACAAACTGTATTCCAGAATAGAAGTGATTAATCCAGACTGGTGTTAATTATCCTGGGAAAAAAATAAAATTCCTTTTGTATGCTATGTTTATACTGGGAGTTAGACCAGAATAGCATAGCAGAATTGGCAGAATATAGTTATGACTGATGGGAAATTTCCCGTGTAGACAAACCTCAGACACATGGGGTAAATGTCAGGTTTTAAAGAAACTACTGACAGTGAGAAGAAAATGCTCATCCCAGACACTCTGCCAAGTTCCATATGCAGTGAAATTCGAGGCTTCCCCTGCCTCAACATAGCTTTTTTTCTTAAATAAATCCATTTCTTCTGCCTAAGTTTTCTGCTGAAGAGGCATCTATTCAGAGCACGGGCAATGGCGTGCTACTTCTTATATGCTCCATAGGCCACTGAGCATCAAGCCATTGCACAAAGGATTCCACACTTGAATTACGGTCTCTCAAATTCAGGAAGGAGGAAGTTCTTTTGCAATATTTTAGGTAAAGTGCAGTGCATCAGAGCTTGTTACATTGATGGTCCCTAACTCTGACATTTTGATTTAGTTTAAAATTCTGTTTAAACTCTGCTTCTACATAGTGGTGCTTAAATTTTTTATTGGCAGTCTGTTTAGAACTAGTCTACCCAATTTGTTTTCCTTCTGTGGATTGGCTGACAAAAACACAAAAGTAAACAGTAGCTTGGAAATCACCTCTGAAACTTTAAAGAAACCTGGGATTTACAAAGGAATGGGTTCACTAGGAAGATTCAGCTCTGGTAATTCTACACCTACTCTCTTGCTTAGAAGATGAGCCATCCTACCAAAACCATCAGGATTAAAGGTCCTATATTTAGGTAACCTCTTCAGGGTCTGAAAAATCTAATTAAAATGCTACGCTATTTGTCATGTAAATGTCTTTTTGCTGCTGCTGTTTTAAAACAATGTGTACATGTGCACTGTAATTCCCAAAGAGTTAAAAACCAAAGTATCTTACAAATTTGATGCTAGTTTCAGTAATTCTTGCAGCCTGCAGTTATCAATGGTTCATCTATACTGTGATGATTATGAAAGATAAGAACTGGTATTTCTGCCTAAGATAGATATGTGAGAATTCTGCCATTCTATTAGGTCAATTTAGTGATTGTAAGGAATGACACCAGGGTTTAACTTGGTCCCTTCTAAATTGCAAAGTATGTAATTTTCTCCTGAGGTACGGGTTGTGTAATCAGATATCCAGGTAGTTTTGTCATTTCTCCAAAACACTTGAAGCCTGAGAATGGAAGCGTCCAATCTGATATAGGGACAATCTTACAGATACAATATAAATTGACAGTTGCTATTGTAGAGAAGAAAGGATTAACTGCTCAAAGAAATTGTGCTGATCTTCAGAAGTTTGTATTTTGGTTATCTGGAGAGTTATTAGCTTGAAATTCATTTTGTTAAATAGAATTTTGGTCTTTAAACTGCTGTCACGTTTATGCTAATAAAAAGTATAATTTTCAAACCTACAAAATGAAAGCCTGCTTAAAGCATAAATCTATCCTAAGGCACTCTGTGTAATCCTATAGGCAGGGAATTTCTAAAACAAATACCTGGGAAGGAGCAACCCTTTTTGACAGGCACATTCGCTAGGGCAGTTCTTTGAGAAATTTCCTCTGAATTAAGTTCAGCTGTTCTCACTGCAGGGAGGTTTCATTATTCATTTAACTCTTTTGGGAACAAAGGTACAGATCTAAAAATCCTTACCCTGAAAGATGCTGAACTCCCTCAAATGTCTTTGCTTATTATGTATCGCTAGATCAGCCCTACAATTTTAACACAGAGGACCAAATGTATCCCACATGCGAGTCTTTCAAATTCAGTGAAACTATGCTGAGGGTGAACTTGGCTATCAACAACTTTTTAGATCTAAATATCAGGGTCATTGCTTAGATCCTTTAGTCCTTGATGTAGGTGTCTTACAGCTCATGAAAGGAGCAGGGCTATTTAAATATTCAGGGAGCAAGCAGTGCCTGTGAGAGCAGCAAGAGGTCTCTTCCTTTAAATGGGTAAAGGGCCAAAGAGTTCCAAATGTAGAGAGGGAAAGGAGGAGAGAAACCTGCTGTGGAAGAGGGTACATGGCAAAACACAAAGAAAGACATTTCAGGAGGACAAAAAGCAGGAAAATCTCAAAAGTGTCTACTGCTAAAAATCTAGGAAAATTACTTTCTTTTTTTTTAATAGCAAATTTTAAAATGGAGTGGTAATGCAAAATCCCATTGCTCTCCCCAGCCATTGTGGCCCCATTTCTGGTTAGAAGGAACCAGAACTTATCTTCATACCACTCAACCCTGGGGGGGGGGGTTCTTCTTTTTTTTCTTCCTTCTTTTTTTTCATCCCATCCTCCTCAGAGGATGTTTCAGGTTATGGAATTAGTTTTAGTACTTAGACACAAGTACAGTAAAAAAAGAATCAAGGTCATTTTCTTCCTTTCTCTCGTTATCAAATTATTATTCCTGTGGCTTTCTACACCTTTAGTTGAGTGGCAAAAGTATCCAAGTCTCCACTAACTGTCTGTGCGTCCTACTAATCATCATGGTGTGTGGGAAGGAGCAAGGGGCTGTGGTGAAAATGAAGTCCAGACTGAATGCATAGGGATAGAAAGTAGATTCATAGTTGCCTTTATAAGGACGTATCTGAGGAAAGCTTTGGGCTTTTACTAGAGCGAGTGAGCATTTCACTTTGTACCAATGCAACTTTAATCTACTCAAGGAACTTCCCTGATTTCTTTTTTTTTCTTAAAATGCAGCTGTGGAGCCTTAGAGGATATAACATTTAGAGTTCACATTCTACCTGTTTCGGAAAATGTGGCAAGCTGTTTGTCTCCCGGTCAGAGACAAATGGGAATGGCTGCTGGCATATCGAGGCGTCACACTGAAGGAGATGGTCTGCGAATATTGCTGGGGCAGCAAGAACTCGGACTGCCAAGGAACTCGCTTGTTTTGGATCCCATTGTAAGGCAGTTCTGGGTGATTTTTGTTTAATTTTTTAGTTTAAGTATGTAATTTCCTGTCATGAAGGAATTTGCAGCATTTTAAAGTGAAACATTTAAAAGTGCGTCATTGAAACTGTCAGGCCTGCAGAGCCCCAGGGAGAACTTTTCCTTAAGCAAAAGCTTTCCTACAGCTGGTAGCTCCTTGAAGGTGTAACGTATTTGTCAGATGATCACATTTCCCTCAGGGTTCTCCTAGTAGGAGACATGGGGCTCTTTAGTACGTGGAGAAAGGCAGTGAAATACTTGGCTTCCTGGGAGAGCGCTCATCTGCAGCACAGCACCAGCTGCAGTGTCTCTGGGTTGTACAAAGAGCTGCCCAAATTGTGCCCCCATCTGTTAGGTCCGTTGAGCTGCTAGATTTATACTCCTTCAAAGTAAACATCCTTTCCTCGTCTCAGAGCTGGCAAATAAAGCAGTCTGTGTGTGTGAAGGCAAGTTACAGATACTATTGAATTGGCTGCAGTTTCACTGACGGGTTTGTAATCATAGTCCAGACTAACCAGGCCGGTCTTTTGAAGAGAGTAAATTACTTTCCCTTATAATGCATCTATAAATGCTATTAGAATTAAACACCGGAAAGTCATCAAATTGCTCAGGTCTATTTCAGTTACTATTAAATATGTTGTTTGGATTGTTTGTAAAAGTCTCTAGAATTGCCTCATCTTTCAAAAGGACATTTATGGAGTGGTTTGATATATATGAAAGGGCATAGCTTTCCTAATTCTTTCAAAGCAACCACCACTCTCTGAGCAGACTTAGCATCTACCAGAATAACTGAAATAAAAAGAAAACAGTATTATAATCCTCTAAAACCTGTCATGAATAACAAAAAGGCTGCAGCACTGATATTATAACCAGATGTACAGTACAGAAACTATTTCTCTGGCCAGCGAAGTCTTGTTCTCTCTGTGCATTAGAAGGCAGAACATTGAGCTGAGCCGTGCTCTTGACCTCTGAATAAATATGCGCCCAGCGCTCTTTCTCCAGACAGCATTCTTTTCCAACCACATCAGGAAAAGTTCCCCGAAGTATTTACTTCTGATTTCAGTTTCTGCTGACTACAGCTCTGTCACACTTTACACACAAAACATATGTTAGTACAATCCATGTTTTAGCGTTGAAGCCCTTATGGAGCAGGATTTTAGGTGGTTGGTTTGTTTTTTAAAAGCACTCATCTCTAAAGACAGAAATATGAATTTTTCCAGCGAGCTGTGTTGGCAGGTGAGTTGTGCAGCATACAGTTTGTGTTGTCCCATGACAGCCTGCAATGCGTCGCAATTACGAAACGTAAATATTATACTGTAAAGTAGAGGGAAAAGAGTATTTTATGTATGTAAATTATGTGACATGTAAAGCATGTGGTGTACACACATATGCCTAGTGGCAGAGTCAGTAAGCTGCTCTGTATCAGCTTTCCCTGCAGTCGAAGAACCCAAAGGACTTCACTGCCCAGATCCTAAGAAGTCCTACAGGGGTAAATTGCCTGCTTTGTTAATGGACTTTAAACAGTCCCAAAATGATAAACCGAGGCGTTACTGAACTGTGTAAGCCCAAGCTCCTCTGTCAGTGGGAGCTAACCAGCCATTTTTTGTGAGAGGAACTGGATGCCTGACTCCCTAAGCTCCTTAATCTTGTTGTTTATATTGAAAAGTGCTATGGGGTCTGGGAGAGATGCTTTTGGCATATACAGTTTTTCCAGTGCAGTTTCTGGATATGAGAGAGATGCGAGTGGACTTGCTTTCTTCTTTAGCCAAGGCTGTGGTGAGGATCAGATGAAAAGTAAGTCACGAAGGCAACGCCATCAGACCTTGTTTTCTAGAAGGACAAGAGCCTGGGTTTCACAGGCATTCCACTTACCTAGTGCTTCCACAGTCTAATCTTTAATTAGCACTTGTCTATTTTCTCTTCCTTGCCTCTCCAAAACATAGACAATATTTTGGAGTCACCTTCTGTCCGACTCATTCGGCATGTTTTTCTTTCAGTATGATTATTTTGGAAAATAAGTAAGTGCAGCATTTGTCTGGGAGGAGATGAACTCTCCACTTATCTGCGCAATCAGCCCGATGTGATTGTCACTGGAACTGACATCAGGCAGCCTGTATCTCATCAACAGAGAGTTTTCCTCCCCCTTTCAACATTCATTTGATTTCCAGTGAAGTACACTGAGAAGACCGAAAGGCTCTGTTTACCTGCTCCGCTCACACGTGCCGTCTTTTACTCTTGTGCGTACTTACAAAAGTGGAATAAACAGCCTAGTGTCTGGCCTGCTCAAACCTTGTACCTCAGCTGAGAAAGCCTGGAGTTGTTACTCCTCAGGACAGTCTTTTTGGGATGTCAGCACCTGCCCACTCGCACTGTGGATTGCTTTAACTTCTGCCAGATGACAGAATTTTCTTTCACTATGAGCTCGCTTTGAATTTAAATTACCAGTCTAGAGGCTGCAAGCTCACACGTCAAATATATTGAGCGTACAGTTCTAGAGATGTGTTTTCTAGTAACATATTTTCATATTTGAAATCATGATGTGTGGTTATGGCAGCACAAGCCATAAGAATACAGCCTATCATTGCTAACTGTTATTATGGGGAAAACAGTTACCACCTTAGGCTGGGTATTTAAGATAGAAGAAGCAGTGAGTGAGAACTAGAAAGAATCGGATTTAGCAAAGTTGTGGCTTGCCTGTGTCTAAATGCTGAATATCAGGCTTTACACTGTACACTTCACAACGTCTTCCACCTTGAAAGCACCTATGAAACTTGAGCTTTAGTAAATAACTGAAAACAGTGTTTTGTGAAGGCACTTACCTTTTGACGTACTTAAAACCTACCTAGCACAGTTGGGCATTTTGTGCTGCAGTCCTCTGAGCCCTGCATCAGAAGCAGTTGGCAGAGGCATGGAGACACAAACTACTTATGCTGTTCTTTTATCTTGTGATAAATTTTAGCTTTGTTTGCAATTTGCTGTGGTGCGGTGGACCAGAATGGAGACTCTTCTGGAGCTATGCCTTACATGTTAGCTGTGACTATTTAGGCTTTGGGGGGTTTCAGGTAAAGCACAGATTGACTCAGTGTTAATAAAACTGAACCGGTTTTTCTGTAAGTGTTTGTCTGTATTGCAAATGGAAATCTGGTGCATACCTGGGCTAATTTTAAACCACCTCAGCCGGGCACTAAGAGCAGCACAATGGCCTTGGCAGCAAAAACCCAAAGCTTTTCAGGTGAGTTTGAAGCCCACGCTGAATACCAGTACTACTGGTGAGAGACTCCCTGCAGCTTGTGAACTGGTTAGCCTGAAGCAAGCTCATGGGGTGGCCTGCCAGTCAGAGGAATGCTTTTCACTGCAAGGTTGGTGTACCTTAAGAAATGATCTGTGGAAGTTGTGTGTTGTAGTTGTAAGAAACAGACTGATTTCTTAATGGTTCTATATGGATTGCTTGCATCTTTCCTTTCTAGTGAGGCTGTCTTTTGTGTGTGTTTATGCCTTCTCCTGTGTTTTAAAGTCTGAGAGATTTTTCATCCCCCAATTTCAAAGCATGTCAATATTATGCTGCCAAAATGCAGAGCTTGAAGCGGAGTGAGGAAGTGACTTACTGCAGCCTTCTTAACGGCTTTTAACAGCTCACAGGTCTCCTAAATCCCAAGCCAAAGCTCTGTCTGGTAGGCTACTCTGCATTTTCAGATTTTGTACAGATACAGCAAGTACATATTAAAAAGCCTACACCAGAACACAGGATTAAAAGGCGATACGCGTAGTACAATATCCTCCAAGTATGTGAAGGGAGGGAAGCAGTTGGAGGGTGACAGTCTGTTCCCTGGCAACTTCTGACATTTGTGTTAATTCTCTGTTGGAATGAAAAATAAGCCTTTCGAACTCTTCATGTAAATTGAACTGGTGAAAAACCTGTTTTCAGATTTAAACCAGAGCATAGGAGCATCTGGGTTCATGGAGGACTGTGCCATTTGTCCTGGATCAGATGGTTATTATGTGGCTCTGGCACATGGTGTATTCTTGTCCATGTTCCTCCTTTATTTAATTCTCACAAGAGCGCAGTAAGTTGTTAAAGCATACTCTGATTGTATTACAGCCGCAAGCCGGTCTGCATAGCTGTTACTACACTGTCAAGGTTTGTTAGGAGGTAGTGCCATTTGTGGGCTTTATGTTTAAGGAAGATTTCCTGCTTTCATCTTTCTTTGACATCCTTTTTCCATCTAAGGAGTAGGAAACTGCATAACCTTTGCTCCTGTTCTTTATACAGTCTGGCAATAAACCTCATCATCCGAGTAACTTGGGCCTTGATCTAGTCAGGCATTCATAACTAAATAGCTATGAATTTCTATTCAAAATCGGGAGGAATTCAGTCTATTCACAGGCTTAAAGTAAAGTATGAGTTAAGTACCCTGTTGGATTGAAGCACAGACTGGCTGATGTCATAGGTGAAAGCTGTCATATTGCAGGTTATGTCCCTCGAGAGAAGAATAAGAAGGGCTTTCTTCCCTTTGTTTTTTCTTCCTCCATTCATTTTTAGGGCTTCACAACCTTTCCAAAGTCTTCAGGTCTTGACTGTATTGCAGTCGTACTTCCTGGTGGCAGAGTTGGCCAAGCTATTGTGTGATGTTTAGTTAAGTTGCAAGATGTCTCAGTTTGTTTTCAAAGAGCACATACCTGGGTGAGACAGAATAGCACGTATTGATTTTTGGGCCGTTTGTAAAAAGGCTTCTTGGTCTTGAGTACATGAAAGCAGAAATGAGGCATTGTGTGAAGTTAAAAGCAGAATGCATTCTTTCCAAAATCAGAAACTGCTGATACTTCCAGATGGTATGCCAAAAAAGTTTTATTAGTCTTCCATAGGCTTTTCACTTTTTCCAGATCCCTGCAAAACGGAGAGGCCTCTCCCTCTGATTTTCTTGCCAAGTTTAAATATGAATCTACTGTTTATCCAGCCAGATTGCACTGGCTTTAACAAATGATTTACATTGCTTGGTTTCCTTTTGTCCCGCACTTCAGATTTAGTGCCGGCTGAGGTGGAGTCAGGCATTGCTGGAGAAGGGACATTTGTTAAAACTTGCATTTTAGGAACTAATTCTTTTAGGAACGGCAGGTAGGAGGAACTGATCCTGTTAAATGACATCTGTGGACAGAAGGAAAAAAAAAAAGCTTTTTCCTTAATTTGATCTGCTTGAGTGCTATTTTGGATCATTTGATCGCCACTTGTTGTGCCAGGTGACAGTTGTCTTAAGAGAATGACTCAATTTTCTTGTTTATTATGCACAAGTCCTTTCCCAAGGGTGGGTATTTATCTATTAGAGATAAGATAACGGATATCAAGTTGAAAAAGGTTATATGACAGTAATTGAAGCAATATGTTGGCCTGGCATATTTAACTATGAGATTTTAGCTGCATATTGTTTTAAAAGCAACTTGACAGAAGGAGTAGAAATTGAAGCTGTTTATTGATTTGATTCTTTTTCTTAGGTTTAAGGAACAGAGCATTAGTGGAAGAAGTGGTATTATTTCTGGCCTAGTATTTGCATATCAAAAGATGACATTTTAAAACAGAATCTTTAAAATATGCTGGTGGTTTCAGTTCTCTTTGCCATATGTGAAATTAGAGGAGCGTGCAGAGCTCTGCTTCATTAACTATTCAGGGATAAGTAACTTGTCTAATGGGCCTTTAAAATGTGTGGTTCGAAGTGATCTGGGTGTTTAGGACCCAGCAGTAGGAGCCAGTGGCTCACAGGTATAAGGCATGGTAATCTGCAAACCTGTGAGCATTTGAGTTTTGCTTTTTAGTTTTAATACTTTTCCCATTATTTGAAAATTGTAGATAAATGAAAAGTCATTTCTCCCCAGCTCCTGAATGAGCTCACTGGAGTTTAAGCGGGGCCTTTCTTATTAGTGTTACTTTCAACTCTGTTGAGATTTTTTTTATCCCATAAAATATTTAAGATTCATTTTAGTTGTAGCATAAGAAAAAGTGATTTACCCCCAATCCTCTATAAAAATCAATATATCTTTCTTGAGATTTCTTCTGACTTGTAATGTGAATTTGTGAATTTGTCAATTTAGACATTGCAGGGAAAAACTAGTTTAAAACACTAGAGATGTGAATCCAAGACAGCTGCAGAAATTCTCTTAATCACTTTACCTTTTTCTCTGTTCATTTCAAAAAACTATAGATTGTAAATTTATCCTCACTTCTTGAGCCATACAAAACCCAAACTATTTCAGACAGAAACAAATGAACGGCTTCTGTTTCAGCATTGTGTACAATGAAGCCTTTCCCAAACCCAAGTCAAGTTCCATACTTTCTCTTTTTAATGATATTTAGAAGCATGTAAAGGGCTTCTGTTAAGCTGTGTACTGTAGAGACACAGAATAAAGAGACAGCCTGGGTTCCTCAAACCAGCGGTTGAAGTATTGGTATCAAACCACTCGGAGAAGGAAGGCAGAACACTGTCCACTGAGTTGTACAGAGAAAGAGAAATTAATCCCTGGAAAAGAGAAAAAAAGGAAATCTTCTCAGAGGGATGAAGGTAGAATATTTATGCTTGCCGTCATAACAGCAGTAGAATTTTGCATTATCTGGCATTCAGGTTCTACAAAAGGACTGACAGCTTTTAATGGATTGAAGTTTGTAAGCTCTGTGTGAGGTAGATGTGTGGTATTATGCCCTCCTTCTCCTTCAGCAGTGCTGGATCCCACATGTGTCCAATCTGTGCTACTTGTACACTTTGAATAGGTACTGTACGTTCTGGCTTGAGCTTTTGCTTGCTATTTTGAGGCAGGAGACGTTCTTCCAGAAGGTGTGATGTCAGATGCTCGGCAGCTCAGGGTATGATGTCATCCTGGGCACACTGCAGCAGCCCGCATGGAATATGCATGAGACCTGACAAGCTGTTAGATGGTGGCTCCCACGCTCTCTTACACTTATAAGTTCTGAGTTGCACAACCATATGATAATTCTTGCTATGAGTGAAAGAAAAAGACTGTTTTCTTAACTAATAATAATCATAAGAACCTTACATAATTAGCAAGGTAAGAGAAGGTGGCCCTTTTAGGGGAGTGACTGTCTTCATAAATACAGGTCTGCTTTCGTATGGAAAGGAAATGTCTAGAAACCGCCCACTCCTTTGTTCTCTTTCTATCTTCAAGAAATGTTAAGTGTGTCATTGCAGCAGTTCTGCTTCCTCTTTCAGCACTTCAGTACTGTATTGCACAGAAAATGATTTCTCTTGGTCCACTCAAGTCCCAGTCTTCTGTATAATGTTGCTCTACTCTTTCTGAATCAGAGCAGTTCCAAGAATTTCTTGTTTCCTGATTGAGGTGCAGAAATTCACTTCACAGGGAGAGCTAATTACCCCTCATTATGCATGCATGAAAAGACAAACAACCCCCCAAATTAGCAACATTTCTCCGGCTTGCTTTTTCTGCCCCCTATCCTTCCTCTCTCCCTCCTTCTCTTCAATTATATGCATCCTTTCTTTGGCGTCCATTCCCTGATTTTTAATGTGCCCTTGGCCTAGCTTAGTTTCAGCATCAGGCGAGCCTTGTTTTCCCTGTACTGCCTCCAGTAGCTGAGCTCCCTCTCAAATTGAGAAATGCATTCCCGGCAGTGACCTTTAGCAGCAGCAGCAGCATTTTGATCTTCAGGGAAGCCTCCTGTGGCTCCATAACCCAAGGTTTGATCCTATCATTCAATGACACCATCAGAGGGGAGGGAAAGAGCATGAAGCTGAGTGAAGTTCAACATGTCACAGTGCATTAAACAGCTCTCTGACAGTGACAGGATAAGCTCTTTTTGTTCTGCTAGAAGATAAATAACTTTCTCAGTGTAATTAATAACCCTAACGGTTTGTTCCAAAAAATGGAATAATAATAGGATTGAGTAATCAAAACTATTGATTAATGTATAAGGCACCTAGAAAAGGTACGCAACAGTTTTAGCACAAAATGTTTAGTCCTTCTGGGCATGGTTCCAATAGAGACTGTAGTGATGATTGAACAATAGGATTATTGTACAAAGTCATTGTTTCCAGAATGGAAAAATTTTTAGTGCTTTTTCTTTTTTTTTTCCTTTAGCAATTCATTCATCAAGTAAAAAATACATTTTTGAACAGTGGCATTGCATCCACCATTCGTTTTGCAGCTGGGCTCAGCACTCGCACAGAACTCCCCCTGGCAACACTGGTGTTTCTGTGGTGCAAATTAAAGAAGAATTTTACTCTTAAAAGTAAAATCCTGGAGTATTCACTTGTTTTTTATGCAAGGAGAAGTACTGATGGTTTCAGGAGATGTACCTACCACCCACACCTCTTTTGTGCTTGAATACTTTTTCTTTGCTTTGCAAAATGGAAATCTTGGAGCAGGAGGTGCGAAAGGAAGAGATTAATTTCCTTGGAGTTTAAAATAATTCTAATAAAAATTCTATAAAATGTAACTCCTAGGCCTAATAGTGTCTATAACAAATAATGCTTTGGGGAACAATAAATTGTGTAATGATAGTTCTGCTCAGATTGGCTAAATCATTATGTGTTGCAAAATGTCAGCCACTGAGGAAATCATAACTAAGCACACTGCAAGCCTGCAATCTTGTAAAAGCCTGATATCATAAAAGGAAAACTGGGACTAAAAACATTTCAAAGATGCTAGAAGGAAAAGGCTAACAACTGTCTCTTTTTTTTTTTTACATTTTCAAATTTACCTGTTTTCCCCAGGAGAGCATAAAGACATAATCAATCAAAACAAGGCTTTCGTAGATCCTCCTGTGATTAATCTAATTATTTTGGAGAGATCAGATGCATTTGCTGTTGATATAAACAACAGTTTGATTGAAGTATCAAAGGTAAATCAATAGGCCCAGAATGTGGATCAAAACATTATAAGCTAGGGAGCTTAGAATCAATATTTTCATGAGGAGAGTCAACAACTGGGACTGCTGTGCTTAAGCTCATTGAATAAATGTACTATTTTCAGAAGTCACTTGTCACAAAATCAGAATCACTGTATCTGAGGCATTTGCCTTTTCTACAGATGAGCTTCTCAAAATATGTAACCAAACTTTTTAAACACAGAAAGCGGCAGTGAAGCCATGCAGAGGAAAACAACTGATATTTGGAAATTGCTCTTGACACTTGAAAACCTTTAATCATCAATGAGCAGCAGCCCAGATAATCCCCACTGCCTCCCTTTCCTGTGTCCCAGCCCTAGAAGTCCTTGATCAGCGAAAGCCTCCCGCTCGCTGACGTGGAGGAGAGCAGGGCCCGTTGGTAAGGTCTCCCCTGCAGTTTGAATGCTGATGGTGCTCTCACAGTTGCAAGTGGAGCAGGAAAAGCTCTGAGTGGGCAGTGGAGCACATCTCTGCCTCTCCGTGCACATGGAATTTGGGCCAGGCTCCTACCGCCACTTGCAGACATCCCTGACCTGGATACAGGGGGACTATTTTAGGTAGGGATGCAGCTCAGGGTGCGGGGCCTGATCGTAGGGGACCTAGAGGCTTCCTTCCCAAAGGTTTCGGAGATTAAAGGGAGGAGATGATCGGTGCCAATATCACCCGTTTTCTTTAATTCTGAAGGCTTGCTCTGCTCCAGTTTGGGTTCTGGTGTCTGCATTGGTCTTTCCTAAGCGAACACTGTTAAAAGGGTATCAGTAGAGGATGCCATAGAAGGGTTGGCTATAGGAAAAGATTTCTCTCTTCAACTTTACTAGTAATGTAGTATTGGAGACAGTAGTCCTGTCTTTCCCTGCAGCATCTTTCCTACCTGTCTTCTGCCATTAGTGTGAGTGTAAGTATACTGACGGACAGCACAGCTGTTTTGGTGGGGAACGGTAAGCAGGGAATGCCGACAGGAGGCACTCCTGGTCACTAATACTGTGCTGACCCTGTGTGTGGCTCTGAAATGGATACAGCTGATATGTGATAGAAGAATTTTCCCATAAACCAGACCTAAATTTGCCAAAACACACTTCTACACTTTGTTTTGAGAGTTCAATATAAGAAACAATATAACACTTGTAACAATTTTCTTTTGATTTCCAAAGAGACTGCGAAGAACTTACCGCTTTAAAAAATAGTTTTAACCTCTCTGACTCTTCAGTTTTTAAAAATCTTAGAAAAGAGATTGAGAGCACAAACAAGAGCTCGCCAACTCCATAGGTGAACAGTGTCAGCTCTTGGCCTCTGTGCACAGAATAATTTCTGTTCCAGATTCTTTGTCAATGCAAACATGTTTAAATGACTCCAAGTAAGGAATACATCTCAAGAAGGTCATTGAAACATAATCTATGTCTCTTTCAGCTACTTTACAGTAGCTTTCTTGTCTGTCTTTTAATTTCATCTCACTAAAAACCTTTCAGGGTTGCATTCCAAGCTGCAAGGATCCACCCACATGCACTTGCAGCATAGGTTCGCATACAAACTGTTGTTATGGCATTATTATTATGATGATGTAGCATACAAATTCTTTTGAGATACCAAAGATTCAGGTTGTTACACTTGCTCATGGGTCCTTTTTTTCACAGGATGATGGAATCCATAAAAGCCAGATTTTTAAGCTAGAGGTAGAAATAAATATCTCTAGGAAATTTTAGTAGTGCCTGGGTGTTTCTTCTTGGCAATTAGTGTTAAGATACTGTTGGAAAAAACACTCAACACCTAACTGTGTCACAAAGCACGTAAGTATCAAAAATCTGCCTGCAATTCCAAAATGAAAGATGGTAGTTTCAGCTGGTTTTCGCCTTGCGTTCTGAATGTTAGTCTTGTATTCTTTCTCAGCCCAGGCATGCATCAGAATTTCAGCTGAGGCTAGCAGCACTTTTACTATGGTTGTCTGACCCTTTTCATAAAGTGCATTGTTTGAAGTTGTTTAGTACTTTACCAAACTTGTGCTATTGGGAAACCTTCACTAAATCTTAGGCAGAATCAGTTTGGAAACATGTTAACTGATGCAGGCCTTGTACTTCTGAAAATAAAGCAGGAAGGAGTTTTGTATTTTGGAATTACAGTAGCTCATCCAGCCCAGAGCCTGGTTTATATCTGAGTGCAGTACGGTTCCTGGTTGGGATGCCTCTGTGCTACTTTAAGTGTTTCCATAGACATAAATGAAGCTAGTTTGTTGTTACCTTGTATAAGGGCTTTCGCTGTCAGGGCATTCTGAGAGCAAAGGATCCCTTTGGTCTGGGGATATGCTGTAGCAACCATGGTAAAGTATCTCCCAAGGTATGGCTTCTCTTGCTATGACCTTTTTTTTTCCCCCAGCCTACTTGTGAACCTGGATTGGCCTGAACTAACTCAAGCTTATGATTGGAATTTTCCAAACAAAAGGATAATCAGGAGTTAAATATGGAAGTTAGTTAGTACTTTTTCCTTTGGATTTCCCCTAAGCCCTGAAAGCAAAAGGTTGTGTGGTGGCTGCTTGCCTTAACACTGAAGGAGGGAAAAAAACCAAAAGGTCTGTTAGGCATCACCTAAGACTCTGTCCGAAATGTAGGGGAAAATGCAGATTTTGAGTGCTGAGAGAGAAAGTGGCTTAATCAATTGTTACTGCTCTAGTTCATTTACGTAACGATTCAAACAATAGCTCTAAATATTCCTTAACTGAATGAAGACATACATAGAGATTCTTTTATGCTGTGTACTTACTGCCTGTACAGCTATGGACTGACAGAGTTCTTTGTTATAAAAGAACTGCAAAACAAAAAAGCAAAACTGAATTAATTTGTAAATATACAAAGTTCAACATAAACACCATCTGGTTTTCACCACTGGTTTCTTTTCAACAATTCTGTCTCTTGACAGGGTTGAGCTCCCCATTTTAGGGAGGATTCATTGCTCTGTTCTGATGTTTCATAATGGCATTTTCCCCATATATGCACCTCAGCAGAATGCGTGCTACAGTGCATGTACGTGTATGAGTCAGGATCCTGCTGCATATATTGAGATGGACTATGTATTAGGTTTCAAATAATAAAAATAATTTTAACAGGATTTCAACTAAGCCAACACCAACAACCCCTTTTCACCTACTTTAAATACTCCTTTGCTTGCGTTTCCCCATAAAGTTAGGTCAATCATTGCTATTGTGTGTTAACTTCTCATTTGAAGTACAGTTAGATTGCATCTTCAGATACCGGTACAAAGATACACTTAAAAAAATTCATTGCTTGAGTTTGGTGCTGAAGAAAAAAATGCAGCCTGAGTTCTGAGTGCTTTCAGCACTCTATAGTTGGAAATTTTGCCAGCAACTGCACCTTCCAGCCTTCCCTCCCTTGCCCCAGTAATGGTTTATTGTCAAGCTTAACCCAGGTAGATTCTTGAAAGGATCTCCTTTGAACATTTGTTTAACAGCCAACAAAATGAAAAAAACTCACTATGCATTTAATATTATACATGCGTTTCCTAAAAAAATTAGCTTTGCAGAGTAGAGACAGTTAAGTATGATTTTACATGCCTTCCTTTTGACTTCAATGAGCTGTGGATCAGACCCAAAAATATGCTTCCCTGTGAAACTTTGTAATTCCATTTAGCAGCTGCTTTCAAACACAATGGGAGGTTTTCAAAAATATCTTTGTCTGGAAGCGTTCATCTGTAGGCATAAAAGCAACCTTGATAACATTAGGGGGGAAGATAACAATGTCTATCTCTGTAATGATATCACCTTATCTTTAATTAATGTAGAGTACTGTAAGATCTTTTCTGAGATACGAGCCTCTTATTTGGGTAAGATTCTTCCTGAAACAAAGTGTTGGAGCCAGCATAGCTATTTTCAACAGAGGTTTAATGTAACTTGTTCACCAGGCTCAGAGGCATCCAGGATCAGCTCTGGTTGTTTCCTTTGAGGCAGGAAAAATAAAAAGGCTCCTGACAGAAAGATGGAGCTATCTATTACTAACACTGACGTGGTTTGATTTAGAAACTGCCCTTATTCCATGGAATTGCGTGACCTCAGCTGAGAGCGTTTTAACGAGAAATGAGCCCAAATAAATCCCCTGGATCTGAGCTCTGAGTAGTTTCAAATTCCAAACACTGTCACAACTCAGACACCTCAGACAGCCTTTGTATCTGTAGTTCACACCCACATCCATAATAATCATATCACAAAAGCCTTATAAAGGTCATGGTCCCAGCCTCAAAATACAGGAGATACCAGAAATGTGGTTTCCTGTACAGTCTGAGTTTGAACCCGTCCTATATCCAAACAAGACAATCTTTAATTAAGTAATACTCTGTGTTTATTTCTTCCATTTCCACTGGTGCTTCCAATCTTACTTTGCTTCTGTCTTTTGATTCCTGGTCTCACCAGCAGAGAGGGTTTCTGGTATGTCCACCTTCTAGCTGTGTTCTTGTCCTCCGTGCTCCCTCTTGTCTCCTTCCTACTCCAAACTTTTGGCACCGCAGCATTTTTCCTGGTCCTGGCTGCCTTTCCCTTGCCTGAGGCTTACAGAGAGGAGCTGGGAGAAACCCCAGCAAACAGCCTGCCTGTGTTCTCTGGGCTCTTGGGCCCAAAACTGGCATGGCCTGAGTTTCCATTTAAAGGAAGGTCCTGATCAGATAAGGATTGTATACCCAGCTCTGGACCACCATGTTCATGGACCAAAGAGTATTTGGGAAGTTTAGTTAACCCTATTACAATGTTTTAAATGTACCATTTGTCATGAAACTGTCTGACTAACCGATCAAGCATCACAGCTGATAGATATCTCTCACTTTTAAAAAATACGCTGCTTGGCTAAATTTTTATGGCTGATACAGATCTTTGAGTGGGAAGTAACAGCCAACCTGTCTAGTGTGATTGCTGGAAGAAGGCACGGTTGTAAATGTGAGTACCACTGGGCTGAAATGGTGAGGAAGGAAAAGCTTAGAGCCGAAGCCAGGCTATTCCTAAAGATTCTTTCCCAGGAAGTAATCTACAATTTCAGGGCAGATCCTCTGGTATTCAGCAAGGTAGTCCTGGCTTCCACTTCTGGACCTGCTTTGTTTTGTGCACCTAGTGCTGCTACATAACAGTTTCTAGACCTAATGAACGGTGTTGCAAACAGGCCGCCTTCTCTAGTTTACGTTTGAGTGGAGGACTGTGTGTAGTCATTCTAAACATTTTCCGGAGTTGGGGAGGTAGACGGTGTGAAGCGCTTGGCATGTGTTCTCAGCCTACAACATACTGTGCTCAGTGTCATGTAAATACATAACAACTTTCTTCTACCTGAAATCATCTCTGCCGTGGACAAGCAGGTTGCCATGAAAGTAAGGGAAAAAACTATCACTTTTCTCTCTGGTTAAACAACAGATTTGTCTATGAGTTGCCAAAATTGTAAGCATCAAGATAGCTGAGCACACTTTTATGCGTACAATTTGCTGTACATATGTCTGATACTCATTATTTTGGAAAGGCTATAGTAGGTTTATATCAAACCAGTCCATCTGTTCAGTGATTCAGTAATTTGAGAATAGCTAAACTTGTCACCCTGCTACCCTTGCTGTAGTCCATTCAGACTATGTGACCAAGTTCAGAGTTAATTGGCACCTTGAAAAATATTGGCATGTGCCACTTAGCTGTCTCTTGTGGTTTCGACCAGTTATGTCCACGATGGCCTAGTACCACACTGGATCCACCCTGCCCAAAGAAGTGAGCTCCTGTTTGCAGAAGGGAAGGTTTGCACAGCCCTTTGTACACGCATGTAAAACTCACTCCTACAGAGATCAGCACAAATATATATCAGAGAAACTGTATCAGAGACTGAAAAATTGAAGCAATTAAAGCCAGCTACAGTATACCCCCTTGAAGGTAAGTTAGGGAGAGGCATTTTATATGAGTGCTTTATATTTTTGGAGAAAGTGCGGTGCTTTACAGATGAGTGCTGTCTTGGGTGCTGTGCAGAAGCAACATGGAGTTGCAATGTGATCATAATGACAAGTTCAAATGCGTCAGTTTGTTCCAGGAGAGTAAGCTGCCAGGGAATTTAGTGTTATATGGCTGGTGGGTCAGTGCCTGGTATGGTTGTGTAAATACTAAACAATACCGTGACATGCAATGTTATGCTGCTTTGTAGGGGGGTCCTTGTGTGCTACGAGTAAAAGAGAATTTGTGATTATTTGTGTGCATTAAAGGTGCTTGGGGTTTTCTTTCAGGAGTAAAAGGCTAGTTGAAAAGTCCAGGCCAGAGTTCAGTTTTGGAAGACACCAAAACTGAACTCTGGCCTGAATTTTTCAGTGCTGCCTACTAGAAATCCTGCGAGCAGTTTCAGGTGAGCATGGAGTTCTTTACTCTGAACTGGTACCGGGTGCTGCTGTGTACCACTGACCTGCTGGTGCTTCCTACATGAGTGACACTTGTACAATGGGTAGGATTTTTTTGGGGGTAACTGTAAAGAGTTCATATATAGTGTTTTGGGATGCATTTGCATTAGTGTAATGTAATTATGTTACATATAAGTGTAATAGAGTAAAAATCTTAAGATGCAAATGCAAAATGATATCTAATTATGTGGAACAGTTCATGGCCTTGCAGGGGTTACCCCATGACCAAGGGAACTGGAAACAATCGTGTTTGTTAGCACGGCTCTCTACCGGTTTAATTTATCCCCTGCCTTTTTAAAGGACCTGATGCAAAAAGAGGATTGTAGATTCTCTGTGGTTTATTCTTGCCCATATTTCATATTTTTCCCTCCATCAGGCATATCTCCATTTCATGGAGAGCTTTATATTCAGTTCTGTGAAATGCAGAAAACACTATGGAGTGTGCTGTCTCTCTAACGCTTTCTGTGAAACAGAAGCTGGATTGAAGTGCATCAGCATGGTACAAGCTGTTTTAAGGCTTAACAGTCAGAGACAGAAAGAGTCTCCTCCCTGAGGATCTTAGAATAAAAATAAAGAGGAGAGAGCATGGGAGGGGAAGAAAAAGGAACAAAGAAATGCCTGTCCAAAGACATACCACAGGTTAGTGGCAAACCCATGAAGAGACACGTGCTTCCTGATTCCCTCTCTGGTACCCAGCCCTGGCTGGATCTTTTCTGTTGTAAAAATGGGCAGCAAGATGTTGTTCAAAGGATAGATACTTATTCTGTGAAAGCCTTTTGAGTATTTCGTCAGGACACTTACTTTGCTGTTTTGTGTGCACACACATGCACTCATATATATATGGGGGGGAGCGAGAAGGGAGAGAACATCCTGTGGGATTTCTTTCACCATCTGCTGAGTTCTGACTGCCATCTGTAAAGTAAAAGCGTTTATGTTGTTTAGCCTTTGTTCAAAATGTATTTTTTTGTCACAGTGGCTTTTGGCATTATCATGCACGACTAGAAGAGATATTCAACAGTTTGGAGCAAGCAGGATAAAACACTGACAGCTCAGGAATCTGAAACATCCAGTTTATACAGTAATTTGACAGAAGGTTTTGACATCATGCCTACTGTAATCGCCACTTAGGAGTTCAGACATAACCTTTCAGGTTCACAGGAGACCAGACAGCAGCTCGTCTGAAAAGGCAGAGGCTTACTTAGCAGAACGTGGGCAAGGTCTGGGTAGCTAGAATCATAATTACCCAAGCAATTACTCTGCTCATCAGAAGTCCCCTTGGTTAGATGGTTTGTCCATAAGCAATCAGGAAATGCAGAGTACCTTTCTTGCTGCAGTTCAGGCAAAACAGAAGATCTTTAGTTGTGCTTCTTCATCTATAAACCTTGTTGCACAGCTAGTTGCACACACTGGTCTAATTGCTGACTTGTTGAGCTTATTTATAAGTCTGCTAAGCATATGGTTGTGTGATAGGAAGCAATAAAACACAAGCAGCATATGGGGGGGGGGAATCAATGCCTGATTTCATATTTCAGAAGTCAGAAGCATGGCTTAGACTACTTTCCTATCTTACATGAATGTAACTTATCTGCAAAGTTTCCCAACATCAGAGGCGTGATTATTAACACAAACGTGTATGCTTTGTGTTAATAGTGTAGGTCTACACTTCAGATTTGTTTGTGGTCAAAAATATTTGTCTTAGGTAAGAATGAAGGGAACTCTCTAATGGACCATCATGATCTAGGAAGATAACAAGAGGAAGAGATGCTATTACACATGGTAACCTAACATAGGATCAAGCTAGAGGACTTTTCATGGGTTGGGGGCTTTTGTAGATTGAAGTTTTGTGAGGAGGCTGATCAGCCACTGGAATACAAGCTGTATTCAGCTTCACAGCCATAATATGAAAGATAATCCTGTTATGTCCCGTAAATTATAAGAAAAAATTATGAAAGTGTGCATCTTTTCTCACTGTTTCCAAATACAGCTTGACTTCCTGAAGCAGGTATATAAAGGAAAAATTATGCTCTGGGTAGCATTCCAGAGACCTTTCTAACTCAGAGCTTTCATATATAGTTGTAAGCAGAATTATTTGAAATTATTTGAATTATCTTGAAATTTGTAGCTATTCTCACTGTAAGAGAGAACATAAAGCAGAGCATGAAGCGTAAAGACACCTGCTGTCTCCCTAGTTTTAAGGACCCAGAAGAAGCCAGTAAAGACAGCTTTATGTTACCTATTTCTGAGGTAGTTTCAGGAGCCCCATTTATTGCTGGATCCTAAGGCTTTCGCAGATAGATGGAGGCTGAACTTAGGGAGTTACAATTAGTGTTTGAAAGTATAAAAGCTTTGCAAGGTCAATTTATTGCTGTATTCTGTAGGCCTGTGGAGTAAGTAGAGTCAGTGTGGTCTAATGCTTTGCTTGCTCTTTTAGTGTAGCCATTAGACCTGTGTTGTTTATTACAGTTGGGGTGAGATATGGGGCTTGGGAATACAAACCCCATGAACCAACTTCACTGCTCATTTCTGCTAGGTCTGCAGGCTTTCTAAGCCTGCAGAAAGGTGCTGTTCATTATTTTCGTTTGTTATCAATAGACCAGGTGTCCAAGTGTGATTGCATTTAGCGTTGCAGTTAAGTTTAAGGATTAGGAGTCCTAAGGTTTATCTCTACCTTGATTTGGTTGCTCCCTATTTTCTGCGAGTGATCATTTCCACATTGTGAATAGGCCTCCTTCTGGAGTAAGACAGAACTTCAGGATGAAACCCACACATCACAGCATTTTTGGATCCAGGGTCCTACTCCAGGCAGGTGGGCATTAGCTGTAAAAGCTTTGCCTCCTTCTGACCGAGGTAATTCATTAACAGGATTTCAGCACACCTTCCACCTAAAGTCCTTCATTCCTGTCATGTGCCCTGACAGCATGCTAGGAGAAAAAAGCTCTTGGGAGCTTTAGCCCAACTGCCCTCTTTATCTTGGGTACACTGAACTGAAAAAGCAACAACAACAACAACAACAACAACAACAACAACAACAACAATAATAGTAATAGGTTGTTGTTGTTATATCTCATGGATACAGGACTGAGCTCATTGTCTTAGACTTGAAGGATACCTTAGCCAAGTACTGTGCAAAATGAGTTTGGTCAGACCACCCCAGAGGAGTGTGGATACAAGCCAGTTCCATGTGGTCTGGCTGGAAGATCCGTGCTCTCCTCTGGGTTTAGTCCATAAGACAGCATAAATACAGCATCTGAGATGCAGCTAAACAGTGGTTTAGCTGAACTGTCGTTCTAACGCTAAAATAAATGGTCCTATCTTTATTGTTCTCTTGGCATGGGTTACCCGAGGAAGTGTTGTATGGCTTCCCTGAGCTGGAAGTTATGGGTGTTGAGAATCAGATCAGACATAGAAACAGTCTCTTATGTGGGGAGGAATTGAAGTGAGTGAGACTGCTCACTGTACGAGGATGAAGAATAAGGGGAGTGAGATAAAAGCCTATAAAATAGTCAAGGATTCAGAGAAATTATCACCTAATAAAAGAACAATAGAATAGAAATATGAAAAACCTTGAATGAATAAAGGAGGATATATTTTCAAACCACGCTGTCAAACTATGGATTCCGTCATCGTTTGAGCCAAGAAACTTAGATTCAAAGTATGATTATTTCTATATGAATAACAAGAATTTTGCATGATGCGATGCTAGTAGAAGTATGTTGGAGAAAAAGAAAGCCTCCATGTCTTGGCAATTAAGCAGAGTGACCTTTTGTAGGCCAAATTCCATTTGTGTGTTACGTATTTATATATTTATTTTCATGGGAACATCTGGTGCTGGCTCATCCTGGAGACAGGTTTCTGGACTGGGCTGACTGCGGGTCCAATCCAGTCAGGCAGTTCCTGTGTAGCAATTTCTCCTTTGATGCAGATTTTTCTCCAAAATTACTGTTAACAGATTAACTGGAAATCTTGTGTTCTCAGAAATGGCTTTTGCTGCAGGAGCAGCTGTGAAATTTGATAAAATCACCATGGTCTGTTTAAATGGTTTTATAGCAGTAGCCCTTCGGTTAACCCTGGATCATTTAGTAGCTGGATAAGTCTTTCATGAGTAATTAAAATGATGTTTTCAGAGAATTTAATATTTTATACATGATTTTTTCAAACAGGAGCAGTGAAGACATAGATGCCAAAACTGAAAGCCTGGCACTGGACACACAATCTTTCTCCCTGGTGCATAAATTTGCATACATATTTGGAAAGGAACAATGCCTGACTTAAACAAGCAGTTTGCTTATAGGCCCCCCCTCCCATGAAGCCAATTGCAATGAAAAATATCAAGTTGCTGTTACTTTTTAATTATCAGATGAGATCGTTACTGAAGTGGCATATGTTATAGGTATGTAATTATGATGTGTTAAGTACTTTGGCACTAATTATTTCATCTTCCTAGCAAGGGGCTACTGCATTATGTAAACTTTTGCTTTGACTTTGTTTATAGACTCTTCTGGCATGTAATATTTGGGGCATTTAAAAATAGTGCTTTTGGTTCCAATCTTCTCTTTCCACAGGAATTTTGCCTAAGTCAGAGGTTTAGGAACAGGATCTGTTTGTATTGCAAAAAGATCTTTTTTAATAACGGTTAAGTTCAAAGAACTTTATTATCTTTGTCCAAATGATAAAATAAAAGCATATTTTAAAAAGACAAAGTACACATTTTAAACACCAATCCATATATCAGCAGCAGAAATATAATTAAAAATTAAATATACTGTGCTGCCATAGTTAATCTAAAAAATAAGCTGTATGTAGTATGATATATCTCATGAGTAAAAGCAAAGCCGTAAAGATAATATGGAGGATTGAACTGGATCTTAGGGTAAAATATTATGATCAGAGTACTTTACATTTTCATTTTGTGTTATATAGCATATCTGAGTATCTCAAGTTTTCGTATTTAAAATATAAGCTTCAGGGAAAGTTCACAGGTAGATCAAGTAAAGGATGAAGCTGTGTGATGAACCTTGAAAATAATAAATGAACAGACTATTAAAACTACTGGCTAGTTTTAATAGTCAATTAAAAACTTCACCAGTTACTACACTACAAATGGGCTATGTAAGCTGGCAGAAAAATATGACTTTAATGTCTGCCTGTCTGACTCTGAAATAATTTGCCTCCCAGAAGTCTATTCCCTTAACTAGGTTTAGAGTCTGCCTATTTACCTTTGTTACTGTTAGAATTCATTGTTGTTATTATTATTAAGCCTATTTATATGATTACCAATACTTTTAAGTATGGATAATTGTGAATGAGAGTAGTAGTGAATAACTGACATTATGTATATCAGCCATATAATTAATTACCATTACCTGATGTATTATACATCCCATTTATTTCAACAATTAACATGTTATTTTGTCATTTTAGTATTATCGTATCTCTCCTTTTGACAAGTTAATAATAAAAAGGCAAAACAAAACATTATCTGCTGTTGAAGTAAACGCATCTTAATTATACAACAAATAAATTCTTCAACAAAGGCTGCCAGGTACCAGTGTAGCAAAAGGTTGGAAGTGCAGTGAAAACATAAGTCACAGTAATGTAGCTGATCATTCACAGGTGACATATGTCCAACTCTGCTTCTCCCTGTCTCTTAAATGAATGAGTGTCCTGTCATTCAGCTCATAGTTAGTCTCAGGACACCTCATTATTAGTTGGATGATCTCCATCTTTAACAACTGTACCTAGCAGAGCTGAGGGTTTAGATTGAGCCCGGAGATGGATTTAGATGCCAGACTGCTGTTTGCACTTCATGGGAGGTGGTTCGCTTACCCGTCCTTTTTAATGTATTACAGTGCATTAGCAGCTGTACTCTTCTCCATTCCTCCAGCTGGTGCTATAACTTCATCTTCACCCTCTTAACGCACTCGTCTCTCTGTACTCTGCCATTTGGTCTGATAGAGGATTTGGTACCCAGCACCATGTGCTCCTGGCAATATCAACTCATTCAAGATGAGTGAGTTAAAAAACTGTTATAATATTGTAATTAGTATAATTTTGTCAAATATAGACAGGTGAAAACCGTATTTGTCACTTACATAAGAGTTTTAAGCCAAATACAATTTTTCTGCCCCAAAGCATAAGACCAGCAGAGTTCTTGAAATAAAAAGCTGTAAACATTACTTTTAATGGCAAAAGCTGATTGTTTGCATTCACTGTATACTAAAAAAAAAATTTGAGCCATTTTCATGAGGTTAACAGCGTATTATCTTTATCTCTGACTATATACCATATATATTATATCCCAATGGCCAAGTGTGTATCAACTTGTCTCATAGTGTAATATCTAATCATAAAATTCAGTATTGAGAGAAGGCATAAAAACATTATCTTACTTGCCTATCTGCAGCTTTGATTTGATAAAGACTAATAAAAGAAAATGTAATAAAAATGTCCAGGTAAATGCCTGGTTTGTGATCCTCATAGTCCCTCTAGAAATCACAATTCTCTTGTTTCCACAGTGTAAGTAATATCTAGTAAACAGAATTATGGTTTCATTCACTGCTGTCACATAATGCTGTACTTTACAACAAGTGCAATTGTATTTCTTTTGGAAAAGGTTAAGAACAGTGTGGAAGGTGCATTCCCTGAGGGCACTGGAGTCTAGGATAATAAACTCCTCGTCCATTATGTGCCGATGAGACTACAAAAATAAATTCCTTGCATTCAGAACAACAGAATATTTATTTTAGAAGTGCTATGTTAAGAGATTTGTTTTGGGATACATTTAAGGAAGACATTTTATGCACTGCATAAACATAAGTACCCAATGGCTTGACTGTATCAGTTGAGCAAAGGTCCCTCAGGTTTTTATAGTACAGTAGACCAAAAGGAATCATTATAACCTTTCAAAGTTCATCATTTGTGCTTAAACATAAGGGCTTGAGTGCTTTTGTGTTTCTTTGGTTGTTTCTTGGGTTGGGTTTTTCCCCCCCTTCCCTGTTCTCAGACATCGTAAGTGCTTTTCTAGGGTTCTGTGATCATTACAAGGGGCTGAAGGCCAGAAGGTGATTTCTTTCTAACTGTGACAATATGCTCTGGTAGATAATATGGGTGTGTAACCCATGTAATTTCTTTTCAGAAGATTACAGTGAAATAGAAACTATTATAATTTTTATGCAGCAACTAAAAATAAACAAATCCACAGACCATGCCTTTCCCTTGGTTGGTCCCTTACCTAATGCTTCTGCAACCTGTCTCCTACCTTTCATAAATACCTTAGCCCCTTTGCAGTATCTGCTCAGGAACTGAGCCTTAAGCAGATTTAGTTATGTTTCCTTTCCTGAGGTGCTTTTTACTGCTTATCTCATTTTTCTTCTCCAGATAGCTTTTGTAGACATGACTGATAGTGCTGGGATTTACAAATGAGCATGGGGAAGGGCCTCTGCCAACTTCAGAAAAATCCGGGTGTGTAATTCACTTCAGCTCCATTGCAGAATCCAACTAGATTCTTTTCTGGGGTAAAACATTGACAAGGAAAGGATTGCTGTTGTAAATAACTGTGTGAAAGCAGTTACGACCATGAAGGAACGATCACCTTACCTTTGTTGTAATGATCACTGCAGTGAGCTCTCATGTGGGACTGACTTTCTGTTGTACAGCAACAAAGAAAGTTCATCCTCTGTGGGTTTTCCAGTTGAGAAACTAAACTTTTTTGTCCATTGTGTGGTAAGGAACCTACAAAAAATAAGTAGCGTATATTCAAAATGATGTACCGATGGGTAGCATTTTGATCTCTGTCGTGATTACAGGGCATCTGTACAAGGCAGAGACTGTAACCTTAGCTGGAGTATAGCCTTTACTGTAAACAAGCAACTCATGTGACTCACCTAGACTCCACCTTGGAAAGGCAAAGTGTTGCAAACAGAAAAATTGCAATTGAGTATTTTGCTTGCAAATACTTAAAAGGGAGGGTGCCAGGAGGATGGGACCAGTCTTTTTTCAGTGGTGTCCAGTGACAGGACAAGAGGTAACGGGCACAAACTTGAACATGGGATGCTCCATCTAAACCTGAGGAGGAACGTCTTCCCTGTGAGGGTGGCAGAGCAGTGGCACAGGCTGCCCAGAGAGGTGGGGGAGTCTCCCACTCTGGAGCCATTCCAAACCCGCCTGGACGCCGTCCTGTGCCACTGCTGGAGGTGACCCTGCTCTGGCAGGGGGTGGCACTGGGTGAGCTCCAGAGGGCCCTTCTGACTCCTGACCAGTCTGGGATTCTGTGAAAATGGCATTACAACCTCTCTTGTTGATTGCAGTTGGGAAAATTGTATTGCCAGGTAAAATGTAGGCTTCAGCATTAGGTGGGTTAGCACAGGTCACACAAAATGGCAGTGGGTTGCGCCCTGAAGTTTGTTTCAAATGCAGACGTGGAAGATTTCTTAACTCTGTGCTCTGAAAGAGGTGTACTTTATACACTTTGTCTTTGCAGGCACCTGTCTGGTAGCTGATGTACCAGCTTCAGTGACTACCATTGTGCAGGGTTCTAACACAAATACAGAGATGAGACATGATGGTGGGGTTTTTTACTATAACCTGTTTTGCTGTTTGTTCTCCCTGTTATTGACATCATGCAGAGAAAAGGATCTTTGAACTGGTCTAATGATGTGTAGAGAAACCACCCTGTATTTGACAGAAACAAGTCAACGGAATACAACCCTGGTCGTTGATGGTCTTTGCAATTTGTTCATCCTGTATTTTCACTCGTCAGGAAATGTAGTAAGCTCAGTGCACCAAAGCCTTTTCAATTTGTTTGAAGTTGGTCACACTTGGAAGGCTGGTGTATGTGGGTTTGATAAAGTCAAAAGATTCCTTGAATCGATAAGAGTGTAAATAATACTAGACTCTTGCCGGCCTATAGGTGTCAGACCTTAAGTTGCTTTTTCAGTACTTGCTGTCATGACCTTCCATTCATATAGTGCAGGGTCTCCTTTATTTTCAACTCATTTTATTAAACTTTGTTTGAATCTCAGTAGCAGTTTCTAGTCTGTCTGGAGCTGTAGATGTTTGCTGATACTACGACAATTCAGTGGGTTTTGGCATGTATTACTGAAGTAATCAGAACTTTTGGAATGGAGAAAATGCAAGTATATACACGTTTTCTTGTTTTCAGCAGTCCAAGAGATAACTAAGTAATCATTTTCTTATGGTGCAATTTCTGAAACTTCTACAGCAGCAGAAGGAGGAGCTACTATGGATTAGTGGGATGAACTCGAATTGAAGTATGATGGACATTGCTCTCTTTTAGAGTGTATGTTGTAAAGAAACAGCTGTCTGATAATAGCAGAGTCCTTGTAGATTGCATATAGACTGACTGTTTAGCATTCTTTGGGTACAAGTGACCATAGCTAATTTAACTCAGCTTTATAAGCAATAAAATACTTCCATCAAGCATGTGATCTGAATTCAGGAATTGTGTTTTTGTTTGTCCATATTGAGGTTATAGATGGAAAAACATGGAAATTGTGAAAGTAATTTTCTAGAATTTTGATTTTATGTTTTTTTTTTTTTAATTAAAATAAAAAATACTGTTTTCTATCTTAGGTTGAAAAAACACCAATAAGAGTCACGCTTTTTGAGAAAAACAAGCCTTTTCTTTCAAAGCTGTAAGTTCTTTCTGCACTGGACAGTGATAGTAAATTTTATATCACATAAAAATCTAACCTAGGGCATTTTACATATTGAGTAAATTCAGAAAACATTTATAATTTAATTATATGTTATATTTTAACAATCTATTCTCAAGAATATTCTTTTCTGGCTCAGATTCATTTTAATTCATAAGCATTTGTCTCTATAAATAGCACTGCAGTCAGTGCAGAAGAAACATTTTGGAAAGTTGAATTTTGGGAGATTGGATTTACTCAGAAGTTCAAGCTGATTAGAAAGCTAGACAAGTCACTTCAGTAACACGTAATAAACAACAAGCATTCTTAGCAACTAATTGTAAGTTTAAATTTATTTATGCAAGTTTGTTGTTAAAGGAGCACAAATAATGAACAAATTAATGAAATTTATAGCCTGTTTGCAAATAACTTGTTGACAGAAACCACTATACTTGTCAGTTGAAATTACTCATTGCCAGTTCTTTCAGTGACTGAATTCAAAGTTACAGATTCCTCAGTGATGGTTTTTGGAAAAAATTTCCTACTCCAGGTAGTTTACAGACACTCCTGCCTTTAATTTAGTAATTGATATAATGAATTACTTGCTAACATTGCTCTTTGCATCTTTTGCCAAATGCGTCCAACTGGTGCAATGCAGACACAGTTGCATTTGACCCATGCAAGAGAACAATTCCTTCTAACTTTCCCCACAATCCTGGTGCAGTCCAGCGGAGGGGGATGGCAGAAATGAAAGCTGGAGATAAAGGCCAGCCCATTGAGAAATCCTCTTCCCTCAAAGAGAAAGGCAGGGCTGAACTGCCAGATGCTTTCGTAGATATATTCAGTCTCATGAAATATGAAGAGTCACGCACATGGACTCTGACCTCACAGAGTCACAGGTTAGAGACTATGATTATACATTTCTTTCATTGGGTTTTAGGCCAAGATTTTTAAATGTATCATCCCCTAAAAGCCTTTGTTTTATTCTCCTTGGTAAGAGTTGTGACGTTCAGCCAGGAGCATGGAGGTGATGTCAAGATGTCAACATGGCAATAGGTATTTATTACTTCTGAAAATCGGGGCATTTTCAAAGCATGTGCTCAGGCTCTAGCACTTTAGCCTTACATTGTCCTTTGGTGCCTTTGAAATCCAACATGTCTCTTTCTGATCTTCTGCTGCTATCTCTTCTTTGACTAATATTCTTTATTTTAAAGCATCTTCTTTAACTCTTTTCTACTATTTTCTTCGTCCTGTGCTTCCCACAGGCATTACGGATTGTCTGTTGAATTCTGATTGGTTATGTGGTTAGGTGAATAGGGAGAGATATAGTCATACAATTCTTTTCCAAAACATTTCATAATTGCCAGTAGATTTTGATCATTTCCTGACTGTAAGTCATTGCAACCAGCAGACAAGTGCAGTATTGAACTCTAGGAAACAGCAGGGCAAGCAAAAGGCCATTTACATAGAATTCATATTTGCAATATCCTAAGAAGACTTACTTCAAATCTTTCCTTTTTCTGTGTGCTTTTCTTGCACCTCTTTGCACTGACAGTATTCTACTTCATCTTAATTTTGGGAAAGTCCTGGTATGTTTACAGAGGTATTGGTACAAAAATGCAAAGCGGAAAGCTGGGATTTGGTTGCATAAAAGCATTGAATAGTTTTCAGTGAGCATAAAACTTTTCAAGACCTCCTGAAGTGAAGAAATTAAAGCAGGCTTTGAATAGAGAATAATTGGCTGCATCCTAATTTAATTGTAAATTTTGAAACTGCCTAATTTATTTGGCAAAAGATATAAAATCTACTAAATCATTTTTCCCAACAGTGGAGTTTTCAGATACATTTTTCTTTGTTTGATGGGATAGAAGGGACTCTTGATATGTTTCCTCCAATGCAGTCCCTGTTTTGCTAGCTGTCTGAGCAGGCTCTCCAAGAAAGTCTGTTTCATACTGTGGTAACTGGAAGTGCTTTGCTGATCCTTGTCTGCCTGAAAAAGAACACCCAACCTCTACACTTGCTGATCTCTTCTTTCTCACAGAAACACAAAATGGAAGATGGAAGAAGCAACAGAGGAAAAAGAGGGACAGATTTGGTAGCCCTGGGACAGATAGAAGTGGTGTATGTGAGGGGTACGTTGCACATTTGTGCTACCACATCCAGCTACCAGGGGCATATGAGCCCAGCCTCCCCATGGGGACGAGAGGAGGGAGGATGAAGAGTGAGAGCTACAGTAGCACTTCCCTGCCCTTCCTTCCCTCCCGATGCCTGGGCATAGCCCCTTTTCACATTCCCTTTCACAGTCTGCATTTTCCTGCACGATCGGCAAGGGCAGCAAAAAGGATGAATTGACCTAATAAGTTATTTTGATCTCTTCTGATGTGATAAACAGAAAGCTGTAAAAATCAGTACATACTAGTTCCAACTTGAAGACATGTAATAGAATCTGATATAATAATTTGATTAATGTTCTATGTTTTTTCTTTAGGTTTCTCTAATGCACCCTGCGGAGCTTTCTTAAGTGTTCATACTATACCCAGGAAATTAAGTGACAAAGAATATGAACTGTTCATACCAAGCCAACCAGAATGAAATACAGTATTTGCTGGTAGAATAATAAGCATCCACATGTGGCTCCTGAATGCTGGCTAACAATTTAACAACTGCTTGAGAAAGGAGATTAACTATATTATGTGCCTCTCTTGACTGTAACTGCTAACTCATTTCATAGCAAAATAGGTGCCATCTCAGCCAGGCTGAGACCTTTAAAAATCAATATCACTCTTTAAATGCAACTTAGAAACTTCTAGACAACAAACTCAAATAGCAGCATTGGTGCATGCTATTTAAGTGATAACCCAGAACTAAAACTTTTAAAAGAAGTCCTATCTGCGAAAGTAAAAGGCATGATACAGGTCTCGTTATTGGAAAGCAAAGGTCTTCCCTTTCTCATCAAATTCAGATGGATAAAAATCAATCTTCAGTGGAACTACTGCTGGGGCACTGAGGGACAGCTGTGGGGATCTAATATAGCCTCTGAACTGAGGTAAGGAAAGGAGATGTGCTCTTCATCAAAAGGTAGATAAAATCTTTTCAGCTGCTTATTTCAATCTACCATTATTACCATGTTGTTGTCTGGGTTCAGTCTAAGCCGACCAATCTAGGTAGTCTTCACCTGATGCTTTGTTGTACATGCAATTTCACGAACTGGGTCAGAGAGGATAAAAATGTAGAATTGAATTTCCTCAGCCAGTTAAAGATGCAGGTTTTTTTTAGAATTAAATTACTTTGATGAAATAATACGTTCTTTGAACAAGAATAATGGCCCTTATGAAAATGTACGTGGTTAACTCCATCTATTTCAGCACAGAACAAGTGATAGATGCAATGATAACATTTCATGGTGTCTTACGAGTAACAGGATGTTCCCTTCTGTCACTCTTAGATACCCTTGACTACCCTTGGCTCGCCAGATAACCCTGACCCTGTAATTTGATGTCAGATGTGAATATGTGAGAGACATGGCAGTAGTGGTCCAAGTAATGCTTCTCTTTTGGCAATGGAGAAAGATTGGGGTACACACTGATCCTTCTTTGTCCAGATTTGGACACTACCTCTAAGCAGAATTGTGTTTTATTTTTGGATTTTTAGCATGCTAATAGCATAGGTCTCTAGGGAGCACTTGTTTAAAGCCCCTATTAAAGTGCTTCAGGTATGAAGACCATAAAATAATTCTGATTCCAACATTGTAATTGAAGATCCGCAGACCATGTATTTCAGTCCATCTTTGCTCATTGTTTTCTTGTTAGTGTCATAACTCCCACATATCTTCTCTGAGTGCTCTTAGATGACCTGCAGCTTCTGCTGTTTGAGCAAGAAGTTGCTTGCACATCTCATGAGCGTCACAGATTCTCAGTCTATTTGTTTATCAATGTTTTTTTCAGTGTCTCTTGATCCCTTTGGCAGTCCGAATGTTTGTTTGGAATTATTCTTAATATTAGGAAGTCAGTCTGCTTTATTCCAGTTCTAGGATATAAAATCGTTTTGGTTAAGAACCCTTCAAGACTGGGATGCTGCTGGTCTGAGCACTGCATTCAGATGGTAGTGTTCACCAAAGCATAGTGATGCGCTGAAGTTTCCTTGCTAAGCTCCTTTAGTCTTCAGTTTAAATAGGTATGAGAATCGTCATGGAATAAAAGATGCCATTGGTGATGAAATCCAGAAGGGTTTTTTCAATGCAGCTCCAGCAAACAGATAATTCAAGCTTCTAATTGTTAGCAAGACAATAGGAAGTCCATAAGCTGGGTATTTGCCAGCAGGGGCCACTTCTGAAAACTCTTTGCTCTTCACCCTTCATCTGCCGCATTTGCATGAGTGAGAGTTATGTCAACAGTTAAAGATAATCTTATTATATGGGTTTACATAAGAGAATAAGGCAAAGACCAAGAAAATTGTTCACTTTCATTGGTGACCTACTGAAGAAAAGCAAAGATATGAAAAGCTAATATCTGAGAATAATAAAACAAACAAAGAAAACAGACCCAGAAAGAAGTGCACAGAATCTGGAAAGGTGTTGCATGCAGGACTCTAGCATAGAGGCAGTTTACGTCATCCCACTCTTGTGTTAAATGCATACATTTTTAGAGCATTTGTCTTCAGGCATCTGTGGGAGAAACATCACCAACTAATCTCAAAAAGAACAGACATAATGAAGATGATTGGACTTGAATTCCAAAAAGCACCAAGGCAGAGTTTAATCACTACTGAAAAACTTCTTTCACTTTTTGAAAAACAGGGGTGCACTTCATTGCTTCAGAACTAGATCTTAATTCAACAGTAGGCTGTCAATAAAAGCAAAAATTGCCCCAGTGTCTGTGGGGTTGTGAACATGTGTGGCAGGATCAGGGGAAGGCTGATAGAGTGGGGTACCAAACGTTGACTTAGTGAGCTACTGATGGCAGCGGGGCTAGAGCAGGGATGGGACAGGGTGCCGAGATGGCACGTTTTGGGGCTGTCAGGCAGTGAGACCGACACAGCTGCCTGAGGTACCAAACCACAAGACCTGCCCCAGACAGTTAATTGCCACGCTGTGTTCTTAGATTACTTTGTAATCACTTGTGAAGTGGTTTTTTTTTCCTGATTTCATAGTAAAAGAGATATTTTAAGTCACTATTTTCCCAGTTATGAGTCATTGTTGTTCTCTTGTGCTTTTCCCTATTTGCATTTCACAGTTTTTACTCTGATTACAATTTGAAATCCTGAAGAACTGCTTTAAGCAGTGTCTGTTTTACTCCAGTCGAGGTATTTCAGTGCTGCACACACTCAGACATCCTCTGCAGACTTTAGTAAATGTCTTGCATGGTTTTCTTTGCCTAAAAACTAGGCAGAATCAGTACTCTCTTTCTTTGCCTACCCCTCCCTCGAAGCTCCAGCAGATGATGGTTAAATTATTACAAACCTTTCAATGTGGTAGCCTTAGGCACAGGATAGAAAATGAAAAGGCCGAGAAAGTATCTGTGAACTGATTATCGTGTTTAAATTTTCAACCAAGAGCTGCAGTGAATTTTTCAAACTATTTTTAATGTTGTAGAGTTTTTGTCATATTTTTGTTGTCCCAATATTGTAAGTTGATGTATTTTATTGGCCCGAGACAACAATAAATAATACAATTCAGTTTTATTTAATGATTTCTGGTTTCAGTGGTAGGGAAGCTTTGCCAATTTTAAATTAGGTCTTGGAGTAAATTTAAAATTAATGAAATTTAAAGCTGTGATTTGTTTAAGGATCCAGAACATTCACTCTTTCATCTATTCATCAAGCTCTTTAATTACCTAGTATGCATGAAACCTGTATTATGTCTTATTATTGAGAGATTAATTTTATGAAAACCTCTGAGTGATACATCATCAGAATGACTCTTGGATAATGTATAGTCTAACCTTTTCTACTAATCCCACCACAGAGGAAGAGAGGGAAGTTGACAACTCTTCCGCAGTGTTTTATTCCTACTGTTCCCCTGCAGTATTATCAGCTGCGAGCAGATAGTTTGTCTCTCCTGCTCTTTTAATTTCTAATCCTCACTTGTGTATAGCTGTCCATCATGTTCACCCCGAGCTACACGGACGTGTGAGTGCCATTTGAAAAGGATCCTTATTGTTATTCTGTTACAGTAGCGTACAGAGGCCCTGCTGTGTGAGACATTGCAAACAGTAAAGGCGCGTGCCTGCCTCTGAGGCTGAAGTGCTCAAATGCTCCGAGTCCCTTATCCCACAGGGAAATGAGAGACGGAGAGACTGCTTGGCAGACCTAAGATGGACCTGTAAGTCTACAGTAGACCGGAGAACTTCAATTTAGATGTTCTGAGTCTCGGTCCAGTGCCTCAGCCACAGTAGTATCTTTTTCCCTTGCCTGGTTTGGAGCATGTGCTCTGTCCACACTTGTCCAAAACAGCGGCTGGGGGCAGCATTTGGAGTAGCGGTGTGAGCTGGGGAGGGACTCGTGCCGGTGTTGGGCCACAGCTTGGTGGAAGGTACAGCATCGCCTGTGCCCAGGGCAGCAGTCTGGTTGTGCTTATCCTCCAGTCGCTCAGCCCAGCGCTGCTGGCCGCTGTGTTACGTGAGCTGTGGTAAGGACTGGGCCAGGGGCTGCAGTGGATTTCAAACTACCTGACCTGAAAAGCGGGGGCAGAGCTTTAACCTTGCTGGGTTCCGCAGCCTGGCTGGGCCTGCAGCTCCAGGGATGCAGTGCTGTGAACAGAGAGGCAAAGATAGATGGACTGCTGTTGAAACAAATGATCATCAAATTGTATCCAAAAATTTGTATTCCTCAGGTATGTTTTACCTTCTCATACTGTGACCTCTCTTCCTTGCTGCCAAAAAGAAAGGATTTTTCCATTTTTTTCACAGTGCTTCCATGCCAGACTAAATCTCTGTTCTCTTGAAAGCTAATAGATCGACTTTTGACGTTAATATTTGTGAGAGCAATATTAGAAATGTTTTATGTCATTATCTCACAGCTGAGGACTCTAGTCACTCTGTGTTATAAAGCAGCTAATTACAGTGTTAGTGACTTACAGTGTGCCATGCCTGCAGTGCAGTTTGTCAGAGTTTCTGAGAATTTCTAAAAGGAAAATAGTTTGCTGAGTACTTTGATGAATCTAGTTTGAGAAACGTTGCACGTCCAGCATCATCTAGCATCTTCACAATGCTATACATCTCCTAATCACAACTTTTTCACCTCTAGGGGCATTTGCATTTCATGGGAAACTTGTTGAATTCAGACTATTTGACATATGTACTTTTCCTCTGTCCTTGCTTGTTAAATCAAAAATATTTAGGATACTGCAGGGTAACAGAGTATTTGTATGCAGTGATCCCTCCTGCTACTCCTCTGCTGGATTTGCAATCATCACTACCTCATAGTAATCAGTTGTGGAGTTGTGAAGCTATAATTAAAACTTCAGGTGATGAACAATGAATAAAAGGGACACCTCTTTCCCCTACTCAGCCTTCATTAATGTAAATGTCATTAATGATAAAGAATAAAGGGGGGGAAATGCCAAATTAATAAGCATATGTGCGACCTTTTAACTGTAATGTTTTCCAAAACTTAGTCTCTGCTTAGGAGGAACTTGTAAAAGTGGCTTTATTTTGGGTTTTACAGAAAGCTCTCTGTGGTCAGTATGACATTGCATGGAGCTCACTTTCTATTTCAGACAAAAATCTATACTTGTAGAGGTAAAAAAGCACAGGTGGCAATGAATTCGGTTACAGTGACTGGATTAACTAACACTGCAGAGGTCTGGAGTCCACTTATATGAAAGAACTTGGAGTGTTTTAGCATTTTGATAAAAATCTATCTGGCCACTTTAACAGGATACATGTTAAAAGCAGCTCAGAGGTATTTAACTGCCATTCAGGAAGTCCTGCTGATAGCTTCATGAGTCCAATAGCTAATTCTCTAATGCATTAGGTCAGAAATGTTTCCCTTGGAGTTTAGCAACTCTGCTCTGTGTTCTTCCTCTGGTGCAAGGAATTATTCATCCCATCGTTCCTTTGATGCCTGGTGGTTATGGATCGAGTCAGTTGTTCTGTGTATTGACACACTGACATACGTGATTAGGCTCCGTCTCTGATTATCAACGGAAATTCTTATAATAAAGTACATTGCGTCACTGTTTTCCTGATGGAGGTATATTTTAGTGATGGAAATGGACTTGCATTCCCTGTATTTCTCATCTGATTACTGTCACTATAGTTCCGTAATCTAGAGGATCCAACAGAGAGTGGGAGGCTTCCGTGGCAAGTTCAGCAGTCTGTGCCCTCCTGCAGTTTGCTGTCCTAATGGACTGGGCGCGTGCAGGGTGCAGAAGGGGGAAGCGATTCCCCTTTGGTCACGTGGCAGGTTAGTGGCACAGCTTTGAATTAAATCCACATCTTTCAAGTCCCCATCTATTACCTTGCTCACTGGAGACCACTGCCTTCACTGGTGTTCATAAATTGAGTTTCTGTGTCAGAACTGTCTGTTCTTTACCATTATTGGAGGTACTCTTTAAGGTATCAGAAAACAAACACTTCCAGTAAATAGTTAATGAATATCAATATATATGTTTCCTGTACACACATGTAAATATATATTGATATCTCATTTTTCCCAATGATTACAGAAGGTGGGTGAGCCTGAAGTGATTCTGTTTTATTGAATCTTCTCAGTATTTGTCAGCATCGGAGATGCCTGATTTAATCATTCAGAGCTAGCTCCTGCAGAAAATATTTGTATTGTGCATGTTTGAAAAATACCAGAGCCAGAATTAACTTAAAAAATAAAGCTGTATTTGGTGCTTGCTAGAACATGTGAGTTTAGAAGATGTGTCCAACCACCTAGACATCGTGGAAAGGGACAGGGTTTATGAATACAGAGTTCTGTATTCTAGCACATTCCGTTTTATTAAACAAAACTGTACTTTCTGTGTACCCAGAAATGCCTCCCAGGAGATGCTCTAGAGCAAATCTGTAATTCAAGTGACTGGTTTATGTTATTCTCCTTCAGCATTTTTTCTCCTTGTAACTTGTCAGCAACCAATATATACTTTTTATTTTTCTCTGAATCATGTCAACTAACAAATCTTAATCTGTATCTGCAAATTGAAGGCAGAAGAAATCAATTACAAGTGCTTGGTTTACCTAAATTGAATTGCACTGACTCTTTTGATTGAACTTAAAAGTCATGTGGTTGGTGTTCCATAGCTTGGTGACTATAAAACTCCTAATTTGATTTCCATCATTAATATCTGATCTTTGTGAATTATGAACTCATTTTTGCAAGTGCTCCAGTATTTACTCGAAATTTGCAGTTTCTGCAGACATTTAGTTGGCAGATTTGTTTCTTAGAGCATTCATGAGATGTAAAAGCAAGAGAGGTGAGCCCAGACTACCTAAATGCAATCGTAGCTTCAAAGAAATATTACCAGACTCTCTTCCCCCTTTTGCTTCCATAATTTGCCATTTTGGGCTAAGAGCACTGAAAGGCAGGAACATAAGATAAAGTCTATTTCTGTCTTCTCCTCACATACTACATATCTGAAGTCATCATCTCTTGTGTTCCTGTCCTGAGTAGAGATAATTGACTGATGTTACAATACATTGGCTCAGCTGTGTCTGTACTTGCTTGCAATGTTTCTATAGTTCACAGGTTACAAAACTCAAACTCTGTTTGTTGACTTACTTGCAGAGAACCATTCCTGTGTTTGGTTTCCTTAATGAACTGAGGATCCCTGAGACATGCTGGACACCAGCAGAGTGGGCTATTTTGAAAACTCGTATCCTCCTTCTTCAGACAGACTGCTCTGCCTGCATTTCTCCATGCTGCGAGGGTATAGCACTATTTGTTTAAGTTCATATTCACTGCGGTGTGTAAAAAATTAATTGAGACAGATTTAGAAGTTACCTTTATGCAGATGATCAAAATTAGAAGGGAAAGAGTTGCATTGTAGGGAAGAGTTTGCCGTATTCTGTAAGACAGGTTTTCACGGAATCACGGAATCACGGAATTTTCAGAGTTGGAAGGGACCTCTAGAGATCATCTAGTCCAACTCCCCTGCCAAAGCAGGATTGCTTAGAGCAATTTTTTTCAGTGCCTGAAATACATTTGAGTCCGAGGGAAGATGGTATAATACAATTTAGCATTAAAGGATTCGCAGAGATAGTTCAGCAAAAATACTATAAAGGTACAGTTGTAAAGATAGATGGTACAGTGCTAAATATCCAAAACACGTCATATTTTTGTTATAATCAACTGATTTGTAACCAGTTCTTATTTAAAGCAGCCTGCCAGTCATAATTAGTCTGTACTTTACATGTCTTGCTCAATGCTACAGAGCAGAAACAGTCTTTATATTAAAATATTAATAAAAATTACATAGGAAAATAGATCGTACTCATACACAATACCAATCTCTCCGCCTTAGGAATGATTCTGTCTTTCAGAGAGGTGTATTATACCACCTGGGGTATCATACGCTTCTGCCTTGTACCAGAGGAGCAGAGCACTGAGGCTCAGCTCCCTCTGTGCACGCATCTGTGATGTTTCTTTTGCACCTACAGTGTTCTCCTGCGAAAGGAGGCTGGGCCACCTTCCCGCAGCAAACAAAGAGCACTTCTTTGGACTCAAAATTGTTATGCGCTGAGTGTAAAAGTGCACATGAGCTTTTTGGTTGCTGTGTTTTGTAATCCTTATTGGGTACATTTGTTATTTTAGTGGCACAGCGTCTAATTTGACTCTGTTATCTCTATACTTAGAATTCTGATATTTGTGGAAGATTCAAGGGATATTGCAGATTTCTTTTACTGCTGCTGCAGGAAGGAAGTTTGATGATGAGCTATATTATGTATGGCTCGCTAGATAGTAGTAAACATTCTTCTTCGTTGCTGTGCTTTGGGATTATCAAAGGGTGTTGTGTTGCTAGTTAGAATTTTTCTGGATTAATGAAACAGATCGCAGATCACTGCATAGCAACGTGCCTGAAGTCTGTGAAATGTTTTCTGAATAAGGATTGGATCAGGCCCATTGAGAATATAAAGTGCTGGAAAGAACATGGTGTTATTTTACAGACCCTGCATTTGGTTGTTTTCTTGCAGCGGCCTTATAGCCTCACTAATTAGGAACTTGAGGTTTCTTTAGTTTGCTCTGTTCCTTTCTTTCTAACAGTACACCATAAACATCCAAATCCGTGTCTTTACTCGGGCACTTCTGACCATCATTGACTTCAGGGGCAACTTTTTTTGAATACAGAGTGGTTCAGATGGAATTAGGAAAACTTAACAAAGTTTCAGAGCTTCCTGTGGAGAATTGCGGTCTGTACACGTCCATGCTGACGTTATACATCAGGCTTTGGGGTGTTCAAAACAGGATTTAAGATGGAGACTGTCTAGTGTTGAGCCTAGGACTACTACCTGTCTATAGAATTTAAGTGTCAGAAGCTAAGGGAACATTTTAGAGCAGTTTCAAATGTCTATCAGAAAACCCAGGCGATTCTGTAACTTAATAGGTAATTTTATTTTTGCTCACAAATACCATAAAATGTGAAAGAATGTGCATCTCAAGGCCAAGTATGAGCAGCTAGAGAACTAGTTTCCATCATGAGTCAGATCCCTCTCACAGGTTCTGAGTTTAGATACAAAAATACCTGCTTTTTCTGGAAGTCTCTGTACTTGTCTCTTCAATCAAGGGAATAGAAACATGTGACTTCAGCTGGGGCCAGAAGCCAGCTTTTTAGCTCTTGGAATATATCACTTTGCTGCCTATGGTAAGCATTATGAATCTGTCCATAAGCTTATTTTAATGCCTGCCAAATGATCCTTGCATAATTTTCTGTTCAGTGATATTTCTTTGACTGGAAGCTTTACTTATCCTCTGGTTTTGGAGCACAATAGTTCTGAAATCAGGTTTCTTAGATGAGCTCACACAAAAAATTGTTATAAATGCATTGATTTGGCCTTTTTTCTCATAGATCATTAATATCGGCTTCTGTTTTAACTCAGTACGTCTTGAATGATGGCTTTTCCCAATAACTTAGAAAACCTAAATCCTCTTGCATACAACCCTTTAGATTTTGCATTTTTCAAATATGAGAGTTGTTGCTTGTTATACTTGGTCCTGAGAAGGTCCAAGTCTCTTAAAAGGATTCTTTTGTTTATAATGCCTGAGTAATGAATGGTTTTTTATGTGAAGGTGCCTTTGAATCCTTATGTGGGGGGAAGGCACTAAAGAATATAAGTACCATAAGTAAAATGATGACTGAATTCACAAAGATTTTTGGACTGAGTCAGATTGTGAAAGATTCTCCTGCAGTCCTAACCCTAATGTGAAGTTTACCTTGGCTACCCTCAATTGTCTGTGCTACCTAGAGAAGCTGCTTTTGCAGTTGAGATGAGTATGGCTTGAAGTGTGTGATTCATGAGAATGTTGCAACTGATGAGATGCTGAAGCTGTGAATAGGTCACGTAATTATATTCTGACTCACAGTATGTAAATCCAGATGGTTGTTCAAGAGCCTCACATTTTTACATTAGGGTAAAGGTGAAACAACTTCATTAAAATAATTCTGCCAGTTGCATCTTCTATTACCTTTTTCTTTTTCTTTTTTTTTTTTTCTGGTTGAAGCTTCTGGGCTACATAACCAGATCTGCTGTATTATCTTCCTTCAGGGATGAAGGATGCTGGTATATTAAAGGAAGCCCAGGTTCTCCAAACATCTTAGGTTTGCCGATAAAGGTTAGCTGTATTTTATGTGCTGTTATAGCAAGAAACGTGAGCTGCTGTAGGGAATGTGTTTGTCTCCATGGTCCTACCTAGCACATTACCTTTAAATCTTATAAAAAGTTCATTCTTATTTCAATAAAGGCAGAATTCAAAATTGAAAAACTGTCTCTAAGATAAAAATAGGTCACATTTGAATAATTGTACTGCTTGCCTTGTAACTAATGCTGAATTGTGATCGTACTACCATCGCAGTCTTGTGGCATAAAAATTCTTTGAGGTAATAACCGATGGAATACTCTTTATTAAATTTTAAAAGTAGGCTTGTTTTGGTAATTTAATTTCTTATTTTAAACAAGCTTTTCGATTTATTTCTGAGTGTAGCAGAAAGAAACAGTGAAATTTATATCTGTGATATTTCAAGACAGTTAACAAGGACTATATCAGCCTGGAACATTTTCAGAGCTTTGCGGGGAGGAAGTTAGAACTGCTGGTAACGGCCGAATTGGTGCCTGACTTTGCCCTCAAAGACAAAAATGTGTAGGTGATATACTTTATATGAGTTAGTATTCTATTTTATTTCATCAGTAATTTACTACTTATGGAGGTACCTGGGGGAGTGTGGTGTTCTGGTTTTTTAGTATAATGAATTTTCTGACAGCTTTTGATAGGATGTATGAAAATTCAGGGCTGTATCATCAGTTGGATCGGGTCAGTTGGCATAGCTGCATTTTGTACCAGCTGAGGATCTGCCTTTCAATTTGGAACAAATTTTATACCCTGGTCCTCTCTTTCTTTTAGATTTGGACTCAAAATAGTAAAACTGGAATAGAGTTTCCCCCCCTTTTGTATTTCTGCCTTTCTTAGTTTCTAAACTTCCTGGAGGAAGGGCCATCCTTTTCTTTCCAGAATGAACCTGGCAAATAATTTATAAACAAACAAAGAAATAACAGTAATGGAGTACCAGAAAAGAAATACTGTCCATTATTTATGTACATAATTAAATAGGATCCCTGGTCATTTGGAAGTACAAAGACAAAGCTTTAATGTGGCTGTATTATGTGTATAAATGCTGAAGCATTTCATGGTGGTTTTACATGCGAATGCCGCCTCCATTTTCACTCAAGCAATTACATTTTGTTTCATTTAGGTAGCTCTCAGTTTGCAGCTATAGCTGCACACACTGATTTTCCTAGTCAGGTTTGTCAGAAATGCAGCGATTAATGGTCAGGGGTTTGTTTTGGGTTTTTTATGTCATTATCATGCAGTACATTAGAAAACAGATTTGATACAAATAGTGCCATGCGAGCAAATGGAATGGCTTAAACCCAGTGACATATGGAGTAAAACCGGTGCCTCCGGGGCACAGTGCGTGAGGGTGAGGTCCAGCAGGAGGGGATGGAAATAACAGCATGACTTCTCAGATGGGCACGGGGGAAGCGTTGCTGGCTTGGAAATATGTATTTATTTCATGGGACGGAAAAACTTAAGTATTAAACGTGTTTGCTCATTTAGGTTATTGAACCACTGGTTGAATTACTCCTACAATATGTTGTTTAATCCCCTGGTGATAGCTGAAGCTGCTAATGCGAACACCAAGAGAATATTTTTGTTTGTTTCATTTTTGGGATTGACATCAACAATTTTACGTTATTTTTATATAGTTCTCATTTTCTGTTTAATCCATATTTTTATGTTGTGCCATTTTGTCCAGAATCATAATACTGTCATTTCATACATAGGAGAAACTGGGACAAATACAAATTAATTGAGTTGTCTTAATCAAACAAGGAGATGTTGGGAGGTGATTCTGCCCCTCTGCTCTGGTGAGACCCCA
>RSEF01000011.1:13815217-13852318 GCA_003993805.1 Himantopus leucocephalus | reverse complement strand
ACCTGGGCTGGTGGGAGGTGTCCCTGCCCAGGGCAGGGGGGTTCAGACTAGATGATCTTCAAGGTCCCTTCCAACCCAGACCATTCCATGATTCTATGTTTAGACTTAGAATATAAGGAACTGAAATTGGAGCTCTTAATTTGGTCTGCCAAATCATGCCCTCCTCCAAAGTGATAAGTTTTACAAACTATTCTTTTTGTTTCACCTTACTGTTTTCTGTGAAATTTAGCAATTCAACTCTCTACAGGATAAAGTGGTGTGAAGCACATGGACAGTCACCCTAGTTTTAGGTGCCAGTCAGTTTACCTGCTTACCATGGTGCTACTGCCAAATTGGTCTCAAGGCATTAAATTCTTGACAAAGCATGGCTCTGCTTCTGAAGGGAGACTGTGTCCAAAAGTGTGCCACGGCTCTGAGAGCCAGGGACCATGTTGATGGAGGGGAGCCCTGCAGTCTAGTGTGAGGCTTAGCACAGCAGCCTGGAGAATGCCCAGCAAAGACCTCAACCAGGGCCATGAAAATTAGCTAGTGTAGCTACCACGCCAGATCATTGGAGAGAAATGCCAGCTGGCCGAGCTGGTCATCTCTCTCTTTTTCTAGGAGGGATTCCTCTCTCTAGAAATTTACCCATAGTATATCTAGTATCTCTTCTCAGTTTACTAGGTGATTAGAAAATAAGGGAACTCGCCATACTACATAGTAGATTAGGGTTTTGACTCCTGTAGCTAAATATATGTGTACTTATATAGATACACATACATAAAGACACTGTGGACAAATTCAGTGATGATTTTGACTGTCTAAATTCATTGCATTCTGCCTTGAACTATCATGTTTAAGAAAAAAAGAAAATACTTTTTCTACCAGGAAAATATACGTAATCAATAATTGTATTGTACAGCAGTCATCAAAATCCATTGGGTTTGCCAGAAATATACCTTGGAATTTCATGAGATAGGTCAGGAAAATGAAATTCAGCAATGCGTTGCCTAAAGGAAACCACAGGCTACCACAGGGTTTTATGACTGTGAATCTCCTCGGTTTTGGAGCAAAGGCATAACAAAGTACATATTTCACTCTCCTTTTTTGAATGTTTTTCATTCATCCAAGCCAGCTATTCTAGCAGTTGGCAGGGACACTTGGTCCCGTTATGAGTATTGGCTTGTAGCACATGCTGTAATCCAAATGTCTCAGCTCATTCATATCAGACGTTATCAGACCAGATATAACAAAGGCTATAGTTGCTTCGTAATGTTGTAGTTTTGTGATGACCTTTGGTTTGCAAAGCACGCATAGGAATCCAACATTTTCCTGTTGTGTTGGACATACGTGTGGGTCGCAGATGGAGCACATACACAGCAGGTCCTGTGTGCCCAGAAAGCTTTGAACATATGCTGTGTTACATCAAGTCCTGTGTGTGATGAGTAGATAAGGTTTACTGCACACGCACCAACTGACCTTTATCACCATCGAGTGGATCTATGCGTGTGCACTAAATGTTTCTGGTATTTCGAGATGTTCCAGTTATGTGCCTGGCTGAGCTGTGGGACATGACGATGTTATGGACAAGCATCCCAAATCTTCTTTTTCCATCCAGTCAGGATTTCTGGGTGAAAAGGAGAGTACGTCTATGTGTCTGTGGCTGTTGTAGAGTTGTTTCTAGAGATAATCTATTCTAAAGTCAGAAGAAAGCAATGACTGCAGCTAAACAGTGCAGAGGAATATGCTTGTTTTTGGAGGGGGAGAGAGAGTAGTTGGACGAAGCAAAGCAAGCATGGAATTCTAATGCTAGATTTTATCAATTTGTAAAGTTTAATTACTTATACTTGTGCTACCTCTGAAGAGAAATGGAATCCAGGTTAATCTTCGCAAGATATGCAATAAAAATTATTTATTAAAATAAGGCCCATTACTGTGATTATCAGATACGTTTTTAATTAAGTCCAAAGTTGCTTCAGTAGAAATCTTACTTATATTATCTCAAAATGTTTGGGCTTGTTCATCTTTCTAAGCTTTACTTCTCTTCTATAAAGATCATGAACTTGGCTTAATTAGAAGTAGTAGTTATAATGTCAGAGCAAATTAATTTCAGTCAACTAAACGGTCCCTTTGAGGATCACAGTCTCCACCTGTTGCTCTCATCTGCAGCTTGGAAATACCCACGCTCTGATGATGAGTGAGCTCTCATTAACGACATGATGAGAGTCGCTCTGCTGGCTCAGTCACAGCGATGAACACGAGTATCGGTAATAGAGACTCGTAACATCGCCGAAGGAGGCAGGACACAAGTTTCATTTCCTCCAGGTTTCTCTGTATCTCCAAAGTTTTTCTTTTACTTTAAAAGAGGTAATTTAAGGCCCTTGAACCAGGTTTGTATGCAAGTCTTTTACTAGAAAGAGTTTATGACTGTTGTCTCTCAGGAGTGCCTCTATGTCATACATCCAGTGTACAGGTAAAAAAGACATATATTTCGCCACCCTTCCAACACAGCCAGGCCCAGATTCTCAGCTTGTGTCAGCAAATCTGTTGATCTGAGTATAAATTTTTACATCAGCATCTCTGTTATGTCCCAAGCTCAAGAAACCGTTTGTTTTTTTTTTTTCAGAGATTTCACTCAATGTTAGCTTTAAATGTCTCCCTTTAATTAATTTTTTTAATTGAATGCCTTTCTTTTGAATGCTACTACACTAATTTTGTATCTAAAATGGCAGCGCAATCTCACATTCTAAAGGGAATTTATTTGCATAAAAATAAACAGTAACTTTTTCTAGGTGTTAAAACATAAAAAGATAAGTTAATTATAAATTATTGCTTAAAAATGCATTTTGTTGCAAAATTCTGGGCTACTCAACGTTCTTAGTAGGTTGTAATGAGTTGAATTCATTGGTTAAATTAAAATGCTTTTTCTTATATTCAGTAAATGCAGTGTGTGTGCAACTGAACAAAAATAAAATTGGAATTTACATTTTCATCAAATGAATAACCACATGCTGAGGATTGCTCAACTGCAATTTATGATTATGCAAATGAAACAGGTTTTGCAACTAGGATATGTACAATAAATGGGAGTTCCATTATTATGTATCAAAAAGCCATTAACCTTGAAAATTATATACAATTGACATGAACATTTCTAAAATATGTCTAAAAGCTGTTAATGTTCTCTCTTTCCCTCCCATATGTATAGGTACTCTATATTAGATTTACCAAAATAATTCAGAATGAATAATTTATTAAATGAGCTCTGACACTTTTTTGTTTATGAACTATCTGTAACAACTTGCTGGATTCTTTATTCATTACTTAAAATCACGGAATACTGCTGAATAATTCCTCGTCTGCTGACAAGAACATGAGTTACGAAAGCCGTTCATAACTAGCATTTGCTATTTTGAAAACCTGGAGGGGGAGCGGAGACGGGGCGGTGAGTCACGTGGCACCTTCCCAGGTTAGAAGTTGCTTCACTCTGAATACTCATCTCGGCGCTGTCTATGGATTTTTGGTATTTGATGGTTCTAGATCAGATTCTGGTTTTTCTCAGCCCCAGTGACAAAACTACCAGTACTGGGAGGAAGAACAAAATTGGTCTGTCTTGGAACATGCTGTCAGTGATATTGTGTGATTCTGTGAACGATATCTTTTGCTCAGGTTTGGCCAGGGAAAGCAAACAGCCTGTAAGCTTAAAGCTATAAGCTTGAAGATAATTTTCTGCACATTTCATGAAAGATGGTCCATTCCTTCGTACCACTGTGGATTTTTGGCTTTTGGAAGGAAACCACCTCACGCTAACCTTGGGACAGTCAGAGTAAAAATTTAACTGGACTGTTCCAAAGTGTAGCCACAGTCCCGGTGCATGTTCAGCAGTTGCCACTGTGCTGCAGTTCTGGGGTCCCTGCCTGCATGCCCCAGATCCTGCATTCTTCGCCCAGTGTCGCTGTGCTGAGGTTGCAGTAAATCTCTCTGAGGCTCGCAGTTCCCTGCCGCGTATTGCCAGTTAATGCCAAAACTCTGAAAAGAAAGAAACAAATACGCAGCACAAAGCAGTAAAAAAAAAAAAAAATATTTATATAGGCTAGTTCTCAAGAGGTACCTCAAAGCTGATCTGGTCTTTCAATGATTTTTTAATAGCTTTGTGGAAGTGTTCCTGTTATATCTCTGTGTCGGTTTACAGCTACAGAAGGGTTTGATATCCTGAGTTATTTTTGCCATAGGAGGTGTTCACATTATGATACACAATGTGTAAGATACCAAGATCTGTCTGTAGGAGATTGCCTCATGTCTGTTATCTATAGTATTTAATTTGCAGTAATTTCTGATATTCCTTTTCCTCACATCCCCATAGCTATCGGAGGAGAATGCTTAAAATGTTTTATTGCAAATAGATCAAAATAATACTAAATGTGTCCCTCATCACCCTAAATCAAGGACCCTCTTTGACTGTTCTTTTCTTCCCTTGTCTCTGTAAGGAAGTGAATGTCTGTCCTTGCCCAGTTCTCACTTTTAGACCGGGGTTTACATCAAAACCACTGCCAAAAAAATGTTAGCGTAGAGCATTGCAGTGAAAGAAAATATAGATTAAAGTAAATGGAAATGTCACAGATGGGAAGAAGGGCAGGAGGAATTGGGAATCCACGTACCTTCAGTTGAATGTAAGGGTACATAATGATGACTTGAGAATTATAAAGTAGAAAATTAAAAGTACAAGTGATTCCATTGGCAAAGCAGACAAGTAGACGTGGAAAAAATCTGAAGGAGGAAGGGACAAATGGATATTTAATTGTAGTTTTTCAATGTTAGGTTTGACCACAGGATATAGTGTTGTGGCTTCTACTGAGGGAGTCTATAGCAGCTCAGGCTCCTAAGAACTGCTTTTGATGTGCACCCTTAAATACTCCTCTGTATTCAAGAAGGAAAGGAGGATCTTGTGAACTTGAAAATGATGTCGGAGTATATATGTATTAGTGGCAGGCAGAAGAATATACTTAAAATGGAGTCATCCAAACTCTTCCCTAAACTGGTGGGATATGTGTTTGAACAGCACTGTACAATTTTCCCTGTTACACTTTAGATGGGAGATGCAGATGTATCCCATCGGGTTAGCAAAACTTTTGCTTTTTTACTGTTAAGGTGGTTAAAGGTTTTTATCCTATAAGAAGAGTTAAATTAGAGAACTTTAAAACCAATTTAAAGGTTTTTTTCTAACATGGATAGCATACACATAGCAGAGGGCATTATTTATTTGTAATACGGCTCTGGCTTCTTAAGCCGTCTCAGCCATTCAGTAACTCTTCTTGGGGTGAGTGCTTAAGCAGCATTAGCCTTTCTACATGACATGACCCATGAAAAATGTGTTCTCCTCACGTTGCTTCTTCCACCACAAGGATGCAGCTGAGAGCTAATAGTGTGATGCTGTTTACTTGGAAATACAAAAGAAAGGGGATATTGACTCAGACTGGTTGTTGCTTACATTACAAACTACTGAAACAGTTTTGAAAAACAATATTATTTTTTGTACTTTTTAACTCCTGCAAAAATCTGTCACAGAAGAAATTATGACCGAACATTTCATGTGTTGTTCTTGCTAAGTTTGCCAGAGAACAACAGAAAGCTAGATCAGTGTCTTATTTTTCATCACTTTCTGTAAACACTCTCCAAATTAATCTCAGTAAATACCAGAAATGCTAATATCTAGTCTTTGTATATGCTCACAGAACAGATTTAGGGCACTTATTTGAAGGATATATATATAAAGCGAGCATTTGCCATAAGTTAAAAGCGTCCCTTTTGACATCTCTAGAACACATTTCTCGAAGTACTGAGCAGTGATTGAACTTTTAATTCCATAAATATCTCTGGATATGTTAACAGGAAACAGTGCGAAAAACTGCAGCTTCCAACTTACCCCTGCGTGCCCAGGTGGGGTCTCGGAGTCTGTAGTAGAACAGGGGAGGGCCCAGCAGACGGTCGTATCTCCCAAAGTCTTGTCAAACTAGGATATTTCTAATATGATCTGCCTGCTGTGGTGTTCATCCTGTCTTTCTTGAGTGTAACAGGCAGCAGTGATTTAGGTACCAATTCCTTAAAGTATCGTTAAGTTGTTGAGGCTGATACCCCTTCGGGGGTGAGCTCTTGTTTTCCTTCGCTGGCAAATACCACTGCAAGGGTTATTCTACTGTAAATGTTATGTTAAGAACATAAGCGTAAGGAAAATTTTTTTAACATGAAAACTTAGATGCTGTAGCAGAAAATGGCAGCTGTAAAATAGCCTTGTTTGATCCTTTCCTTAAAAAACTAGGAGCCTTACTAAAACACAAAAATAATTAAAAAAAAAATCTCCATGAGGTACAGGACTGTTAAGAGTTTTTATGATCTGTAACTCTTCAGCCACTAGATGGTGAGAAAGTTGCAATATGAGAGCACTCAGGGAGTTGATCTGCCCTCCCAGGGTTAGTCCACAAGCAGGTATGACTGAACACAGCACTCCTGAAATTGTTGTGAAATTTTACCATGAGGTGGCATCTGGATTGTGGCATTGCTTGTACATCTCTATTCAAATCCACTTTGTGCTGGAGAACCTCGACCGCATTACCAGGGCAGCTGTGATGAAAAGAATTCCCTTTAGTTGCAGATTTCACCTGAGAAACTGAAAAAAATTATCCAGAGGCTAGTTCATGCTAAATTCAAAACTACCATAGCCACATTGCTGGCAGCGCCCGCTTTAAAGCGAACTCTTGTATGCTGTCATGCCCGCATACCCACTGTTCCATTAAATAATTGCCAGAACGCCTAGCACACTTAAATACGGTGTGGACTGAGTCATTTTTCTTTCAGTAGTTTCTGTGGCTGATAGTGTGAAGAGGCGGTGCGCATCTTTCTCAAAAAATACTCTATGCATAGGGGGCAAATCTTTCTTCCACAGTGCGATGGAATTTGCTAAGCTATTTTTTGTGTGGACATTTGGGGAAGAAATGGTTTGATTTGAATATATCTTCAACAGGTTTATTATTCTCTGCTTTGTTCTGAAGGACAGCTCCATAAATACTTCTGTCTCTGGGAGCCCTTGCCAGGATCTCTGCTGTAATGTCAGGTTCAGCACCTCGCCAGCCAGTTCACCTCCCTTTTTGATCTTGGAAATAAATCGTAGTTCCGACTTCCAATGCAAACGGCTGTGATACCAGCCCTTAATGATTCAGGTAACTTCACTGCAGACTTTAGGAGCATCAAGTGATGACAATGCCTTTGATTTATACGCCACCTTTCATTCCTAGCGATCTCAAAGCACCTATAATTTCTGGCAAACCTGTGCTGAGTTAATGGGTTATTTCAGAGTCTATTCAGCAATAACTGTTAAGTGCTCAGAAGAAAGACTGATTGATGGGTGAGATGGCCCAGAACTTTAATTATCTTAATGAACAATTTTTTGGACTTAACAGGAAGTCTTCCACTAACACAAGTGGAACAATGAACTTTAATTCCACCATGCATTATATTAAACACTGAGCTTGGTGGTAATATGAGGACTTGGCTCTTGTTGTGTGTGTGTGTGTTTCCATAGGATTCTACTTAGGCATGACTGATCTGTAACCACTTCTGCGCTGGAACTTCACACATTGCGCAGAGTGGTTTGGGACACTTGGTGAAAAACAGCACCCTACCCCTACAAAGCTCTTAAAAAAATGCAATGTGCAGTTACTCAAGTTTACCAGGGTGCCAGAGACAAATCTTTAAAGTATTCAGAAAGGTTCTGGGAGAATTACTAGTAAGCAGATATTCAAGACTCTGGTTTTACACCTTGTCTGACATTCTGCCTGTGACGGAAAACAGAAGTGGTAAATAGCTGAACCGGGGTAACCGGAAGTAGAAAAATAGCGTGAAAGGCAAACAGAGTGCTCTTGAGGAGATGGTTTGGCGATTCTTCCAGTGTGAAAGTTCTTTCTAAATTAGCAATTGCGATCACACATACATTGTCTCATGTCATCTACGCCCCCGTGTACTCTTCTTACGCCTCTTTGTTATTGTACTTTTAAACCTTAATCATTTTTCCACAGAAATGAAAATTGTTATTAGCATCTGTTGTGTCTGCATAATTACTGTGCCTGTTAAAAGGCTTATTTCTATTATTTCCAGATCTCTTCCACAAATCCTTACATTGGTAATTAGTATATCTTACAAATACTGGTGGAGTGAAAAGGATCATAAATTTTCAGCGTAAACCAAGAATTGCCTTCTGATGACTAATACTACAGTGGGTACCATAAAAATAATAGTATTAGGAAAAAGCAGTAATTCCAAGCTGTGTTTTACTGTATGTGTTGCCAAGGAGATCTGGCTTTGTGAGTGACTTCAGGACCCGGGCTCCTTGTACCAACTACAGCAGAAATGTCAAGAATGTGATAATGTTTTTCAGTTAGAAAAAAATGTCATGTGTGCAAATTCAGTTTGTTATACCCGTATTCTCATCACTGGAGATTAAGGGGAGGGTCAAAGAAGACAGCTGACTTTTCAGCTGTAGGTGAGCGCCTGTTGCTAGTGGAAGATGACGTAGGGGGTGAAGTCACTGAGTGTTCAAACATGGCTTTCGTGCTTTGCACTTTGTGGTCTTTGCATGTGCACACGATGAGTAGCAAGTGGACACGCATCCCCGGAACATTCTGCACTACTTTACACAAGCATGTATTTGTCTCAGTTTTTTCACAAGGCAGCAAAAAAGTGGAGCGATTGCCAGAATACTTTGAGAAGCTCCAAACACCACAGAGCTTCTGCAGTGATTCCCATGGACTACTGCCCAGTTTCTAACTGGGTGGGCAGGGCTGAGGAAAAGAGGGTGTAGGGGTGACACTGGAGGGAGTTCAAGCAACCTGTATCCCTTGGAGAATTAAATGTGTGGGCCTAACGATGTCTGTGTGCACAGCTTCTCCCCTCTTTTGTCTTTCACAGATAAACAAATCTTCTCAAAACCCGTCCAAGTGATGCTCTTCCATTCTCAGGCCTTAATTCTGAGTATGATGTATATTCTGGATAGACGTTTGCTGTTGTTTCAGCTTCTGATATGGGAAAGAAGCTTAACTGCTTCTTACATTTATTCCCAAGGAATAATGGCTTAATAGTTTTGAAGCCCCTTTTAGCCAGGTTTAACTAGTCTCGTAATGTTTTTCCTTATAAACACGATGCGGGTCATATCAGAGGAGCTTAAGGAACGGTTTGGAGTCTTTCCATTCTCTCTCACCTCTCTCAGCTGTCACCCCTGCTAGGTCATTGCCCTTGCCTCAGAGAGGTGGTTATAAAGCCACGGGTTTCACTAGTACAGGAGAAACCTTTGAAAACTGTAGTCGAAGGAGATTGAAAAGAGAGATTTGAGTATCACTCAGAAGCTGTACAAGTCAGCAAAAGTAAGTGTCAGGTATCAGGGTTGGGCTCCATGAACTTTGAAGCATGCAACTTCAAGCTTCAAATGTGATGTTCACCTAAAGCTTTAGAAGTCCAAAAGTATTTGGCTGATAGATCTCTCGGTACAGATACCACTATCATTTGCCCATTGCTGTTTGCCATTTTTTGCTAGTGTCTAAAGGTATCGATCTGTGCTCTGTCTCTTTGGTTTCATACGACGTTTTCATGTCTTCCCTAACTCAGAGCTAAATGGTCTTGCTACATTGGGCAAATGTCCTTTTTTAAAATTCATTTTCCCTGAGCAATGTGACCAAAATGATCTCATTCTCTGAGTGGCTAGACTGTGTCGAAGAAATTTGAAAGAGACAAAAAAAGCAGTTTCTGGAAGAACTGTTAAAAGATATCCATTTTTCACAGCTATAATAGAACCTCATAATTAATTTAAATGAAATTTGTTTTCCATAACACAGATTTTTGGGTGTAAAGTATGTCCTTTGAGAGAGGCAAGAGGAAACAACCTCTGTTATTTTTGATTACCTTTGTGTTTTGCTTTTTACTCATTATGCTAATTTTATGCTAATAACCTTCTTACATTAAGTTTCACTTTATACTGCATAAACTGACAAATAGAGCAATATTTATCAAGCATAAATATTAAAAACACTATAAAGACTTCTAGGCTTCTAATTATTATGCTAATTTATATCTAAATTATTCTTGTCTTACCACCCTACAGTTCACTGTAGAACATGACACAAAAATGGTAAAAATACCAAAATTCTATTTCTTAATGCTATCAATTAATCACATAGGAAGCCTGTCTATGAATTAAAAAAGCACTGGTTATAGCATTGTGGATGTAAAGATAAAGAATTCATTTCTTCTGGTGAGCTGTTGAGCCTTTGTTTATATTGTTATAAATACTAAGGAAACCCAAAGTGCTTTTTTATTTTAAAAGAACAGGAAAGCTTAATATATTGGATGCAAATTCCATGCATTGAACCAAATTCTTAGTATTTCTTTTCATACCAGTATATTTATTGAAATCAATGAGACTATTCATATGGTTCAAGTGTGTGAGTTTTGGCCTCTCTCCTGCTTTGGTATTCCATCCATGGCGTCAGATGAAGTCCCAGATCTCAGATGTCACATTCATTCTGGTGCCATTATGAGGCTGCGCTGAGGGGCAAAATCTCTCCAATGCGTAGAAGGACTAATTAACCCTATACGAAGTAACTTACAACTTTAGAGTGTTCCTAAATATTTGAGTATTATCACTGGTGAGTGGGTGATGGAAGGCAGCGTGTGGATCAGCCGGGACTAGTGCTGCACTGAATGAAAGCTGCTGCACCCGAGCTGGCAAGCGCCGTAAGGTGTTTTACTAAGTCCTGTTCCTGGAAATGGGCCTGGATGGCTGGAGTGTTGTGGAGTGCTCATTTGTAGGCTCAAAGATTGTGACCATCTTTATTTGCAGGTGTAGAGGCCCCATTGTGCCTGTAGGAGTGAACAAATTTAATACAGTTAATTCAAGTGTTAACAGTATTTTTTTTATTCCCAGTGTCCATCTTCTTTTCCCACCCAAATACGTGATTTTTTTCAGAAATTCTGTTTTGTAATAAACATTCCTTGGGTTTGGGTAGGCTTTTTCCAAGCTTTCTTAAATTTGGGAACTAGAGATAGTAACAAAAATGGTTTTACAGCAGGTATTTTGTATACCCGATTTTTCAGTTAACCCTTTACTTGACCCATCGACAACGAAGCAGCTTTGTCTTAAAATGATCCTTAATTCTCTACGGCTAAATTTGCTGTATGATTTTTGTAGATGTCAAGAACAATAGGAATAATAGTGGTCTAAAAGTACGGTTCTCCTGTGGAGCGTAAATTTACTGTCACAAGCACAGAACTGGTTCCCTCCAGTGGCGGGTTTCACGCATGCAAGCCATGGTGGGTCACTGCTTCATGGAGAACAGCTTTGTTTCACTCACGAAAAGCCTCTGCCAATCATCCTCTATTAGGAGATTTTGTGCAGTGTATTATTATTAAGTGTCTTTTTTTTAACTGGAAACAAATTAGTCTGCTGGGATAGTGCTCTTGTAAAGACAGATGCTCAACTGACAATCAAGTCTTTAAAATAATACTATACTCCAAAAATCAGTCCTATGAAGAAGGGAAGGGTGGAGATCGTGTTTCATCAGAAAATAGGTAAAAATTATGCAGAGATACTGAGCGGCAGGCGGGTCCACTGTTAAACAACTGATGGCTGAGCGGTGATGGTACTGCAGGAACAGGGGCTGGTAAGCAGGCAAGCTGAGCGTGGTTGAGTAACGAGGATTGTAAGAGTATATGGGTGGAAATGGGAAGAAAGCAGTATGGAAGCAAAGTTTCAGAGGATGGCGTGCTGAACATCAGCCGGCTCTCTTCCCTGTTCTTTGTCAGTCATCTATATTTAAATGTTTCATACAGCAATCTTGGAAAGACACAGAGTCACTAGGTCTCATTACCTTCTTAAAATTGCACATGGGCATAAGAGTTTGAAGGATAAGGGTGCCTTTAGACAAAGAACTGCCTGTATGTGTATCAACATAGAAAGATATGTATGTAAATGAGAAAGTGTAGCTAGATATATTGCTCAGCTATTTCTATATTGCTTATTTTAGCTGTTTCATGCCGATAGTTTGAAAATACAATCAAGTTTCTGGTGAAAAGGAGTTTTTTATTAAAAGCCAGGACCTATTCTTGACCTATGTAAGGAATCCAAATAAAAAACACTTCGATGTTTTTGGTGTTAGAACTGCCAATTAAGTGTTTAAAAATAACAAGAAAATATTCCTGCTGGAAACATTCAATAGCAATTTTGAGTAACTAGTTGCAGTCTACAATCTTATTTTTGCAGAGACCCAACTTTTCATCTCACCCAGCCAGGTATTGATTCCTGTATTCGTCAGGGGAAGTCACGCTGACCTTCACTCTCTCACGCCACAGCATCCCTCCTCAGCTCTGTTTATAATGAACGGCTCAGAGGCAGAGAGTAACGAGGCACTGGACACACCCCCGCCTCTCCTGGAGTCCTGCCATACCAATCCCAGACTGACGTTAGAGGGTTCTTTTTTATAAACCTGCATCAAATCTAGAGGAGGGAAGACTTGTAGAGTGGATTGAGCATTAATGAAAACGGGGACATGCTTTCCTGATAACCACACGTATAAAACCACAGCACTAGAGTACAGGAGGGTTCACTTTTCAAGGGTGTACTTTACCACCCCTACAGTTTTTAGCATCGTTTTTATACTTCATAAAAGTACAGCTTATTGTTAGGGCTTGGCAGATGGTCTTAATTCCACAGATAGTGGGCAAAACTTATCCTACAGCCCTGTAACAAAATGGGTGATGGACAGAGAGAGGATTGAAGGTCATTTGTCTGATGGTGGACCTGGTATGTGCAGAATTCTCTTCAGTTTTATAAAAATACCTAGGAAGCAGAGGTTTTTCCAATCTGAGAGAATGTGTGCCTAATTAAATAAACTCTGCCTCTGTGTGTGTGAGAGAGAAAGTGATTTTTTTCCTATCTTTTTACTTTTTGAATGTTTTGTGTTCATTTTGCAACAGAGAGAGCCACACAGATGAAAACAACCCATAGCACAAAGTAATTGTGAAATCAATCAGTAATCCAACAATTCTGAGCTCTGGAGTAACCTACTAGGGGAAAAAAAAAAGAAAGAAGAACACAATATATTAAATACAAATCCTAAAAGATAGGTAATGTGCCAAAGAGGTTATTGCATTCAGGAGACTTGATAAGGATGATTTAACAGGGTGAAAAGATCACCTCTGCAGATCATAGAGGGAAAGGACTGCGAAGAGATAAAAAGAGGCATGCGCAATAAAGAGATAACTGAGCGTTATCTTTTTTAAAGGTTTGAACTTACCTCATGATTGTTAGCATTTTGTCTTGTTTCCATAATCAAACTTCTAAACATTCAGATGCAGAGCACTCTAACCTTTGCTCACTTCTCTAGTCCAGTAGAAGCAGAATAAAATTAATTGCCCATTAGGGTAATATGGCTCTTGTTTGTTTAACAATAAACAAGTAACTAATCGTAGGCTAAATATTTGGGGGTCTATTTGTAAATTGTGATAAATTCCAACTGCTTGGTTTTTTCTGCAGGCAGGAATTGAATACAGCATTTGTAAATGGATTTCTACATCAGACAATGGGTGGTCGGTGGACATCACAATATTGCCTCCTTTAGAAGGCTCACGCAAATTTATACCCCATCTGGTCTGGATGCCAGTTTTGAAATTTTGTCTTCTACCTATCTACAAAGAGAGATCTGCCTTTCCGATGAAGTGCCTGTTTCTGTTGCTAGAAAGTCTGTAATTGCCTTGGTCAAAAAAGGGTTTTTTCCCAGCTCCAAAGCATATGCCATATGCCATAAATTGTCTATTTCATACCAACCGTCACTTACAAAACTGCTAGAATTCTTTGGGATATTTTTTTTTTCCCCCCCAAATCAGTTTTTCTGAGATTTTTTGTGAATTTTGCAGTCTGGAAAAATTCTCAGGAAACTTCTTTTTTCTTCTGCTTATTACTTTTTTATTTTTTAGTTTAACTTCCTGGGAATAATTTGAAATGATTACTGTTCTTTCTTCAGGAAATGCTTTACTAGAAAAACAAGTTCAGTCTCCTGTTTGCTCATTTTAAACATTCATTGTGTACCTGTAATTTAAAAGTGTAGGGGGCAGAAAATAACCATTTAGACAATATTGATAAAATAAGACAGGCCTGAGTTAAAGAATCAGAATCCTATTGTGCTTAAACGCAGTAACTGCCTGGAGCTTCATTCTGGGACTAAATTGGTCGTATATAGAATAGAAATGAATGTCTTTTTTATAAATACAATTTGAAGCCACGGGCTTATAATTAAAATATATATAACCATTTTATGGTCAGTGAATAGCTATATCAATGCTGAAGTGGGCAGTGCTGTCAAATAACAAATGAAAGGCAAGTACTAGCTTCACCTTGGGCTGCTGTCAACCCCATTAGTTAACTGTTGGGTGTAACACATTTATTATGCATTGGAGCACTGCTGCTGTAGCAAAGAGAGGCTTAGGCTCAAGTTTGAGAATAGCAGGAATAGTTTCTGGGCAGGTTAGTGGAAAGGATATTAAATATGATGCTGAGGATATGGGTCTAATTTAAAGAATCGTTCTCTGTTGCACCCACAACTTTCTTCTTTCATCTTACTGACAGCACAAATGTTTCCATCCATTTCATTTCATCTTCTTCCTTCTCATCTCAGATATTTATATGTTTGGATGGCCCCATCGTGATAAAATCCAGCTGCCTCCCAAATAGAAATATCATTTACAATTTCTCTTGCTTTCTTCTTTCAGAGTCTTCAGGGAAATAGCTTGATTAATTCATAGGTTTTCATTCCTTCATTTGTTTGTTTATGTGTGTGAGTGAGTGGATGTGCTGTGTAAGGATGTGTGTGACTAAATTATTGAGGGAAAGCTAAATCAAAGAGATTAAATTTGCCTTTAGGGTATGTTTAAAGTGCAGACTGCAGTACAGAGATACGCATGCATCTGTACAAGAGCTGGTTTGGGGTGCTGGAAACTTAGGTGAAGGGAGTTCTCAGTCCTCTCTGTCAGTCTCGGCAGGAGGGCATTTCTGCTCTCTGTGGCAGTCGGAGAGTCTCGGATTTAGGGATCAGTGTCCCAGGTTTCAGTGCCAGCCAGTAGCTCAAAGACTTGTTCACCACTCTCCTTTTTTATACAACTTTCATAAGTTTAAAAAGAAAAAAACAATTGTTTTGACTGAATCTGCCACATCTCTGTCTGGTTTACAGAAATTTCTTCTCATATGACTAAACTCTGGGGGGAAAAAAAGAACGAAACTTGGGCTGTTCAGAACTTTTTGAAAAGTTCCTCTTCTTTTTTCCCTACTCCAATAAAATCTGGTTCCAGTGATCATATGAACAAAGCAAAACAGTTGAGCGGGTCTTAAGGTTGGGTCTGCCAGGATCAGGCCAGTCCCAAAGACCTCAGCAAGTGTTTGAAACTTCCCAACCCTGCCTTCGCACTGCCATTTCATCCATTTCATCCGTTGCTGTGCAAGAAGGAAGCACTCCTGGGAACCTCCCTGTTCTTGACAGATGACAAAGCAATGTGGAGAGAGCCAGAATGTTGATAGGTTCTGTGCGTAAGGGAGAAAAGAAGCCATAAAATATTTCTGTCATCTCGCGGTCTGTTTACCAGCAAGGAATCAGCCCCAGACTTCGTAACCTCCCTGACACTACCTGAGTCATTCTTGTTAGTCCCCATTGATCATGAACCTGGGAACAGGGATTAAGTGATTCAAACAACCTTCTTCAGAAGCTGAATCTACTCTGTTTTCAGTCTCTCTGAGTCACAGGAGACCACTGGATGTGCTTGAGGGGAGTCGTGCACTTTTGCACTCAGACCTTACGCAGTGCTACTGAGCACCGTGTTTTTCCTCTGATGGAACCCCTTCTGTTTGTCTCCAAAGTTTTAGCCTACTAGGACTGGTAATTTGCTCTACAGGAGTGGTCCCATCTTATAATCTTTCTTGAAAGAGTATTTTTGAAACATGTAAAGGAGACTATTTAAACAGGGAGATAAAACAAGGCCTATTAATAAACACAGAAGCCCGCTCTGTGTTTCAATTCTGTCCTCACAGAAATGTTTTCATATTAGGTTTCTTTTTCAGTGATCTTCTTTGGTTGGACCTCTAGGATGTTGATATGACAGGTATTTTTCTGCTGCAGAAGTGGTCAATCTTCAAAGCGCTTTGTGAGCGGTGAGGCTGAGCAGAGGTGAGAGCCCGCTGCCCCTGCCTTCCCCCGCCACGGGCCAGGCGCTGTCGGGGACACTGGTGTAGCTGTCACAGAGTGAAAGTGGTCCTTGGTAGCTGAATTTTCCATAGCCATTTCCCTGAACAAAAATTACCGTGACTGTCTCTTCCCTTGAGTAGCTGCGATTCTCTTTATAGAAGACAGTGGTTGTGAAATTATTATAATGTGCGTGAATTGGTGCTTGCTTTGCCACTCTCACTAGATTTATTAAGGGTTGAACTCACATAGAGAGCAAAACTGTCTGCTTATTCAACTCCCTTTCACAATTAGCAATGCCAATAAAAAGAAGTAAATGTGTATTATCCTGAGTCTATGCTGTTTCTGTCAGTGGGAGCAGCGCTGTAGTAGTCTATTTGAACCATCAACGTAGGGACCTCTGGATGTGCAAGAAGGAGCTATAATGTGCCGTATTCCAGCAATCCCCAGCTGGAAAATGTTTCCTACCTGGGGAAATTATGCTTGGATGCAGATAGATAGTACCACTAATGACAGCATCCTATTGATTAAAGCACGTCTTCTAAAAAACGATGAGGGAAAAACTTTAGATACATATCCTGCATGAGGAAAAGGAATTAGAGCTGGCAACCCATCTGTGAGGCAAGGAGGAGAAGCCTCTCTAGGATGTTTGCGCAGGAAATGTCACTGAGGTGACTGCTGGCCAGGTTTCTAACAAGCCAGGCAGATTGGCACTCAGTAGGATGGCACAGAACGGACTGCTTTGATTGACAAAGCTGTAGAGAATAGAAGAAGGGGATTCTGCAATGGCGCTGCCAGCGATGGCAGCCGCAGCAGCGTACCTGCGGAATGCCATTAGCATGCAACCACTGCGCACTGTGCCTCGTGGGCTGCTCTGTGCCGCCACAAATGACTTTGCAAAAATGAATGGTTCTGGTCTGGCATCTTCAGGACCGAAGGGCTGACAAAAACAAAAATGATACTGTTAATAGAAAAATGAGACTCTGGCTTCTCTGTTAAAGCCTAGGGATCTAAGGCTTTGTCTGATGCATACTAAAGAATGGAAAAAAGTCTTCAGGAAAGGAAAAGAGATCTCAGAAAGTGAGAGAAAATAAACAGAAAGAGAGCTGATACTTATGTCATGATCTTCCAGATTGTTTGCTGTGTTCTTGCATAAGTTTATTTACTGAATGCTGTCTTTTATCAAATAGATTCTCTCATTTCTTCTTGAGAAGCAGCTTATTTTGATATTTAAACAAGCGGCCCACAGGAATGCCTTCTAAATCACTGGAGCTACTTTGTACATTCGGTGCTTGAGGCCTTCGACAGCTCTTGTTTAGAGTGACCCGATTCCTGTTTTGCCCATTGTAGGGCTCTGGTCTTGGCCAATGCTTTAGCCAATACTAGTGGTAGTCATAGGGAGGAAGTTTAAATCCTTACACGTAGGAGAATGACTATGTTCATTTGTTTAACTGGCAATATGCGGTAATTTCTTTTCCTTATTCAGTAACCACAAGATGCAGTTCCACTGTAGATGTAACTATCCATTGTGTCTTTACAATAGATGAATTGATGCCTTTAGGATGGAGGTGAGCAGCAGATGGCTGTAAATTTCCCTGCAACAAACCCATCATACAGAGATTTGGACTCAATTTCCTTCCTGTATTCCCTTTCGCTTCCAGTGTGATAGCAATTTATTCCTGGTCTTATGTAAATTGGCAATTAAAATATTCTGTAAGTACTGGCAAAACAGGATGGTACATTGGGAGTGACAGCATATAGTCAAAGCTACCCAGTACTCTGGAGGCTGATAGTCTTCCTACTATATCTGTGCTAGAACGTAGTGGTAGCCACATCACCCTGTTCTGTTTCCACTTGGGTGGAACCCCCTCCCTTCTTGACAGGTGACATATGTAGTGTCAAGTTTCAGATTTCCGATCTATCCAAGCCTGTCCTGTCCTATCCTATCCTATTTTTGACAGATTCCTTTACTGCAGTTCAGTCATCCTTAGCAACTCAACAGCTATGAGTAGTCTTTTCCTTTTCTAGCATTGCAAATACAGAGGAAGAAGGATGCTAACTTCAGCTGGTGTTTAATTTAGATTGGTAGGGACCTCAAGAAGTCACCTAGTCCAACTCTTACTAAAAGTGGGTCCAGCCAGAAAAGGTTGCTCAGGGCTTCTCCAGTTGTGTTTTAGTGACTCCTGGGATGGACACTCCACAGCTTCCCCAGGCCCCTTACGGTAATTTTTTCCCCCTTGCATTTAATCAAACTTTCCTGCATTGGAAGTTGGATTCACATTACAAAACAAGTCTTCTGAACGCATTCAGCAACAACAAGTGGCAAGAACTGATTTTGCCCGTTTTTCATGAGAGAGGGCAACTGTGCAACGTTTATCAAAAAAGTCTTTGGCTTCTAATGAAACTTTCTCTATAATAGTTGGTTGATTGTGAAGCTCTTTGGAAGGCTTTGGAAAGGTCATAGCCTCAATCCTCAGCTTCGAGGAGAATGTCAGAAGGCTTTAAAGGGTCATTTTATATCCAGCAAAACACTAGATGAGACGGCTACATAGTTTTAACTTGTCTTGGGCAAATATTTTCTCTAAGCTGCAAAGATGTTGTATTTATACTTTTAATGTATGCTGTATTATTAAGCTCTGACATTAAACACCTTCATGCCAGTTTGGAGGCACTGAACTTTGCTAATCATACAGTAAAAGAAGGGAAGGGGAAACCTGGCAGGTCTTACAGTACGTTTCTTCCTTACTGTTAACTCCAGACGTCCCTTCCAACCCTTCCAACCTTCCAACAGTCTTTCTGTGATTCTATGGCTGCTTACTGTTGAATTGATCAAAACTTTCAGTAAACAAAATTGAAGACATGGAAGCTATGGATTTTAAACTACAATAGCTACATATGTATAGGGATGTANGTCACTGTTAGGTTAATGATTGGACTAGATGATCTTACAGGTCTTTTCCAGTCTAGGAGATTCTGTGATTCTGTATATAATCTATCCTTCACATGGTACAGGGAAAATCTCGGTGACCAAGATTCACTATTAAAATATCTTCTAATCCTTTAACAGGAAAAGGAATGGTGTTGATGATGCCAACGCAGAGACCCAGTTTTGATGCAAAACCATGCAGGTGACGCCTTACAAAAAAACACCCAGAAAACCAAGCAGAGACCTTCATCTGATAATGCCCTCTTCCCTGGGTATGCAGACAGTGTTATCCTCAACAGAAGAGTGTGTTCTTGTGGAAACGACGCTGCCGTTCTGCTGACGTCTGAGGCCTGACAGGCAAGTTAAACATTTAGAAACTAGAGAAAAGTAGTCTGTGGAATACAGTGGGGCAAAATAAGTTTAAGTGCATTGAATGGCAAATTCCTAGAAAAATGAAGTATTGTTCAGCTTGAGACTACTTGAGCCTGCCAAATAAATTCAGCTGGGAAAAGATGTTGAGGTCAAGATTAAGGGAAGAATCCGACAAGTCAGCATTTAGGGCACTGCAGGGTTTATTGCTTAACCCACTAGACAGGATATTGGCGTTCAGTACTTGTAAACTCTTCTGTTAAAATGGTTTCACTGTATCAATTTCAGTATAAGTGAACAAGCAGAGTTCTGGGACCGGCTTCCCATGCCCATGGTCTTTTAGCTAATTCTTCCTCAAGTACAACCTGGTCTGCTTTGCATGGTCCGCTTGGGTTTGTCTGGATCCAGAGACTGAATCTGGCAGGTCTAAAGTAAGAGTTCTCACCTAGGAAGTGGAATACTCAATTTATAGTTTCTGCTCCAGTAAATGTTTGATTGCCTGAGAAAAAATGGAAAGATTATAATCCCTTAAACTAGCAAAAATGATGATTAGAACACTTGTGTGAAGGTGGAGGCTCTCCTCAGGCATTCAGGATTCAGTCTCCTCAGGCAGAGAAAGGAATTGTCGCAAGATTGGTTTGAGCTGTGAATCTGTCTCATTTTAAAATAAACCTTCAAGATGAGTCATGCTTTCTTCAACTCCCAGTGTAACTTAAATCTGCAAGTAGGAAAAAAAAAAACCTGAGCAATAACTCCCACTCCTTTCTTCCTCCTCCTCACGCTAAATCCCCTCTCAAACTTTGGAGGAGCACTTCTGACTGGCCGTTGGCTCTAGCTTTTCCCAGTTGGTCTCCCAAAGACAAGTGCGCAATTATCCTTTGTCTCCTAGGCTAATTGACCTTTAGCCTTTGTCTTTTCAGCTAATTAGCAAACCAGTCTAGCTGGCTGTTTCTCAAAGACTGACACAGTTTTAGGATGATAGGGAGGCTTCAGGCTGAAACACAAATGGGAAAAGACAGTTTTTCCCACTCCCCCATTTTTATCACATTTACTCGTTCTTCAGCAGATCACCCTGTCATAGAAATTGGTCCCGAGTCTATATCCTGAGGGTGTGAACTGCTGAGCTGAGGACTAAGAAAGACTACGAACTTGACAATTCTGGCATTTTATTTCCTGTTAGTTCCTAAAATGAACTTTTCAGGATTTCTACCTCTCTCTAGACAACGAAAATACTGTGTTCTCATTTTTAATTTCAGGTGGGTTTTTTTCATAACAAGTGTTGTTTGAATGACATAGATTTCTCCCTCTTCTGTTTTGTCTGTCAGGCAACTAAACTGAATGTGGGTAAATCTTACAACCCTGTTCAATCAATACAGTGATGAAGATTAGGTATCAGCCTTGTTCAAAAGATAGGATATTCATCCTAATGGCTAAACCTGCTGGAAAACAGTTCTCTTTTGGTTTTGCCAGATATAGGGGCATAACCTTGTGTCATGGTTTAACCCCAGCCGGCAGACAGGACCACGCAGCCGCCCGTGCAGTTCTCCCCCTTCCCCTCCAGAAGGGCAGGGAGAAGAGGGAGAAAGGGAAAGGAAAAAACCCTCGTGCATTGAGGTAAGGACAGTTTAATAAAACAATGACAGAAAAGGAAAATAGCAATAGTAATGACACAAGTCACTCTCACCCCTTGGTGAATTGGCATCCTCCCGAGCAGCGATGGCGAGTACCCGCCCCCTACCAGCCCCCATTTATATACTGCGCGTGACGTCTATGGTATGGGATATTCCATTGGCCATTCTCTTGTTCTGTCTCTGCTCCTTCTCAGCTTCTACCAGAAGCTGAAAAGAGTGCTAGAAAAATACAAACAACACCTGGCAACAACTAAACCAATGTGCATTGTTGACGTGTCTTTCTTACCACGTCTGAAACACTGCAACCACTAGAAAGAAAATTAACTCTGACCCAGGTGAAACCAGGACACCGCGTGCAAGAGAAAAGCCCTTTCTGTCTTGTAAATAACAGATTCGTATGAAGGTAGCATTGGAATTCTTATCATTATCATGAGGGGTTTTGTTTCTGAGCCTGTCTTGAATGTCACCAAAAAATAAAAGCACAAAGAGTTACTCTAGTCAGTTATAGTCAGGATTGTTTACATCAATATTATTAGAAAAAAACAGCTACCTCCATTACTACAATTTTCCAAAAATGAGCAGAGGTTTTGTCTTGTGTGGCCAATTCAGGTTGCTGCTGAAGTACCCTGTGGTGAATACATCTTTTGAATCTTAATGGCTTTAGATGGACTCTCCTAACTCTCCTAGCAGTCACGAGTAAAATAATTAGCAGAGTTAGACATATTAAATCCAAATTGGTAATTTCTCTTGATAAGAGAAGTAAACAATGTTTGACATGTATTACATTTTTATGTTTTATAATGTCTGGCAAGACCGTCTTGTAGGAAGCATAGAGCATGTCTGGCATTTTCAGTTTGTACTGCTAAATAGCAACACAGACATGCTATAAATCCCATTGCTGTAATTCTCATGTATCTTTATTTTAGACTGAGCTTTTACCATGATGAAGTCCTGATTCTTAAGAATACTGGAGTGACTGTTTAGATACCTGTATGATGGCAATTTGAAACTAGCTTTTGCATTTTTCTGTCTTAAAACTTTAAGAATATAGACTAACATGATACATAGTTTATTTGCACACCGAAAATGTTGTGGTGACGTTTGAGTTAGCTAAAGAAGATCTAGTGGGAGATGATATTCAAGAGATGGATGTGTTCAGTGTGGGGTATGTTCAGTTGCCATGGTTATTTCATGAAAATATATGTATAGTTAGTTAAGTCCCTGTATAGTTTAACTTGCACAATAAATAAAAATATAGGGGTGCAAAACTTGTCACATGAAACAAAATCTTTATAATCCTAGGGCTTATGATAATAAATTCAAACTGAAATATGTATTATGCACAGATACACAGAAGCAGTGGCAGCTAAGGTAACAATATTCATCTTTTTTACATAAATAGCAAAACAGGTCAGAAATGCAGAACAGGTCAGAAATAAATGAGTTTCTAGAAGCTGAAGTGATGATGTGATAATCTGAATTTTGGAAATGATCTTGTGACATTTAGAATTACAAATAATGAACTTGGCACTCTCTCACCTCTCATTTTTTGTATCACTGAAAGAGGCAGCAGGAGGGAGGACTAAAGCAATAGAAAAGTGACCATTCTGGTTGTGCAAATGAGCACTTAGAATTAGTTGTTCAGCTGAAGGTAATTTCTCACATGATCTCTCGAATCTTTACTGACTGTTTGTATTTCTGTTTAAGCACTGAATAACCTTCATAACAGAATGCGAGTAATGCCTGAAAGGGAAATCAGTCTGTCCAGTTATTTCTTGCTGCTAACTGCTTAAAGATAACATTACCTTTACTAGGCTGTCTGATATAATGCGTTGACATGCAATATATATGCTTATGAGCCCCTATTTATAATGCCTGGTTCTTTCCTGTGGTCTAAAGCAGTAAGGCAATCTGTTAAATAGCAGAAGAGGGACAACCTTCATCCTCTTCTGCTCCCTCTCCATTTCAGTATTTAACCGTTTGAAGTGTTTATGAGTGTGGAAGCCAAAGCCTCACAGGCTGGAGTTGAACTCGGGTCTTTCTGGATTGTAAGAAATTCGGTTTTCAGAAATGATGATTTTATTCTGATTTGGAAAGGTTTGACCTATTATGAGTTCACGGAGTGCGGTGGTCTGCGTAAAATAATGCAAAAATACAGTTTGCCTTGAAGGTGCAGTAGAATTTTCAATTTGCTTCAAATAAAGATAATATAGTGGAGCTGAATAATGGCAAGGCTTTGTCTTTTACCACTGGACACTTTGAACAAAGGTGTAACATCTCAAATACCAGGTAACGTAGAACAGACATAAAAAGTTAGTGCTGCTCATAGATTGGATGTGTAAAAAAGAATGTGATGGGCATCAGATACTCTGTGACTGCAGTGCAGCGTGAGCTGTACGGCCTGGCTCTGAGGGGGAATGGATTGAACAGTGCTTAGTGATTTCAAATCCAATATCAATTCCAGAGCAAAGGCAGAGGTCCATGTGTGAGTTCTGGTGATAATGTGGATAATGATTCTGTCAAGTCAAATGCACATGCTGACCGATATAAATGAGTTATCAAGGCCTTGTGAATAATGGCCTGGTGATGAGCCATAAATCAAAGTGCAATCATCAATCCATCTGTAGAGGGAGGCCTAGAATAGTTTAGTAGTAACCCTCAAGTTGGTACACATATTAATATGAAAAATAACGAGTCTGCCAACTTTAAGCACTGCTTTGCTTTGGGTAAACACTCTGTTAGAATTTGGGCAGGCTGGTAAAGCCATTTGACAGATTCGTTTGTCATATGAATAATATCTCATTCAGAGCATTAGGACAACTGGCGGTCCCTTATCAATGATAGCAGGTCAGCGTGATGAGTACTATGTGATTCTAACAAGTATCCTGCTCAACTGTCATTTTATTAATATGATTATTGTCTATTAATTGAATGGATACAGTGCTCTGTTTTCTTGATCATAGATATGGATGATTTTGTTCTTGCTGCAGAAACAAATGGGGTAAAAGGGTGATCTCCGTATCAAAGGGTTTGCAGTCTAAATCCAACCAAGACAAGGCAGTGGACAGACAGACAAACTGAAAACTACAAGAAAAAATGAGGCACTTTTGGTCTAGAAGATAAGCGTCCTGGTCTCAGGACACTAGCAAACTAATCATTGTCAGGTTTTTTGTCAGCATCACAGAAAAGAAGAATGCTAAAGCAGAATTTGAAGGGGGATAATGCATTACTTGTGCGGATGTTTATGGAAGCTCCTCTCAGTTGTGGTAGAATGGGAAGATGCTCGCGGGTATTTTTTAGTCTTGCCTCTTAAGGAATCAAGTCTTACAAAGTCTCACCCTGAGTATGGGACAGGGGGAGGGAAGGTTGTCTGTCCAGTTGGCTAACTTGAACTAAATTTAATAAAATAATAAGATTCTAAAAACTAGCAAGTTCCAAAGATGTCATGAATGTAGGCAGGGAGTAGTCGAGAAGCCTGTTTAATGCCACCATGGAGGGAAAGGCTGAAGCAGGCAGGGCTTCAGACAAGCAAGCAAAGCTTCTGCTTTATTAAACATCAGAGAATTGAAGCACACAATTTAAATCTATAACAAACAGGGTTCACTGGTTCCAGTCCTCATGCGATCACTTGTTCCTGTTATTAATTTTCCCAGTGGCACTTATTCCAGTATAGTTTCAGGGGTGTACAAGAAGTGTTTCATCTATAGCCAAGCTGTGAAAACCTGAACTTTCTATTTACTCCTTTTTTTTTTTGTATCACATAGACAAAAATGCATTTTCACTAAAGTCAATTTTGCCATAAGGCAAACGTAGTTTCATCTTTCCCCTTTCCTCCCATCTTATTTTCCCAAACTGTAATTTTGTCTGTGCAAGATAAGAGGTAGCAGTAAAATACTCTGACAATAATCACATCCCTGTGTTTTAGTGCTTGGATCTGGGCTGTTGTCTTTGGCATCCTCTCTAGCCCAGCTAGCCCGGTGCCTAGTGGCTGTGGAGCAGCCGCACTGGTCGACTTTCCTTCCTTACCTCCTTCCCAATGTTTTTAGTGGCTCCCAGGGTTAGATTCCCAGAGAATGTGCCCAAGTGTCAATAAAATATTCTGAAAATTCTTTTTAATAGTTCCTGTCCTCTAGACATTACTGTCAAGCAATTGTTTCCACATAGTGAGTCCAACTCACTCAAACCCTTTCTTGTTCTTACACCCTGAATTAGCCTTATTGACTTAAACAGTGTGGAAATGAAACCCCCAAAACCTATGAAAAGCAAAACAGAAGGCAAACATGACTTACATTTTTGAAATGTAACTGACTTTGTTCCAAATTGTTCTGTATAGGCCATCTTCTAAAAAATAAGAGGTGTTAATACAGACAGCATATAAATATTCCTGCAAATAGATTTTGTTCTAAAATACCTATTGTTATCCTTCCATGTGTGCTTTTATTATGAAAAAAAGGTTTCTGTTGCTTGTGAGGTTACTGCATTGAGAAAATTACCAGCTAGGCACTGTAATTACTTTAGGAGAGCACCAAGTAAGACTGCCTCACATTATTTAGACAATTTGATTACTCTTACTCATGATTTCAGAATGTGATAATCTAAGTGTTGTTTTAACTTGAGTGCTCAACCATCCTCCACAGTGATTTATACACACAAATGAAATGTCAAGTTGAAATGTTGCAGGTTTAGATCTCCTGAAGCTCCATGTTGCTGCCCTTTGTTACAGACACTCTGTAAACCTCCTCGCCAGCTAATATATACCATTACAGTTTTGAGTAAACCATCAGGTCTCTGCATTGTCTCTGAATTTCAAGCAAGACCACTCGATTTCTCTGCAACAATAGAACTTCATAAGAAAAATGGTCTTAACGTTAACCGTATACACAAAACCACCTGCAGTACTTCTTTTGTCTTCTGGAGAAAAACACAAATTTAGCTAATACAATCTATTCTCAAAAAAAAGGTCCTCAGACCTAAGGGAAGTGGGAATTAGCGACATAGCAATGAAATAAATGGCTGCATATCGAAACATTACAAGGAAACATGCAACTGGGAGTCTGGGAAAATGCTGTTCTGCAGTTAAAAAATCTGAACAAAAAGCTTGGGCTTTACAATTTATGGCTAAGAAGAGCAGATGCGTCTTTTTCAAAAACAGCCCAGTATTCATAACAGGGTGATACAGTAAAATATGCGTGATCACAAGTATGGAGAACATCTATATACAACAGGAAAGAACAAACAAAATCTTATTATTAATCTGTCATTGTAAAAAGATTCCACATTTGCTGTGAAAAATGTTCATGGCAATACATGAATGTATTTAGCTTCTTGGAGTCGGATGTCTATACTGCCTTGCTTTCCTAATGCACTGGGGCGCTGGATTTCAGCCAAAGACTAACAGAATCAGTCTGACTTTAGTTTATCGTTTGTAAGTATGGGTCTTGAACTCTCTTTGAACATTTGAAACTGAGAAGGTGGTGTGAAATGGGGCCCCAAGCCTAGTCTACCTGTAGTACATCCTGTTTGTGTGAAAACAAGTGGGATATTTCAAATGCCAGCTACCAACTAGACAAGACTAGACAAATATATTTTAACTAGTTTATTTTTTTAATTCCTTTTGGAGGCCAAGGGAAGAAATGCATGGTGTTCATTCAGCTTCCCTTTCATGCTGACAGATCCTTGGAATTCCAACTGTGGGACAGAGCTATTTGTGTTAAAACTGTCCTTTGTCTAATGTAAATTGTGGAGTAATTCCAGAAGTATCCGCAGTTCCTAGCATATCATTGAAATGGGATGTTGCTGCCTACCTATTGAAGCTTCAGACCAACAGTATTGAATAAATACCCAGAAAAGCTGCATAAGCTCTCAAGTGTAATGCGCACTTGACCTCTTTGTCTCCAGAAATGAATTATATCGAGTTTAGATTTCTATGTCCCATTCTTTCTTACATCTGATTAACCAGAGTGAGCTTTAACTTCTTAACTTCAATAGTGCACAGCAGATTGGAAGAGGATTTCTGTACAGGCTGTGTGGATGGGTGGTGATCAGATATTCTCAAGGTCAGACAATAGAATAACAAATCAGCAATATCCATATTTTATTGAGCAGTAGTGAAACACTGCTGCTCGAATGCCGAGGGACTTATGTGGCAGTTAGAGAAGTTTTAGTCTGTTCCACTCTTTGGAGTGAAAATTTTGTGTAGTGGTTTTTTTGGTTTTTTTTTACACTATGCATAGAATGCATTGAGATTATATTTCTAGTCTTGCAATGGAGAGGAGGAGGGGGCAAACTTTGCACTTGCCTTTGTTCATCTTCACAAGGTCCTTGTCAGGCTCTTCGCCCACCTTGTTGAGGTCCCTCTGCCTAGCAGCCCTGTCCTCCAGCATATTGCCCTCTCCCCCCAGTTTAGTTCCACTCACAAACTGGTGGAGGACACACTCAGCCCCATGCTCCAGATGAAGATGTTGAACAGTATCAGCTAACGAGCTGCCAGCTGGGATTCAAGCTGCTGACCACTATGCTTTGAGCCCAGTGATGCAGCCAGGTTTTACAGCCACCATAGTCCGCTAATCCATCCAGTCCATATCGCCCCTGCGAGGATACCAGCCTGTCAAGAGAAGGAAAGGGGCATGAGTAGCACTGGTGGCATTTGCACTGGGAGGAGGTGGCCCAGTGGAGACGCGGAGTGGTTGATGCGAGGCAGTATGCTTGGTGACTGGGGGCAGGAGAGCGGTTTGACAGGCAGCTCGGCAGGCAGTTGAGCTGAAGAGGCTTTCTTGTAATGGGGTTATAGGACGGTGGTTGTAAATACAGACGTAAATCAGAAGAGAGAGAGAAGTTAAAGATCAAAGCCAAGAGCAGGGAATGAGGGAGTATGAGGAGATAGATATGGGATGGAAAACAAGTTAAAATGAATAGATATCAAGGAGTTAGGCAGCTTCGATCTATGATAAATAAACAAGGTTCAAGACATATTGAGATTGAGAAATCATAAATTCCAAATTTCCTCTGTGTAATGCAAATATGCAGAGACCTGTGTGTAAGACTGCTACCACGTTGCCTCTTAGGACTGAGTATCTGAAACTGGATGGGATTTATCTAACAGAAGTTCAGATGCTGCATGGCATATTAGGTGAATTAATATGCACAACATTGCGTTTTCTCTTCCAAATTAATAAACGGCACGTTCATTTCTTTTCTACTAATTGAATGTTTAACTTGTTTGTCTAAGGCCAGTGCTAGGTCAATAAGAGGTTAGGAATAGAGCTGCTTGTTTTCTCCAGAGCCCTGAACCATTGCTGGGTTTCATATTTCCTCCAGCCTGTCTCATTGCGATACTATTTTGCAGACAGATGAAGGAGTTTATTTCATTATTAAAACAAAAGGGCAAGTATAGAGTTAGGAAACTGATAATTATATACAAACTTTTTTCCCCAAGGGCAAAAGAAAAAAATCAATGTGTTGCAGTTTTTTCAATATAATTAGCGACTTAATGATGAGAAAATTAGTATACATATTTTCTTTTCAGGACTTAACTATGGATGGAGTTTATAGCTAGAGGATACTTTCTCTTTATATCATTCTTATGGCTGGCTAGGGCATCTGAACAATGGGAAATGAGGAAATGACTTAGTGCAGTTAAAAAATTTATATCGTTTGAGACATATTTCTAGGCTACTTTATTTATGAGCTGGTTTTGTTATTGTTGCTTGAATTTCTTGTTTGCTTAGGTTGAAAATTCTTGGAAGACCAACAGCAAAGCCACGATTATAATGACTACTGGAGTAATTCAGGAACTACCTCTGAAATTTTTAAGTGATTTTGGTACTGAGGTTGGAGATTCTTCTCACTTTACTTTAGACACCTAAAGGAGTCTTGTTTTCTTATGCACGGTCAGTAGCCACTGGAGAGAGAGCGAATCCTTTTGCTAGCACAATATGAATTTGGCTTACAGAGTATGAGTCAGGTTTACATCATTCTCTCTTTCTTGATTACATGTTATGTGTAAATTTTGATCAATGTCTCCTGTTTGGGGGAGAAATTAATCCCCTTGCTTAATGGCAAACCTGTTAATAGTACTCAGCAAGGTGTCGCATTTCTCATCTAAGGACCTGCCCTGGCTGAGCAGCCCTCTCGCTCGCAGCCATGGTACCACCATTCAAAGAGCAGCATTTCTAGCTGCGTGGTAATAATTTTGCTCTCCTATTTCTTAGCCATGGTTTGGAGTATTAGCTGGGTGTCTGTGATGGAGAGCAGACCTGTCGGTGAACAAACCTTTCTGTTCCTTGGATAATCCTTTTTATGAGCCGCCCAAGGCAGTCAAGCGGAAATACTTGTTCCACATTTCTGTGGTATCTGACAAGTGCACTTCTGTGACCTGGGTGGAAGGCTCTCTGTTGAGGCACCTGTGTTCACTATTTCTATCTGTATCTGGAGCATGGAGACTAAGTCACTATAAGCCAGCTTTGAATTATTAATCCTTTCCTATTCTTTTTCCTTTTGCATCCACTAGCTGCCAATATGGTCTCTTGGCTTCCCTGCCAATATGGGGTTACGCTGCAGTATTGCTAGCTCCAGGCTCTACCCTTTCTTTGCGCTCCCTAATCCCTTCTTGCAGCCATTTCACCCATTCTGTTTGGTCTTGCACAACTTTCCCTCTTACCATTAGAAACTCATCCCTTCTTCTTTCTCTTGCAAGAGAAGGAAGCTTGTTTTTATCCCTTCCTTAACTTTGACATAATTCCATCAGTCCCTTTAGAAAAGTCAGCACCTCTTAAGCCTGGGCTGATGCAGAAGCATGAGTAGTACCAGACCCTGACCCTGCCCCAGAAGGCCGGCAGCCATTGTTACAGGAGGAGACATTGCGAGGTGTTCCTGCTCAAGAGTAGGCAGGTGAAGGTGTGTATATGAAGAGACCGTGCAGCTGGATGTACTCACTTACAGAAGGGAGGTTCACCTGAAGTTTGGCAGTTGCCTAAAGGAATGGAGGAAGGCAGTGGGCAATGCGCGCTTCGTGCAGGGTGAGGGCGTCTCGTAACGCACAGGCAGGCAGGCGAGCAGTGACAAGCATTACATGCAGACAAGTGTTAACACGGGCTGGTGGCTTGTGAAAATTGCAGTTTGTTAGCCTGTATGTAGTCAGTCAGCGCATGGGAAAGTACAGTAAGTCAATGAAAAGAGAACAGCAGTTGGGGGAAGGACAAAGTGCAGAGTCTGGTCTGGGCTCCAACTCTGGCAGTCTGACACTTCGGGGTCAAAGATCCATTTATAAAATTTGCTAATGCTGAATTCTTTCTGTTGTTTCCTTTGCCTTTTTCCATCAGGGCTGCAGGTTCTGGAAGTGAAATGTGCTGAAACACAGAGGGCAATAATTTGAGAAAAGGTTCCTTTTAAAAGGTAATCTAGCAAAACGTGAAGGCCAGAGATGTTTTTACAGGTTTGATTTACAGGATAGGTACCATTACTTATGGGGCAGAATCCCCAAAAAGGTTCAGTGACATTTAAATAAACTAATAGATGAAGGGTCATTCCTCTGACTCAAAGCAAATGAAAAGCGCAGTGACAAATGGGCATTTTGTGCACTCCAGTAAGAGTACAGTGAGGATATTTCATTTAGGCAGAAAGAAAACACCGGATAGTCCATGAGCTACACAGTGATTCTTTGGATGTTCCTTTCTACAGGAAAGTGGATTTATGACTTAAATTAATTCATCTCATGAAGGGCAATGATAATTGAGACCTCTTTGTATGTTTTATAGTGTGAATACTAATGTAATTAAATGCTTAAAATTAAGAATAGATAAAAACTTCATCTGACAGTAGTAACTCTATAAAGACAAATTGCAGTGCACATAGCCAGTGTATGAATCTGTGATTAATTTATACAGCCGTTTATAATGCACTGAAGAGCAGCATGCCAATTATTATGGAAACAAATTGTGTTTATATTAGCATGTCTGAGGTGATCATTGATCCCAAATAGCATTATTTGAAGACTAATAGAGAGAATAATGGAGGAATAACATTCTGCCCTGCAGCTGTCCAATGCGTTTCAAAATGGAAAGTGAAACTGGCACATTTTGGGTTTTATTGATTTAATCGAGAAGCAAACAAAAAAGCTGCCTCACTTTTCATCAGTAAGATTTTCTTGTTCTTGTCACAAGCAAATAGCTTCTTTCATCACCGCCAACAACAACAAGTAAGCCTCTTGGAGGGGCATGGAACAGAACGTAGAAAGGCAAATCTTTCTTGTTCTGAAATAAAGTCATTAGCCGAGCTCTCACTCCTTCAGAAGATGGAGATAGACTTCAGTGGAAGTTCTACTTTAAAAACTAAAGAAATTCTCCGAGGAACGATTGATTATTGAAAATACACATATTCTTTTCCTTTGTTTATTATTTTTGCTCAAACTTCCTGAAGTAGTAGGGTAAGGCCTGCTGCTTATGATTTTATTTGCTCTTTTTTGTTGCCAAGATCTGGTTCTAATAGTTACTATGGTAAGTAAAGTTTGCGTTTACTTCTGATTCTGAAGTAGTGTTGAAATAAAGGTGGTGTTTTAAAAGATCTTGAATTAGATCCTGTGTAATAGAAAGAGTGAATATATCCATCAAAATCTGATTTTGATGGATATATTAAACTGTAGACTAAACAGGTGGGGCTGTGATATCCTCTCTTCTTTTTCATTTCTTGGTTTAAATTTCAATACTGGAAGCCTTCAGCTCATAGCAAGAAAACTGCAGTCAGTTTATTCCTGGTAAAATAAACTACAGAATTCAGCAATGATATTGTTGAGTGCAATGATATCGTGACTGTGATATCCACAGAATATATCCAATAACAGGAATGTGTCATAGTTGTCTGAAAGAAGCCATGAAGTAGCTGCAGTTTTTCCACTGGAGAGAAAAGAAGCAGGCAGAAAACACTGAGGAAACAAATTAAGCAAATACAATTGCCCTTTTAAAATTGCTATTCCCCTCCATAGGAGCTCCAATGGTCCTAATTGCTTAATGAAATGGGCACATTTGCATTTGAGTTTTGAGGGAAGGCCTCAAAACTGCATCAAAATTTAATTTAACAGCTTGTTAATGTCAACCACAGCTTAACACTGAGGCATTTTGTAAGGTAACTTTAATTAGAGAGCACATGAGCCAAGCTATAATACAGTATCTCCAGAACCGCCAATGGGGAAGAGTTTGATCTCAAGAGATGTGTAACGTTAGGTTGGTCAGAGAACTAGAAACCTGTCTCATGGCTTGGCAATGTATGGACTGGAAAACACTAATTGACCTGTTACAAGATGGCCTTCTGCAGCCTTCCAGTTCTGGATGTGCAATCATATGTTCACAAGTACTTGCAGTTATGAGTCACTAAGAAACCAGATTATGATGATCAGGTGATTAAACCATAAATATTATTCTTGGCTTACAGTAAATAACATCTGTGAGATGAGATGTCATCTTTCAAAATCAGGCCTAGTTGCTTAGACCCTTGCCAACTTCCTGAAGGGCTTCACGTTTCCTATGGAGGCCGGTTATTCTATTTTTTTAGACTTGTCTTTAATGTTTTGGTCAATGAAATTCTTTCAATAGTATAACATCAAGTTGGTTAAGCGCTTCCCAGGGAGCCGTGCTTAACTTCATTTTCTTCTGATGACAGTTCTTTGCCCCTCTTCTTGTTGCCTCAATAAAGACCACTCTTGAACAATTTGCGGCCTGTATGACTTCAACGCTACGCAAGAAAGGAAGAGACAGATTGTTTTGCAGGCTATAATTTATTGAAATTATTACCATAACTCGGCTCACTCTAGTCAATTTTGCCCTGACATTTTGAGAATACAGCATGGGAATTAAAACACAAGGGGAATTTTCCTTTTCCCTTAATTTTCTCAGTAGACCTGTGGGTGGGACATCAAAACTGTTTTCAGAGACCCAGTTTCTTACTGTTGAAGTTCTTAGTTTGGGAGCAGAAATCCCTTTTTGGGGTGCCTTTGTTTTTAAATAGTTCTTTAATTGTGAAATGCCAAGAACTGTACTGAGACGTCACGGTTTTATCTGCTTTAGCCCAGCTGAAGAGATGTGATAAATGCAACCTGTTAAACACCACAGTAAAGCATAGAAAGCTATAGAGGGAAAAGACTGAAATGATAGGCTATAATCAAAGGCGAAGGGAAATGTAGTGCCACACAAATACCTCTGAGAAATTTGTTAAACAAACTCAAGCTCTTGTATAATTAGATGACAAGATTTATTTTAAACTATGAGGTATGAGTGTGACAGCACTATAATTTGTCTTAAATAATTTCTTCACACCCAACAAGACACGGTCTTCAGAGTTCAGGCCTGCTATGCGTTTCTTAAAAATAAAACCGAACATTTTTTACACCTAAATTGACTATGGAAACTGAAATAAAGCTTGCTAAAAGGCAGGTTTGAATTTTCCTTTTAAGATTAAAGAGATTACTTGATTTAGTGAGGTAATTACTCACGCTTTGCTATCTGATTTCCTGTAAAATAGTCTTGTTGACGGCTCTTGTTTTATTTTTTCATTGTGAAGGGCTGTGTACACACGGAGCTAGCTTAAACGTTTTGGGACAGGGCATCTATATCTGGTTCTGCCTTCGCTCCCTGGGTAACCCATGCTGCCCAGAATAAACAGTACAGAGTGAAAGACCTCTCCTTTACAGGGGACAGTTAAAGGGAAGAGTTTTAGAAGTAGTGTTGCAGGTAGTGTCCTTCTCATTCTCCCTCTTCTGAAAGGGGAAAGAGGGGTGCGTGGAGTGCCGTTAGATCTGGTGGTCCTAAACTCTGCCATGCTGTTAACGTGATTATTGTAATTTCTGTGAAGGCTAGATATCAAAATCCATGTTCACCATGTCTGTTCGTTTGCTGCTCTTGTTTTAAATTAGTTTTCTAGGAATATTTCATAATAGCAATGTCCCACTATGCTTTGGCAGTTGCCTGAACACAAATGCAAACGGTGGTAATGCATAGTTGGGTCACGCTCTTGCTGCTTGTGGTGGCGGTGGCAGAGGGCCAGGAGTGAGATGTCTGTATCGTAGCCTATATTGTTGCACTGATTCTTTACAATGAGTGACTCTGCGAACAATTCAGGGAACATAACCAGGCAGATGGAGTTTTGTTTCCATGGCTCTAAATTGCTTTCTACAAATATTTGTGCCAGTCTATCTAATGCTCGTGGCAAGGTGAGTCAGTGTGACCATTGCAAATGTCTATAAATATCAGAGCGAATATTTATGGTAACTTTTTGCTGTATTCATGCAGCCTAATTATAACATCTGCCTACATTATTCATGACATTTTGAGCTCTTCTGGTTTATTTCCTATTGTTTCCAGATTCTAGTACATTTTAAGCAAAAATACTTGCTGGCAGCACAGAACTCCTCTGTTTTCAGTAATCCATCTGCCATTTGGAATAGTTTGTTCAGACGTCGAGTCAGAGACCCCTTCTTTGGGTGCCAGCTTTTTGCCCTCTGTAAGCTGTGATGATGTTTTCCTTGCTCCTTAGACTCGGAGTGCTTTCATTCTTGCCACAGGGTCTTTTAAAAACTCTGCATCCGTCACTGATACGTTGTGAGGAATTTGAAACTTCATTGAAAGGGAAGATAATCAGCTTTACGTTATTTTCTTATGTTTTTGGTATGTTTTATCCTAACTACATAGAGCTGTTCTGAACCAGTGGCGATCCCAAAGGAAATGAGCTGATTCTTTATGGTGACATAGCTGGGTAGCCTTGCTGACAAAATAAAGCATCACCGCTCTGTAGCTGAGCTCTCTGGAGGTAGCGCTCATACTCGCAAAGCCAGAGCTGTTATATATTCATGAAGCTTTGAATTCATTAACTGTGAATCTGTTGTCTTGTCAAGTCCCAACTAAGAAATGTTAAAATTCAGCCAGATGTCTGGTGTTATCTCCCCCTTAGAAAAAAAAAAAAATCAGAGAAAATCTTTAATCTGTGAAGTTGATAGTCAGTGAAGTTCAGTACTTTTAAAGTCCGTTCCGATACCTGGAACTTCTCATGGCTTTGAACGTAATTATTATGGTTGGGTCAGGAATTTTCACTCAGCAAGTTTTTTCTCAGAAAATGATTAGAAGGCTGTCTGTCACAGTTTATTGGTTGAAACCATGAATATATGACACATTTGCGAGTACTGTCAGGCTGCTATTCTGTCGCTCGTGGTAGTGGAGTGATACAACTTCTGGTAGCAGATTTTATGGGTGTTCTTAGCAGAAAAACATCAAGACTCAGAATTTCTGATTTCAGTTCCTTGTTCTGGATTGAAATGTGCATTGATAGATCTTGCTGTCCTCTTTCTCAGAGCTTACAGCTGAAGGATAAGATTGTAATAACGGTTGCCCCAGGCTCTTAGTCCTAAGGTTGGTAGCCCAGGAGCCCGGGCGCCTGATCCTAGTTTTACATGAGGCATCTCGCATGCTGAAGAGCCTTGTCTTCGTGTTGAGTTTACTGCTTTGTGACACTGAACCCAGCAGCTCTTGGATCCCTAACGCAAATTGGGAGCATGAGATTTTCTCCTCCTCAGCAACAAGCCCCAAAGCCTTGCATTTCCAGCAATTTGCTCCTCGCTCCTCGCTCTGTTGTGTGTGGGAGGGGTCCTTGGCTCTGGGGACAGCACTCTCAGCTTGCTCCTGTGTCTCAAGGACAGCCGAAGAGCCCCTGAAGTTCACAGCCCATGGCTGTGGCATTTTGAAATGGGAAACAGGAAAGGAAATTTCCTCAGTGTTCTGATATTTTTAGTGAGGTTTTTTTGTTGAACATTCTTTATGCAGAATCCAAGCAAAAGATTATGCATGATGCAAAATCGAAGCCTATCAGTGTTGGCATTTTCTTCTTGAAAATAATGCTGTTTGCATCTATACAAGCAATAACTGGCACTTCTCAGCTGCAGACTGGAAGCTCCCGTACCACCGGTGCTACAGAGATCCCATAGCTTCTGTCATGACGCTTTCTTCAGTTTTCTTCCAACAGAACCTTTTGTCTGAGGGGCAATAGCAGTTAAATGACTAAGAAAGATTTCCTTAGGAAATCCTGCTCCTCAAGAGCCTGTGGAGATGTTAATCTTCAACCTGCTTCCTTATTTCGGACTCCAGACAGACACTGTAAAAGCAGACTGGGATACCTTACTTCAAAAGACATTTTCAACACCAGTGGTTGCTTATTGATTCAGCTCTTCATAAATCATTTAGAGATCCTCCTGCTGAACACATCTTTCAGACAGGATCCCTGATGTTACTAAACTCAGCTTTATAAGCCCTCCCAGGCAATCCACCCCAACAATAGCTTGTTTGATCAAGTGTCTGCTTTAGATTTTTTTTAGCATGAACCCTTTATGTGTTTTCAACTGAGTTTAGGTAGAGAATCCTAGATTTGTGTTTTGAAGTAAGTATATGTTGTGTTCAGCTCTATTTTATTGCAAACTACAAAACAAAATCAACCGGTTTTGAAAAGAATGACGTAGTTTGCAAAAAAAAAACCAACAAAAAGCCCTCGGAAATTGGGATATGCAACATATGCAACCTTAATTCAGTCACCTGTGCTTCTGAATTATGAAATACAAGGCTAGGTGATACGCAATCACAATGCCTACACGCAGGGAAAGCTGCTACTTATTCCTTAGTTCTGCCACTCCGGACTTCTGAATGCCTCAATTTGCAGCATTAGCAATTCACTTTTGTTGAAGCAGGCTTTCTGCAATTCTCCCCAAACTCCTAAGTTGTCTAAATTTGGATAAATTTTCCAGCTTCTTCATACATTTACTTGATGTAAAACATCAGGACAGTATTGCAAAACAGAGGGTACTAGAATTTCTCAATAAAATGGCAAAATTTACCAGGGTAAGACCAATGTATTTTCCAAATAAATTAATCTCTAGAAAAGCTGAATCATTTTTGCTGAAACT
>RSEF01000011.1:13803876-13815117 GCA_003993805.1 Himantopus leucocephalus | reverse complement strand
AAAAAAAAAGAAAAGGCCTGAGGCAGACATCAGCCTGGAATGGAAAATGTCAGTCAGAGCAATTAAAGTGTAGAAACCTATAAGGAACTCAAGCAGAGTCTTATGACAGAAAGTATCTAGGCAGTCTGGGCTGAACATCACAGCCAGTATCACTTCCCTTCCTACAGGTGTTACAATCTAAGTAACACATCCTAAAGCGAAGAAATTGTCAGCTACTCTATGTCACATACACTTAGGGAAATGGTTACCTGGTTCAAACTGATGAACGTGGGATTAGTTATTGCAATTACTGCAGCGTGGGCTTAGAGGCACTCCGCTCAATAACTGACCCTGCAAGGACTGGGGGTGCGGAACGGAACACACTGTTGCACAACTTTTTAGGACAGGATGTGCAGCAGATACTGTGCTGTGTATTTGGGCCGAACTGGAGGTGGCTGGACTAGAAGAGGTAGCCAAAGGGTAGACAACGAGTGAGAATAGTGAGTTACGGTGATGCTGAAGGAGTCATGGGAACAGCACTACAAAAGAACGTACGGAATTTTTAATGGAAACCTAAAGAATAATACTGAGTAATTCTGGAGCCAGAGAGAGCTTGTGCAGTCTGCAAGGAGGTACTCCTGCTATTGGATTTGCTAAATTACACCACAGAAACAGATTCCTTCCTGTGAAGGTGTGTAGGCGATGAAAGGCTTTGCGGTATTGCTCAGGTATCATTTCTGCATATTCCATCTTACAAATAATTGTTTTGAAAAGTAATCGTTTGCATTTAATTTTGCATTTGAAAAATGAAAAACAAGAGAGAAAATGTCAGGAGAATTTAATTTTTAATCTATATAAAAATTGCAAGTTAAAAGTACTAAAAAGCAATTAAAAGCTGTTAGCAGGGAAGCCTTGTCTCGTGTGCTGTACCGAAGCTCCCTGAGACACTGAGCCCAAAATTATCATTGTCTCTACACCGTGCGCCTCACCGTCAAAGAAAAGCATGACTCTTACTCATACGCCTAATCATTGTCTGCTGTCTGAGGTGGAAACATGACAAGCCAGCAAGATTTTCAAAAACATTTAGAAAATGAATATAATTGTGGGGAGTTGAAATAAATAAGGCCTTTTCTTCCCACTGCCTTCACAGAGATACTTCTCCCCGCTGCGTAATTACCTCTCTGCCTAGCACTACGCTATGCATGGAAATAAACCTAGATATTTAATAATCTAAAGGTGTTTCCCCTGCAAGAGGTGACAAATGTTTTATGGCTGAGTACTTTTTAGCACCAAAGTCTAATTTTTAGCATTGCTGTCAGTGTTAGATCTTTCTAAAATAGGAACAAAAAGGAAGTTTCTTTAAATAGTCTGCAAACTCAAGTTAATTACTAGGCTTTGGAACATCTTTTATCACACGGTAGAGACAACTTCCCACCTTTACCAACACAGTAGCTGTTCCCGTCCTACTGTAGGTATTCTCCTGAGTAAAAACATTGTTAGGTTGTATCTGTGCGAGGTGATAAGTAGTGGTTTATATCATGCTAGCTCACTTGTTTGGAAAACATAAATACAACAGGAAATGTCTTTGTCAATACCCATCCAGACAGATGCCATGTCTAGTTGGTTACGTCTATGTGAAGGGAGTGTTGAGATGCTGCCGAATAGCACAGTGATGTGAAGCAAAACGCAAATCCCAAATTCTCAGTGCAACCCAACGTGCTTATCAATTCTAATTATTACTTAACCAACATTCACGTGTCTCTTTTTAATTCCTTATTATCATCCAAATCTAGTAAATCCAAATTAAAGAGAAGGAGAAGATTGAAAAGCCTGGTCTGTAAAACCAACAAATGACAAAAACAAGAAACATTTTGTGCAACGTGTTGTTAAGGGATTGTTCATAAATCTTGTCTTTAAGAAGATTCACTGGTCAGGCTCAACTTCTACTTGTGACCGTGCAAGTTTACTCCTTTTTTTTTTTTTTTTTTTTTTTTTTTTNTTTTTTCTCTTTTTTTTCCTTTCTTTTTTTCCCTCTTCTTTATTTCTCACAACTTGGAGCATCCTAAGTGAAAACATTGCAGAGTCTAAAAGTGCCCTTATAAATAGAACTGTGTGCCCCCCTCCACCTCCGTAATAACCTTATTTCAGTGCTTTAAATAATCAGTCTCCTTCCTTCGTATCTACGCTTTGTAGAGAGCCGGAGATACTGTAATGTTCCTCTGTAGCCATCACTTGACCAGAAAATACACTCTAAGCATCCAGAAATTTTCTTTCTCTTGATTAACGCCTGGAGTTGGAGTCTGTCCCTGACCTACTATAAGGTCTGGGTAAACATGACTTGAAGATTCAGTGCCTAGGGTATTTTAGGGGTTTCTTGGTTTCTTTTGTTTCCCCCCATGAAGTGGATATAAGGCTTGGGTTTAGATTCAGGATTATGTTTACTGAAACTGTAGCTTTTGAGAATCTTTACACTGTATACAGAAGACTTTAAATAAGTTTTTTTTTTTTTTATGAGCCTATGATTTGTGGATGGGTCTAACAGTTTGACAACCAGGTGATCGGACTGCATTTTTGAGGCTGTGAAAATGAACCAGACACCAGTCTGAAACACAAGTCAGCATTATATCTTTGTAGAATATTTTGTCTTCCACAGTTTATTTTGCTACTTCCTATTGTGTTTAGTTGCAATGCATTTATGAACCTCTACTTGCAGCATGCTATTTTAACTTGATGTGCCAGAATGGGTAAATCTGAGGCTGTACAGGATAATGACAACGTCGTTTTCAAGGCGCTCTAAATGATATGGAAGATAACTTGAACAGATATTAGTTTCCCACTGTGCTCAGTTGTTACACAGTAGCTAATTAAAAGGCAGTTGACAAGCACATAAGACAAGCGATGCTTGTTGGAGTCCTTAGCAAGCTGAAAAATAATCTAATAACCCCAGAATTAATTTAGACTCAAATGTTTTCATTGCAAATGGTTAATAGTCTGATGGTTGAACTGGTGTGCTCAGACACTTTTCTACATGAAGTAGTACATGACCAGTTTAACTTTTCTCCTATGTAATAAAATTATACAAATCTAAATTATACACACGTTCCCAAGTTCCTAGACTTCATTAAATACTAGGGGATTAAAAACTTGTATAAATTAATCAATGTGCTATAATCCTAAAAATTATAAAATGAGCCCTTGAGGAAGTAATGTAATACTAGCTTTTTAATTAGTGTGACACCAGAGATTCATTGTTCTATAATGTAAGTCATATGTTTATGAATTGTATTATCATTTTAAAATAGAAAAAATCCACAGCAGTTTTACTGTTTGGAAGTAGCTGGTAGGTGCTTATGGCTTTTGATCCTGTAAACACATCTTTGTCTTCATCTTCTACTCACACGGGTAAACCTATGCTAGTAAGTATAGTAGTATCTTTGCTTTCATGAGTAAATAGGTATCTTGTGATTCCTGGGCCTATTTTATCAAGATCTCCATAGATAATCCTTCTGGAAGCCAGAAACCCTACTGATAGCAATAAAGGGCTAGCAGTGCTTGGAATATCAGGTGCAATTTTGGTACGAAAATGTCAGTTTGTTTTTAGAGTAAGGTGGAAGCCAGTATTAGGTACAGTCAGTTTTGAGAAGTGCTTGCCGTGGCATTTGACATACTGTGTGCTTTCACGATACAAACACACTCTCATATAAAAATATTTTTGGAAGTCTTCATTCATATTCTCGGTTCATCTTCATCCTCCAGGCTGTTGTCATGGTCATTGTTATGGGAATAAAAAGTGCTCCCTACTATTACACAGGACTGGTTCTGATAATGTTAAACATCAGTGAATCGCTCAAGCTTTTAATTCTGTCATGCCAGACCTGTCAATAAACCAAGCGACAAGATTTGGTGAAGTTAAACTTCAGATGTCAATGACCATAGGAAGAAAAAATAGCAGCAAATTTTTACTGTTGTTCGTATGAAAACATAAAACCACTTTGATTTTCCAAAGGTTATTTTAAAAAACTCAGTACATGGCCAATTAAAAAAAAAAAAACAAACTTTAAATGTCTTGAACAGTACCTATGATGTAAACAGAAAACTGCTACGTGAGAAATTAATGGGGGAGGATTTTGAAACACTATTATGAATACATCCTTTCCAGTTTCAATGTAGAGCTCACATTTTTTTTGCTAATCTAAGGCTAGAGTGCAGACTTTCCACTTTACCTCAAGTGAACCCCTGTGGGCTGTATTCTGTACCTAGATGACCAAGTTACACCTACTGAATGTTACGTGTACATCTGGCAATGTTTTCTGAGCAATTTTGAAACTGCTTAAGTTTGCGAATTCTTCCTCAGCATATATATTTCACATTAGGGTTTATAATTGTTTAGAGACTGGTGTTGTCTATATCATATGCTTTGATGTTGTGTGAATTCCAGTTTGTAAATTTACCTTAACCTGGTTTAGAGAATTTAATTTCCAAGCAGAGCAAGTGCCTGTGGGCACTGTGCACGGCAGGATGAGTGCAGTGCTGGAAACTGGCACAAACCGTATTTAGCCGTGTGATTTAACAGCGTTGGACGGGGAACACTGCCTGAGATTGCCCCTTGTTTCAAAGGGTAAAACAAAACAACACAACAAAAAAGAGGAAATGCTAACTCTGTCTTTGGCAAATTTCCCCAACATTGTCTGTTCTCATGAAAATGAACAAGGAAGATCAGAGATTTGAGCATTTTTTCATATAATTCCTGTGGAGCTACTGGAAGAGAGACAAGTTTCCTATGCAGAACATCATGGCAACAAAGACTGTGGCTCTTTTGTTTCCACTCTATTTTTTAGAAATCTAAAGAAAAAAAGTTCAATGAAATTTGAATAGTCCAACAGTATCCGAGTCCTTTATATGTATTATTTATTGTACCAATCCTCAGCTGGTATAAATAAGCCTACTTACAATGATGCTAACTGTGGATTTGCTCAGTTACACCCTCCATCTGGGCAGTGGAGCCATGCTTTAATAATAAAGAAGCGTTTCTCTTTTTCTTCCTTCCTTTCTCACTTCCTGTCAGGGTATTAAAATTATTCTGTGTAAGCAAACAGTCCCCAGGATATCCAAGAATTCTGTTGTTCTGTCTTCTTCTGTTACTATTTACATTTACTGTAAATAACCTTTTTACATTAGTAAAGACAGGCTCATAGTTATGGGAAACGTTCGCTATGTTCTCATTTCTGAGTCCATCGCATTTCTACAATTACAACATGTTACGAAAGGCAGATATTGCAACACTCTTTCCTTTTCAATAGGATTTTCAGCAATTAAAAAAAAATATCTAGTGTTGGTTATATTTTATTCACAGAGACCAATTTTCATATTAGGTCTCTTTTATGTTCAAGTACTTCAGGGGATAAGCCAACACTAAGTTTCAAACTACAGGACCAGCTTTTGAATATAAAAATGCACCTCTTATTATGAAGTGATTGCTAGAAGAGCACTTGAAGGAAACCCCAATTATGATTTTTTGGTTTTCTGTATTCTAAAATAGCCTCAACTACGCTGTTTTTTATATGAACATGAAACGTTGCTTCTGGGCTACTAACTTGTATGCCATGTTTCAGGTCAATGCATTTTGAAGCAGATGGGGCAGTAATTAATGAAAAATAGTGTTTAGAAAACAAAAAGTACGTCAGTTTTACAGATTCTGTAACATCTATAAACTTGCTTGTCTGCAGCTGGATTGTGAAAGGGTCAGACTCGCTCCACAGCCACTTAATTTACTTGTAGGGGAAAAGGGAGAATACAACCACGGTGAGCCAGAGGCCACATCCCAGACCAGACCCCCCACCTCTGTGCATGTCCTGATTTTTCCTCAGTCTAATTGATAAAATATTTATCGATCAAATGAAGTATTTTGTTTCTACTGACGTTTCACGGATTCTTTCTACAATTTTGCATTTGATTTCCATGACAATCTGGTACATTGCTGAAAGATGCATTTAATGAAATGGCAGTCAGAAAGGAGAGGTGCAGAATGGTACCACCCCCCTGGGTGGGGGTTTTTGAAGTGGCACCTCTGAATGCTCACAGCTTCTGATGGTGACAGTTGCCAAGGAACAGAAATGCCTAGATTCCTTCTGTCCAGTCCAAACAGGTGGAATTCTGGGTGCTAAAGAGCCTGCGTGTTAGATGAAGACCAACGCCTGAATAAACAAGTGACTGAAATGCATTTATAAGAAGGAAGTATGTCTTTCACAATTTCTGAAGAAAAATTGTTTAGTATGAGTAGCTCCTTGGTGTGCTGTTTGATTCCCTCAGTTCCAGCCAGCCTGCTCGTAACATAAAAGTATTGGAGAAGTTTCCATGAGAATTTGGAGTAGCGCTTGTCCTCCATTCAGTGTACTGCCATTTCCTTAACCTCCTTTCCAGATAGATCTGCCCACATGGCAAAGGTCTGTGAACAGGTTTTGGCTGTAGCAAACTTAATGACAAAATGTTGCTTTGGTTAATACTTTTTTTCCCCTTCTGAAATGACTAGGGATCTTAAGTGGGGACCTGCAGATCTTATTGGGATAGCCATGCTTTAGAAGCAGATGATACAGTCATAAGGGACAAGCGTTGACTGCAGTGCCCTCTTCCTCCTATGGGATAGCCGGGGTGAAGCACATCAAGGAGCAGTTACTAAATAAACTCCATAGATAAATGGAGGCCGCCTGTTCCTGCTGCCGTTAGGCTGTCAGCTACAGCAACATGTGGTAAAGTTTTGTTGTTAGCATACTTCAAAAACCTGCTTGTAATTCCTCAGTTCGTACACACCATTTAGTGAACAATTTGACTCTCTGGCTATCTTCCAAGCCAATAATGCTGACCAAATTATTTTGAACATGCAGATGGTAACAAAAGGGCACCAGGTGTTGTTTTATTGTAATAAAGATGTGCAAACCTTTGCATCTCACTAAGTTATTTATCCACATAAATCATCAGGATGCTCAGCTTCCTACACTGCTTTAGTAAATTTTGAATAAGAGGCATCAGCTGTTTTTAAAATGTGCCACAGATATTTTGCTTTGGGCATATCTTCCACACTATGACCTATAGATGCATTCAGTGGATCCTTTTTTTGATTTAAATGATTACTGAGCGATCGGAAGCCCAGATGTTCAGTGGCTTAATTGCTAAGTGTTAGCCTGTAAAAGAGAGTAGGCAGTTAGTATCTGAAGGGAGGATTTTACTGCATATAAATGTTATTTGGTACATTAAGTGACATTATTTACATCCAATTTCTCTCTCTAAGGTGGCAACCTGAGGCAGTAAGTTGCCATGATGGAAAAACAGCGTTTGGTTTCACATAATTCTACGTCTACCTTTACACATACAGAGAAACAAAAGAAGCAAACATAAATGGAGAGCAATAGTGAGACAGTATTGGTCAGGAGGATAAGAAACGCCCTACTACACCAGCAGACTAGTGATTGCCACGTTTTCTGTAGGCTTCGGGGAATGGCTATGCTGTATTGTCTATAGGGAGGACTTAAAACTCAACAGTAAGATGACAAAATTGAATATTGTAGCCCTCGAACAAGATCAGGATTTGGTGAGATCACAAGAGGACATTTCTGTTTCTTCCAATTGTCATGCTGATGTATGAAAAAGAACTTGAGCACTTGACACTGGTTCAATATCATTCAGAGCTCTGCAGTAACCAGAATTTCTTTTTGTAAGAGAAGAAATTAAACTGCTATCTTAAGTAGTATAAAAATGGGGGTGAAGACTCTCTGAGCAGATCAGAAATGGCTAGTGATAGCACAGCTCATAACTGTTCAATAATCAGATAAAACTTACATCTACCTCCTTTGATCCCCGCTCAACTTTCTGCGTCCTCAGGCTTGGCTCGTGCAGGAATCAAATACACAAACTGATTTTCTTTTCTGTAAATTCCTGCCACCTGTTGGCAGCGTGAGCTGGCTTTAATCATTCTAGGCAACAATGCAGCTCTCCATGGTGAAAGAAGTGGCCTTCCACTAGGAAATGTAAATTCACCATTACCAGAAATAAACAATACTGTCTGTGGTGGATGAGGACCGTGGAGTCAGGCCCTCTGCAATATGTTTGTTATTGTAGCTGGTGGTTTGTACTGTTAGTGCATATTATGGTTTTCTTAAGCATGTAAATGCGGGTGCCAGTTTCATCTATTTAAATGCCTTTTTTGCAAAATTGCATAGTTACGGAGAATGTAGAGCACCTGCAGACATCGTTAACTGTGATTCCCTAGCATGTCTTTGTCAGGAAACACACTGGTTCTGCGAAGATTTGATTATATTACGGCATAAATGGCACTGAGTAAAACTGTCAGGGGAATGCTAAGGATAGTGCTTCTGCCTCTGAAGGGTGTGGGCAAAGGGTTAATTAATGTCTATAGTAGTTTTTACAAACAAGTCACACCGATTGTGAAACCCGGATTAAACTGTAATGATGATTTTAACTTAGGAAATTAGAGAGTTTCCTGACTTAATGCATGGACCAGCCATCGCTTTTTTAGTTCAGGTCTACCATAATCACTGTCATTGTTTTTTATCCCCGTAGAAGGGGAGGCTGAAAGATGACCCATTACTAGTCACAGCACGTTGCTCTCACTGATTGGAAAGCAGTCACACACCACCAAGCATTTATTCTGTTTACTGAGATGTAACACCAAGGAACAGCAATTCACACCTGCAGTGAAGTTGTTATACTTCCCATTTCTTTTCTTTATTCTATTTTTATCCTTCTTCATTTTTCCCGTTTCATTTTTCTGCTTTGTTTTTTCTTTCTTTTTTTTTTTTTTTTAATCTTCTCTGTCTCTCCTTCCTTCACTTCTGTGATGGGTGTCAGTGTCAGCCTTGACACTTCTCTTAAACCTGAAATGAAGGATAAACGGTCAGCGGTACTTTCTCAGCTATCCAGTGAGCATTACCCTAGCTGTAATGGATGCGTTTGCTGTTGGGCAATCGGTTTAAATACATCTGGCTAATACATGAAGTATATATACAAATGTATGTGTATATATTCACATGTATATAGCTTAGACCCGAATCACATCACGAGCTGTGAAATTCAAAGAGGAGAGCTCCATTCTTATACACAACCTCTTGTGTGACATCATAGTGTCCTCCAAAATACGGTGTATGACTGGAGTCCAGTGAGGGACAATACCATGTCCTAATCCTTATCTGTGATTCCCTGATTCGTATACAGAATCATCAAATCACAGAATATTTGAGGCTGCTTTTGCAGAATATCCGTGCTAGACAAGATAAAACATAGCTGGAAAACACTGAGGTGCTGTAGTAATCTTGGAGCAGTCCTTGGAAAGAACGAAATAAAGAGGGCAAGTAAAATAGCTCTCTGAGGCAGCACCAACTTTTGTATGAGTGTTCCAGGATTATTTTACTTTGCTTCTAAGGACTGTAACCTAAATAAATAAATTTAATACAGAAATATCCCACCTGCCCCATACTTATCACAAACCAACCCCAGAGGTTTAAGATTACTATTCTTACCTCTGCAAACATGACACTTACCAATATAATGTCTCAGAGGGACAGGTGGGCATAGAAATGGAATTGCTAAAATCATTCTGCTGTAGAAAGAAACGGAGACCTGGGTGGCGAGAAAATATTACATTTGAATTGGTCTCAAGTGTTAAATAATGGATATGTGTGTGTAGGCTATTCAAATGTTTTTGATTTCTTATGCTGAAGATTAAAATTTCCATTAGTATTCCACCTCTTCAGTTTTGCCTGGGGACTGTTAATTATATTTCTGAAATTGCAACCAAATAAAAACTTAACAAAAAAGTAACAACCAGATAACATAATAAGTAGCTGTTTTCCCCTTTCTTCTTCCCTGCAAGCAGTGTGCTGTCCTCTATAGAGCCCTCGCCTCAAAACTTACCTGCATCAATTCCTGCGCTCTGCATGTCCCCGTCGTATTTTCTCTCGAGCACAAAGAGCCCCTTTCAGTGTTATGGTAAGGACGTTCATCAAAATGCTGGTGTCCTGAAACGCTACTGACGGTAGCAACTGGGACATCTCAGGAACAAAACACCGGAGGTTATCCTGGATTTCACCTAATCTTCCATAAAGTCCCACGCTCGGTGATGAGAGGATTCTCCAACTATTGATAAGGTTCTACTCCATAAACCAAGGCACTCAGTTGCTTTTTGGAAGATGTTATTGGTATTTCACTTCTAATACTTTTTATTTGTGAGGGTGTTTGAAAACTACCGATTTATGCAGTGTTTTAATTTGCCCGAGCATTATGGGAAGTATATATTATATACTGTCATGACTGGTGCCCAAAATTCAAGACTTTGTGTATTTTCAGAACTGTTTTCTGGTAACAGCGTAGGCTCCAGTGGGAACTTGGCCTTGCAGTGTGATGTTGGGTGCTTTCAAGTTTGTACTGTGCAGTGGCAGGAATATTGCATAAACGATGACATTTTTTTCTAGTGTTTAGTGGAGAATTTCATATAAAAACTTAAAGCATAAGGGCTAAGCCTTTTTGTTAAGCTGGGTCATGGCACAGCCATGAATCCAGTGCGTGAGTGGGATCCCAGTGAACCCTGGTGAATGCCATCTTCCTACCGTCAGACACAGGCGATGACTGCCCAGCTGCCCAGAAGGCTCTAGAGAGCTGTTACAGTTTCATGGCAGTTGCCATGAGTAAAAATATGCATAAAGGTAGTGGACATAAATGTAGACCTCGAAGTACTACTGAACTTTCTTTATAGCTTATTTCTGCAATCCTAATTGCCGTAAATTTTGCTGAAATGAAAGTAACTTCCAAGGGCCTACCTCTGCTTCCCTCTTATGAGCTTTAAATTGTGTTTTTATAATTAAGCTATAAATTTTAAAGCTATTTCAACTACACTTTTTAATATGCCACAGGTTGTCCACCTGTCGTAACTGTGGTTCGATTGTCATAGATCATTTTCTTTGGTGTGCTGCATGACAAAAAGCTATTAACGTGGCAGAAAAAGCCTTTCTAAGCGAAGGGTGTCTCAAGTTCTCTCCCTCTAGGGGCATAATGCGTGTTTCTAATACAGGTGTAGGCAAAAAAGTTTTAATAGTGAAAGGGTAGGGTATCAGTGTAATCTGGGAAATATTATGTTTTCTGAGATGATACCGATTTCTGATACGTCAATGGAAGTATTTGAAGATGTAACATCAATAATAAGCTGTGGTGCTTATGGTGGTGTCCTGGTTTGAGCGACACAGGACTAATTTCTCT
>RSEF01000011.1:13749464-13803776 GCA_003993805.1 Himantopus leucocephalus | reverse complement strand
CATCAGATGATAGAATGATTGTCTAAACGACAATAAATTGTTACGGTTTTCTCAAACCGTAACAGGTGGCTACCATAATGCGATGTTGAGGTGGTACCATGTGCGTATCCAGCTACAATATTAACAATTTCAGGGGTTTTCTAAACTAGGACTCACATGTCATTCAAAGCAGTAAACCTTTAGCAGCTGTCCTGATGATCACTGGGTATGTAGAAAATACAATGTAAAACTGCCAGTTAATACAAGGAAATAATGTAATTACAAGTACGTAGCTTTTTAAAGTAAATGACCCTGGCTGTGATAGGGATTACCTTGATTTTTGCCCTGTTACATCAGAAGTCAGTAAAACTTTTACTCAAAATATGCAGAAATTACGCTGTGCCTTTCCAATGCTTTTGTAGGGTTTTGCGTTGGCTTAGTTCACAGGCTGCTGGTCACTGGCATGTGTTTTCTGGTTCAGAAAAGACATGAAGTTACTTAATATGCTTTGATTGTTCTGATTTTCTTTCTATTTTAAGGAACGAGTGGGTTGCAGAAATGAAGTTTTCTTTTTCTCTGATAATTTTCTTTTGTTCTTATAAACAAGGTTATAAAAAGGTACTTTGAATTAAAGCTATCAGTTTAGAGTTAACGGCATTGGGCTAGTACAACGGCTACGGTACAGATAAGGAAGCTGACAGTGGATTTCCAGTTTTTGTGTACTTTAGGGAAGGGAGTTTAGGGACACCTGCGATATATCAACTCCTCCAGTTTCAGCATTATAGACAACTAAAGTAATTTGCTGTTATGAATACCTCTGGAGAGTCAATGTGTGCTGCACTGAATTAAATATCTTGAGCTAAGCAAACACAGAAAGACAACCCTAACTTAAAACTTAATTCAACTCTGAACCTGTGGATTCAGGTCTCTTGCTTCATTTTATTGAAGTATATTTGTATTTAATCTTTGTTGGGAATCATTGCTCAGTGTATTCAGTATATCTTTCTTCTATTTTTCACGCACAGAAGCCTGTGTGGATGTTTTAATTATAATCCACAGCTAGATGTTATGGAAGCCAACTCAGCATAAAATCATTGTTGCGACGCCTGAGCTTTACTGAGGCAAAGCATGTTTTAAGTATGGCGCAGCCAGCCTTCCTCCATAGAAAAAATAAATTAACAATTTTTAATATTATAACATTTGGACCACTTTTTATAAACATGTAAAAACAAAATATAACACTCTAGAGGAAACAATAACTTCTGTCTTTGAGAGCATACACGTGCCCTTACTGACCCTGGTTTACAGGCATACACGTTTGAAACTGGAAACCTTTTCAGCATAAGAATATCTCATTGGCACATTCAGTTCCTACCGGCCCGTTCCCTTCCCTTTATATCAGCGTAGAGTAAATAGGCTCAATTTCTTTGAATTGGCCTTGTGAGAAGTATTTTTTCTTGGTCAGCCTTGTTTTGTAGAGTTCATCTTTCCCGGTTTCCAAAGGCGCTTTTTAGAGGCTAGACATTGTAAAGGAATCTGGCACTTCTCTTATTAAAGTCATGGATGCTCCCAGATTTTCTTTGAGAATTAATAGTTTCCAACAGCACAGGGACTAATAAATCTTCTGTAGAGAGTGCCCCATTTAGCGTTCAGCCCCATTTACAGTACATCACTTGCATACCAAAGATGCTCATGCCATGTCCCCTGATCCTTCTGCACTGTGTCTTTCTCATTTCTGCTGATATTCTTCTCTAAAGATAATTCCGGCAGTTGTAGGATTGGTTTTATTTGCCCCCAAAATGGTAACCCAGCATCCAGTTGACTGGCAGTGTTACCTTGTTTTTCTTACGCTGTCACCTAGATTTTTATGAATCCACCTACCTCATCCGGTATCCCCAAAGCAGATTTACTAGATGAAGATATTTTATGGAAAAGTCAGGCTCTGAAGGAGCAGAGGAGCAATTTCATCATTCCTAATGTAATAATTTTTGAATCACTATGCATCTGATTGCGTGAAAGACTCTAGTTCCAGGACATTGCAGGGGATACTACTTCAGGCTAGATTACACATCTTGAAGTGCTCCAGAAGATCTTTTTTTCTCCCCAGATAAAATCTGTGCTGTCATCAGATGCGTACAGATGAGAATGAACTATCAGGGAAGGGCAGTGTCTGTCCTGATCCAAAGCCTAGCTGTGGGATGGTAGGAGCAATTACTCTTCCAGCCAGTGCTCTGAAAAACCCCTGCAGACGGCTGTTTTCCATGTTCAAGTCAACATGGGTCCTGGACCAAAAGAGCACAAGAGTCATTCTGTCCCAAACGTAAGCCCAGACTTGAACTGGGCACCAGAGACACCACCTCCATCAAGCCGGTGGTCTTCTCCGGCCACTTGGGCACCTGGCTGAGTCGCCGTGCGGTGCTGGGGCCGGGGAGGCAGCCTGAGCCCGGCGCTTTGCTCGCCGTGGGGCGGCTTCAGCAGGTGCAGCCGCCGACGTGCCCTCGGAGCATGGCATAAGTGTTTTCTTCTGTGTGGGGAGATGTGTTGCCCGTGCACACTAATTGCTTGCAGACAGCCCCTAAGGTGACTGTTTAATAAATGCCGTAAGTTAGATCCGTGCAGTGTCAGAAATGCCTCTTTTTGCATGTTTAGTCCTCAGTGCGTGTTCATTATCAGCCTGCACTGTATTCCTGTCTCCAGTGAGAAGGATGAATAATTTCTAATCTGTGTGTTTGGACCAAGAAATTTAAATTTGAGCTTCACTGTAAACTTACAGTATGTTAAATTCCTTCCAAGCTACGTTTGGCCTCAACTGCACAACGTATTTACTGAGACAAAAACAAAAGGACGATAATTTTCACTGGAGCACACCTGCAATAATGGCTCACAGCATTTAATTTTTCCCTTGGTTTCCTAGCAGACTTTGTTTTGACACCTGCAAACAACCTTTTCCAAATCAAAGTGAGCTTTTTCTCTCCATGTCATTCTGCCACCCAAGTTGAGCTGACAAAGTCCAACTAAGAAATAGAGCAATTATAAACACAGTTTCCTCTGGTGCTTGTGCTGTTTTTAGCTTTGCTGCTCTCCCAAGGAGAAACCTGTGCCTGATGTTTCCAGCTTAGCATGCAAAATTAATAAAACCTGACAATTAGACTGAGCAACATAAAATACAAGTAAGGGATCCTTTTCGATGTGATTAGACTTGAAGATATTAAATTGGCTCCTTACTCTTAAACTTTTTTTTTTTTTGTTTAACACGGTGATCATAAAACGTGTATCTGGAATGATAAACAATAATTGGCTCTAGGCAGCCTTTTCTCACAGAGACAAAAGAACAGTTGTTATTGCTGTACTTCTTTCAATAAATACATTTGTAAGCTGGAACTCAGCTAGGCTGCCCTGAAAAGAGGCACAGTTTTGTGAGAAACATAAAAGAGATCAAATTTATAAGTGGGCATGTAGACCGAGGAAAAGGGGTTTTGTTGTTTTTTTTTTTTTAATATTAAAAAGTATTATCTGTGCTCATACAATGCCAAGCGGTATCTCGCCAGGCAAAATGCAGTCTAATCCTGTAACATTCTATAGAAAACAAGGGGTTTAGCATAGATGTAAATCAGGTCCGGATTCAGCCTATAGATGGTTTGGGCATTAATATTACTTATTTCTATGAGGTTGTCTAATACTACTTGGGCTCACTTTTGGCTTTCAAGACTTATAGCACAATATCTCCAGTTGTTAGCTTGCTTTCAATTTGTCTCCATGGGAAGGATTTACTTCATTTTCAATGTGTTGATCATTAAACCTCCTCATTAAACCCCAACTTTCTGCCCTGTTTCTTCAAGTGCTGAATGTGTTTCCAAGATTATGCGTAGCTCAGAAGTAAAATGCTTCATTTAAGGATAAATATATTTATTTATTGTGTTGCTTTTCTTTAAATGACCAAGAGTAACAAGAATTCAGTTGTAGATCTTTCTTACATTTTTTTTCTGTGTTCTCATTTTTTTCATGACGTAGTGTTGAAAATTCTATTGCTACCGCCAGCAGAATTTCAACCATTGTCTAGAGCTTCAGGGATTTATTCCATGATTTCTAGATGATCCTATTTGATGCAGTACAGTTTAGACTGTACCAGACTTTGAAATGGGTATGTGACCATTCACCACGCTGCTTGCGTTTATTATGTTTCCAGATTATTTATTATAATCATCAGTAAGTTGCTCCAATGGGATGGAAAAGGAAGAAGATATAGGATACCATTTTTCACAACGTGTTTTCTTTAGAGACAGAAATATTGAAAACTGATGTCAACCTTCTGTTATTCCAATTAACTAATTTTATTCAGGGCTCATCTTCTTGTAGCAAGCAATAAAAGCAAGTATGAATTGCCTTTAAGACATTGCTGTATCATTCGTTTGAAAAAGAAGTGATTGTTCTAAAGGATGGCAAGTTGACAGCCTAATTTATTGACTAAATACCTATTTGAACAAAGGCTATAAGAGACTGCAGAAGAAGCTTTGGAGTATCTTTTAAGATTGACTGGGAGTCTTAATGAAGTCAACGTCCCTTACCCTTGGCCTCTATTTCTATTGACTTCAGCAGTCATTTAATGAGTCCCATGATGACCAGAACTTGCAGTAACAACAGCTTTCCTAAACTCTTGTGAGTAGTATTTTACTAAAGGAATATGCTCAGCTGATTGTGGACCTGGCCTAAGCATTTTGGAGGCCCTGCACACAGCTCTAATCAGTGCCTCTGCATTCCCAGGGACTCACTGCATGGATCACGTACCTTCGCTTTGAGTTTTATTTGTATGTGTGCCACAGCCAAGTACGGTCAGAATCTGGAAAAGGGGTTGGTTCCACTTCAAATTGATATAAAGTCGCATCCATTTATGCAGCCCGTAATACAGGAAATACCGTATCATGTTAATGTTCTAAGTCTTCTGGCAGAGCTTGGTCTGACCAGCAGATCTTGGATGGCCCTGGAGGCGTAACACCTATGCCCAGCCACACGGCGTCACTGAGCGTGAGGAAGCAGAGGGACAGCAAGAACTGGGGTGACAACAGAGAAGGTGGTTTGTCTTCCGTGCTTTGTGTGGCCTTTGTAACTAAGTCTTGGTTGATTTTGTTCATTTTAGTGTACCTGCATCACTCTTCTGTAAAGCACAAAGCATTTACAAAATGTGTACTAAAACCCAACCAACTTTCACATCAAACAGTTAAGAACAAAAATAACCACAAAAACATACAGAAATATTGTATGAACTCTTGAACCACATCTTTATAAGCGCTGACCCTCAGCTATTCAGAAAAAACATAAATATTTATTTGAGAAAATTACTGTAGGAAGGGAAGAAAAATCCCAAATGTTTGATAAAGCTTGAATGAGGTTAGACAAATTGCTTACCTGCAACCAGCTGTGTGCTTGACTGTCGGGGCCAAGGCCAAATAAGCAGACCTGAAACTGCTCTTACCTGGCACGATCAGCTCGGACTTACTTGTGAGCCAGCAGACCTACAGCTAGCATTAAATAAAGGAGACAGCAAGATTGGCAAGTAGGTGAAGACAGGAAGTCAAGTCAAGTGCCTGGCTTTGTCTGATTGATAGCTGGTTTATTTTTGAGCTAACTGCCTTATTTTGTCTCAATGCACTTTTTACACATTCATATAGAATGGTGGCTGCTGGTTAAGATATCAAGAGAAGTGCCATTTGTGTTTTTTTAAAGTAAGCACAAATTGTAACTTTCTGATTTTGAAAAGAGCTTGGAATTTTTTTTGCTTAAAGGTTGCATCATCCTGTTACTTCTTGGTGTTCCTCCAAATACGATTTTTCAATATTTTTTCTTTGTAAACTATTGTAAAATATCATCATGAACTTGTACAATGTTAGAAATAATATATTACTTCATAATGTCATGTATTAGCATAAGTTTAATAGCTGGCAATGATCATAACATGTTTATTTTTGACTACTGGGACTCCATCTGTTACAATACTCTAGACCTAAATGGAAGATTATATTGTACATTACCGAGTGGGTCTCTTTACACATGGGAGGTGCTAGGAATCTTTATATACTTAATTTCTAATTTTTTTTTAATAAGTCAGCTTTCATTGAGGGAAAGTAGTTTTTTCAGTAATATGAAAAATACAATTCTTTCTTCTGTTTTATTCTTCTGGTATTCAGTATTCTTAATAAGCTTGGGTTTGTTCCTGCGTGGTGGGCTGATGATTAACCGTCTTCTGTGCATCCTGGATCTGTTCATGTCCAGGCTGCAATTTGGCCAATGTTCTCTTCTCTTCTTTCAAACAAACAAACAAACAAACGAGCCACCGGAAAAACCCTGGAGGTGGCTTTTAACTGGTACAGATATTTGGAGACTCATTTTTAATTCTGCAGCTAAAGGTGACACCTCTGACCCTATTGTTCCTACACTACTTACTGGGGTTTTTCCCAACCTCTCTGTTGGGTTTCTGTGTGTATTGAAAAGGAAGCCTACTGTCAAATCTTTATTTCCTGTTTATTCTACCGAGTCTGAGAGCTTTTAAGTAAAGCAGCACTCCAAGTGCCTGTGGAGATTATGTCTGCACATAGTGTATACATTAAAAATTTCCAACTGGTGCGGGAACGGGAGGGTCAGAGCTTCAGGGGCTGCACTTTGGTGACTTGCGCTGTTATGCCATGTCCTTTCCTTTAATAATGCCCATTTCCACTCAGAAGCACTGTTCATCTTTGCTTAAGGGTTCCTAGATAAAATATTTGCGCATTAGAAGTAGTATGCTTATGGTAGCCTTGCAGAAAAGCTACAAACCCCGGACAAAATAAGAGCGTCTCCTTTTTAATGCTGATCTGCAACGTTACTTACTTAAAACGTTAAATGTTTCATGGTATTGTGTAGGTGCGCCATGGTACTGTGTGGCACAGCACACCAACATAGCTTCTCTAGCTGGCAAAGCCCGGCGCCCCGGCGTCAGGGTGAAATAGTGTTTACCGTGGCTGTGTTCGTATAAAGAAAAGGTTGCTACTTCTTGGGAATTGCTTGTGATTTGGTAGAGGAATGTGTTATGCTAGAGAGAGCTGAAATTGGGAAGAGTGAAAAAAAGGAGATTAATTTTGAGTCGTGTATCGTATATGAGCAGACACCTGCAATTGGTCCTTGAACTGGGTATGTGGGTAACTGGACACTGGGTAATGTTTAGCTCCTGGTTACACATACAAATGAAGATTTCTAAACTTCAGTTGAGAATAGGAGCTGGAAGCTCAAAACCTGTTTGCTTCATTGCTGAATGCGAGCTGAACCACTTCTTAAAATGTGGCTGCTTTAGCATCTGAATGCATTTTTAAAATCTATTCTTGTACATTTGATTTTAAAATACAGAAGAAGAAGAACAGGAAGGGCCTTTAGGTGCTGCGTATGACAGCATTATGGCATTGAAAATTGTTTGTGTTGGAATTTTTTGTGATACAAAAGGAAAATCTAGAGAAGGTGGCAATCTGCACTTTCTCAAAGACCTCTGTCATGTTAGACTGCTTTTATAAACCTGTGCCAAAACAGATCGTTACCAGCTGTCTTGTCAGAGCTGACAACTTGCTTTAGGTATACTTCTAAGATACTGTTAGCTCGTCTTGTTTGAGGTCAGCTTATATGTTCAAACCAGTATGTGCTTATTGGCCCAACTCTTACTCTTGTATGTTTAGTTTTAATTAACGTCTTGTCATATGCTCAAAGATCTGGAGGCATGAGCTATGGTTATAATTTCATTTATTTTTTTTCAAGAAAGATGTTGGTGTGGAGCTAGTGCCCAGACCTAAGGGCCGTGGTGCGTCCTCCGTCATGCACGTTAGCCCTTTAGTTCACAGGTTTTGAAAGCCGCCTTTTCCGAAGAGTTGACAAAATGGGCTCTCTGAGGCACTTGAAAGATTCCAATATCTTTTTATCTGAAACAAGGACATAAAAAGCAGCTGGGAATAAAATATAGCTGAACAGATGAGATACACAGTCTGTTTTCTCCTAAGTAAAAATAGAGATTACTGTTCATTTTGAGACTCTATGATGCAATAAGAGTTCACTTGCAGTGTAACTATAGCTTATGCTCCAGAAGAGTTACAAAGACATGAGAGCGCTGCAGTTACTCACCTCCTTTGCCAGCCTTATTCCAAGCAGTGTCAAGGGAAAGAGCAGATGTGTGTGCTAGGATATTGTCTAGATTCTTTTTTAGTGATTATCAAGATTTTCTTATGTTGTAGACCTTACGTCATGAAATATATATATGTATATTCCTAATTTTGAAATAAGACCACAAATCAATCCTGCAAAGGTCATACTAAAAACATCAACTAAGAATTCCAGTAAGTATAAATTTTTAAACTGTTTCACTAAACTACCAATGTGTTAGGCTTAGCAGATGTCTTCTTTCCAGTTTTTGTAAACATTTACAGTTCTAGCAAGGTAGGTGAACACTTAACATTAGTGAGTTTTCTGTACTTACAGCCATAAATTATTCGTGATACATGTAAATATCTTTATATGCCAAGAAATACTGCCAAGCGAACACCGGTCAGCTATTTAGAAACACCTTGTATGAAAACAGACTGCTTTAAAGTTTGGGGTTATTTTTTTAATATTTTTTCTTCTCATATGATCTGAGTTAATTAAATCCTCTCCTCCTTGGCAAGGAATACCATGTCTTTGACACCTGTCTTAAATTTACCTTTTATAGCTGTAAGACAAATTTCATTTTGTGAAGTCACAAACTGTTCTTCCCTCCCCTCAGTCATCCCTAAAATAATTAAATTTAGCTCAAGACTTTCCTCCAGCTTTGACTGCTGTTACGGCTCCGTGTGTCCCTGCCGCTTGCTCCCTTGCTCTTTCCGGAGCTGTGTTTCCCACAGGCGCGTGCGCTAAGAAGTTGGATACCTCAGCAGCCTGTGGGCAACTCGCGTTCGCCCAGCAGAACCTGGGAATCCCAGTGTGCCAGCAAAGTCGTGTGTTCTAAGAGGCAAAGGTCAATATTTTCCGAATACATTTTGTCTATAAAGGTGTGTTGCAAAGTACACAGCTTTCTTACCGTTTTTAAATACTCTGGTTTTGTGGTTGCAGAAGAATAAAACACACCAATAAGTAACATTGCAGAAGTTAAGAAAATTCCAGAGAACAGAAGACTTCGGAGAAGTAAATCGTGAAACATATGCACCCAGTTTTAAGGAAGTATGATTCATAACTTCTAGCTGCAAACTTTCCATTTGTTCACCATTTTGCCGTTTGAGGTTTGATTCAGAAACTAGCTCTTGTGCAAGAAACTTAATTTAACTTTGAACGTCTCTGGGTGGTAAAAATGATGGTATTATGTATACATAAAAGCTACATATTTTAGTCTTTGTCTGTTTTAACAAACTACCACCCAGAAACATCCCAAATGGCAACAGACAGCTTTATTTTTCCAGTGAGCCATAAAAATGACTAAACAGCAGAATGGTTAATATTACAAGTTGCAGTTAGGTGTTGTGATACTAAGTGGAGAAAACGGCCATAACTTTTCAGAATGTCCAACTTATCTATCAAGTGTACCCTAACATACACTTTTATATGGTTTATTGCTTTAATATTATTCTGCTAGATAGTTCAAATCATACTGTGATGAAATTCCTTTCAAGGAAATTCTGACAGTATAACGAAGAACGCTGTTTGTACATTACTTACTGATACATTTCTTCAGCTTAAACTGAACAATTGTACTTCATATTTTGCTAGCTGAGGATGTACAAAAGGAGAATAATTTTGGTCACAAAAACCATCTTGTGTGTTTTTGAACTACACACATGCTTGAGGGCAAAACCAAAATTATTTGAGCTTAGTTTTGAAACTGCATGTTACAAACAACAGTAATGAGTTTATGTGGAGTAAGAGACTGACAATGCAGTATTGTAATTCAAAATATCTTGGTGCGTAATTGCTGGCCTAGATGCTCGTTACATGATTGATGACTTTGAATTCATACAAACGTGGTTAGTGTTCCTCAAAGTCCATTTACAATGCTGTGAGAAAACGAGTGGGGCAAAAAAATCAAATACTATTTGTTGCACTTAAAAATAAATGAGGGCAGGGGGTAGGGGGGATGAGAAGTGCAGTAGGGAGCTTGGGCTTACTTTCAGCCATCCTCCATGTCCTCTTCTCAAGCCTTTCCACTCTTGGAATCTCTCTCTATAGCTGTCATAAAAACCTAAAGGAAAATGGCACCTTTCTTCACAATATTAGTGTCTAACAAATGTTAGACTGAAATCTGTTTGGCTTAATGAATGTTTTAATTAAGTTATTTTTGTAGTTATATTGATGAAATTAGAGAGATCATTTCTTGGAGAAAAGTGGATTGCTGAGGCAACAGAGGAGTGTAATGAAGTGAGTTTCTGCGATGTCATTAATGGTTCCCTTGATTAAAAAAACAACCAACAAACATTGTTTGAATATCGCAGTTCTTTTTCTAATGACCACTCAGATGAAACAGACAAGCGTGTTGCATATTCTCTCCTAGTTCAATTGTAGTTCTTTCAAATGGCAACAGAGAAGCACAGAACATCATACTTGTCTCTTCTTCCAAGCGGAGAGCCCACCATTGCTTACCCAGCAGCTCCAGCATTTGTAGACCACACAGGTTCATCCATCTCTTTGTTTATCTGGAGCAAAAGATTGCTTTCTGAAAATCTTGGAGGCTTGAAACTGCAGCAGTACTCTCACCATTTCTAATTTTCTTATGGCTGTTTGACATTTTCACTTCCTGGGCTAGAAGTTGGAAGTGTGCAGCTTGGCAAGATGAGAAACAGGAAAGACAGATCTATCCATTCTGCAAAGTTCATGACAGGTTTTCCTCAAGTTTTTGATGGTTTGAGTTGGTTTTTCTTGTTCTGTACCAGTTCTTCCACCGTCTGTGCAATTTCCATTAATAGTTGTGAGTGATTTGTGTGTCTAATTCTTCATGCAGAGTGTTGAAAATCTACCCTAAAGCTATGAAAAAATAATGGAAAAAGCATGTATAATTGAAAATAGTCTTAATCACTGGAATGTTGAAATCCACATGGCTTGGAAGACTTGAAAGATTTCTTGTTTTAGAAAAGTTGAATTGAAAAGCGCTGTCATTTTCTTTAAATACATTCTTTTGAATAAAACATCCATTCCTGGCGCCAGCAGCAAGCTTCTAAACATGTTCAAGATGACATGATTGATAACAAGAATGCTCTTCTCAAGATGTTTCTAATTTCATCTCTCTGTTTCAAGAATGCTAGACTTCCAACATGATATATGATATAATAACAAATATTTAAACCAAAGATTAATATTTTTCTTAAGACCATAGAGTAACTGGAAATGAATGGAAATCTGAAAGCTAGTTGCTGACTCCAGAATGTGGGTAAACTCTAGAAGCTACTGCCCGAGTACAGGTTATTTCCCACTTAATACTGCAATGGTAGGCACATTTCCAATTTAAATAAATGAATTGACTCTATTCATTTAAGTAAGGGCCTTTCCAGTTTGACTATAGCAGCACATAATTTCAGGTCTTAACGGATTTATTTAGTTTATATCGATATGATAGTCCCTGTAGTTTTCACCTGATCTGAGGAAGGTACCTTTCTTTTGCTTGGGTGCTAGTCATCTAGTTGCTATTCGAAAACTAGAATCAAAGAGTAATAAACATTATGTCTCTATCTCCAAACCTCAAAATGAAGTAATGTTGGCTTTCATGGCTTCTTGGAAAGCCTGTACCCCAGAGCTTCCAGTTTTTGAAAGTTTTAACGACCAGCATCTGATTTGAGATGAGATTCCTCCTCCGCTTCCAAAACTTTGCATCATTAGATAAGAGATGGCCAATGTAATCGTGTTGTCTAGGTCAGCAATGGTCCATTTCTATGCGTAGAGATGCTGCACCTGGGAAGCATGTCAGGTTTGTCAAGGAAAGAAGCAATGCCACAACCTGTTGAGACGAAGGGTAGCCTAAAGCATCTTAGCCTAGCTTTGGGAACCAACCAAAGGAGTCATATTTTGTAATCTGGAGTCAGAACCATCTTGAAATATGGAGGGTATGTTTGACCTTTTCATAAAGATGTCTGATCCAGACAAACTCCCATGGATCTTGGCTTTGCTGGATTTTAGGTGTCATTTCTAGTCACTGATTTTGCAGAAGAAAGAATTCCATGCGCAGGCATCTTAGATCTTAAAAAGAAATCCCATCCCTCATTAGCTGGACTTCACCCAAGGGTGCTAGGAAGTCTGGTTTGGGCAGATGGAAATCTAACAGGGTTCTTTGTGGTGAACCCATGTAGGGTTGAACTCTCCTCTGCTTCTACAGAGCAGGTGGAGCTACATTAAAGTGAAGCATTTTAGTATGTTTTTTGTAGCTGTTCCCAATAAAGAGTTGTGTTTTTCTATCAGAAAAAGGTGATCTCTCAGAGGGTTGAGGCGGATGCACGTGTTTTGAAGGTCAATGTCGATTCTCATCTAGTGCTTGCCAGCTGGCAATCTCCACCTGCAAATCTCTGAATTAACATCATGGTTTTAAAACAATTAAATTTCAGGAACAATATGTGGCTGATTAACGGTAGTGGAACTTGGTATGGGAAAGGACTCTCTGCTCAATTTTAATTTTAAACGTGTCAAAGTACATGACATGGTGTTATATTACTGTATATCAATGCCAAACAATGACATTACTGTAACTAGTATTAACTGGCTGGCTTAGGGAAAACCAAGAAAATCTACAGTTGATGTATCAAATTATAGCTCAGATTCCAGCTTCAAATTATACTCTTGTCAGAAAACATGGCTAAATAAGGAGAGTGAAATGCTCATTAGTTTGAGATAAAATGGAAGTGGTACCCTGGATATTTAGCAAGTCCCAGTTTGTGTCATACCCTGAAAGCTTCCTCCTGACATCTCATAGAACACTTTTTGTAGTACCGTGACGAGACCTCTTCACTGGTTTTCAGGAAGAGGAAAAAAGCCTTTTGGGTCAATCAGAAAGCAAATTCCTTGCAGCTTCTCAGTTCAGTCAAAAAATATCTCCAAGGGGAATAAATTTTTAACCGGGAACAATGACCTCTCTGTGAAAGTCATATGCAGAACTAGAAAGAGGACTAGGTCAGCTATTGCTCTGACATTTAGGAACAGGGCCAATTAGTTATTTCTATATGAATCGCTTACTGGGCTACACATGGAAGCTGGCTTCGGTCTACTGAAGTACAGTTTGCTGGGCCTGGGCTTTGACAGAAACTTTTTTTTAAAAAAAAGTATCCATATTTTTCCAGTCCTCCTTTCCAGTTGTTGAGAGTTAACCCTCTTAAAATTCTCTGCCTGCCAGTAAAGCCCATAAAGAAAATACAAAATCTGACTAGAAAAAAACAAGCTGCTCTTTTTGAAAAAGAAAAGAAAGAAAATGGCTTCTGTATTTATCAAGCCAGCTTGTAGAAATGGATTAATAATATAAGAATACGCATGGATAGAAGGCTTTATAGAAATGTGAAAAACGTCTTAACTACCTATATGACTTGGACTAACAACTGTCAAGAAAGGAAATACAGAAATAGGAGAAACAGCATCTGACACTGTACAAAAATGTAGTGCGCTAGTGAACTTAAATAGGCCATTTGTTTAAATATTCTCCTCTAGCCAGATGCAAGCGACCTGCAAGTATTTGAGCAGACAAAAGATAAAATATAATCATTGTCACAGGAAGTCAATAATTAAAACCAAGAAGAGCAAGTAGAAATCCATAGTTTAGGCTTTGCCACTGTATATGCCAGTACAGGTTCTGGTCTCCGTGTTGTGGGGTCCTTCTTCCCATTCCTGGAATCCACCAGCAGTGGGTGGCTGATGAGCTGAATCTCAGACGGGCGTTGGGAATGCAGGTCTGTTCTTCTGCCTCCCCTTTACTCACCGCTGAACAATCTCAAGACTTTCTGAAGAGCCACGCTCTGCCCAAGACTTGGCTTCTTCAGGCTTTTAAGTATTGTTTGTAGAATTGCCAGAATGCTAGGGGAGAAATAATAGGAAAATACTATGTGTACATATAGTTATTAATTATAGTTATTAAGAATAACTATTAATAAACTTACTAATATTCTTTCTGAAGCCCATGCTTCTAAAGAGGAAAATTATGTATTTAGATAACTGGAGACTAGATAAATCTAGAGAGTTTGGACTTCCAGCAGAACTCACAGTGACAGGAAAAGCATCCTGCAAATCACCGCCTACATGGGTTAAACTCTGCATCATAGAAAATTCGGATTTGATGTTATCTTTATTTCTCACGGGGAAAGATTTCTTGCTATTGCAACAGGGCAGCTCACAGAACATACTCCAGTGACGCACAGGTATCCGAAAGCCGTGCTTGCTCGACCTTGCGTCCAGAGCGGCTGCTGAAGTAGCTCACTAGGGCAAAGGCGATTAAATGTGCTTAATGTGGTGGGTCCCTGTGGCAGAGAGAGCGTGAGGTGCTGTGATCTGGCTGTTGGAAGACTCTTCTTTTGGACCTTTGAGCATAAGCAGCCCATAGCTCATGATGCCTGCCCGCATCGGCTCAGGCTGCACTGTGCCCTTTTGTCCTGGTTTGAGGACCCCGTGGTCAATTCGGCTTAAACCACACCACCCTTTCCTCCTGCAAGGGGGAGGGTGGGTCGGGGCTGTGTGAGAGGACAAGCTTGCTCTGCACCAGGCTTGGCCGTCCCTGGGAGGCATTATGCAAAGTTCATCCATCAGTTAACTGCGATTACTAACAACCACCTTCACTTTCAACAGCCTTGATAATATGTTACCAAAATCCAAGAAGGTTTAGCCAGAGTTTAGAGACAATTGCAGATGTTAAAATAATTAAATTTAATTTGCTTTGCCATGATAGCAAATTATTGTTTGCTTTCATGAAGGTTTTAGCTTAGAAGCCTTTATAGATGTCATCTACTGTTATCTGAAATGTAGAATTGTGACAGTCAAGATGAGTTTAGGAAGGCTGTTCATGAATTCAGCTGGGAAGGTTTCATTGCACCCAAGCTACGGCTCCATTTTTCTTTCATTGCACCACCTCTTTTTCCTGAAATATGACAAAAAATTATTAAACCATGAAAAGTGCTGATTATTCATTTTCAACAATGAATTTTCGGGGGACTTTCATTAAGTGTCTTTCTTGTATCTCAGTATGATAAAAAAATCATAGATTATTGGACTGAAAAAAAAATCCTTAATTTTCTGGTGTATGTTTCTGTATAAGTGGAAAATGATGGGGTTTTGTTGTGTGTTTTCCACCTCTGTAAAGGTGGAATTGTAGTCATGGATTCCTACATGAAACACAACCATGATTGCTTTTAAACTTGAGTAATTCAAGTTAAGGTAAAATTCAATTTTAAGTTTCGAGGAAGAGCATCTGGAGATGCTGCTTGTCCTTTCTCTGAGGAAAAAATTCTCTTTTAAGTCCATCCTTTAAAATGCATCTTTATGCAGTGGATCTTCTCATGTCTAGCTCGTGGCCATTACTCTTGGACTTTTCACCTCGAACCACCTCAAACAGTTCCTCCCCATCCTGATTTTGTTGTTATATTTACATTCCACTGATACATCTCCTCTGCGCAGTATCATTTTCCACTACCGTCTTCTTCAAATGTGATGGCCTCAGATCCTTAGCCTGTGTAAATTAGATTAGCTCTCCTCTGGCTAGGAGTGAATCAATGGGACTGCCACTGATTTACACCAGTTCAGGATCTATCCTGGTGCTCTTAATCATTTTTACAGCACCTCTCCAAGTAATCAATGGCATGTCTGTACTGTACTGAACTGTGGACTGAGTTCCAGCCTTAGGAGAAATTCTGCTCTTGGTTACATTGATTGAATTTCGTTTAAAGTGAAGAGTCCCACGTGTGTACCTAGGGGCACAGCTTGGACTTCTTCACCTGAATACAAAAGAGTAATCTTCCTTCTAAACAGAAAGATGTATCTGTGTGTCCTTTTTAGATGTTGGCTCTCAGGAGCGTCCGTTACTATTCTCTTAGGATCCACTTAGCCAAAAAAGAGAATTACTAAAAAGTAGATAAATAAAATGAAAGATGGATTCACGAAGGGAAGATAGGTAAGAGTTAACCGGGTTTTAATTGCTGCCAGATTGCATCTAGTTTTCAAATGCTTTCTGGAGGAGGTTACTCAGATTTCCCATCTCTCTGGGTTTGGGTTTCCAAATCTCTGTCAAACTAAGCCCGTTTCCTTGGTAACTCTCAGTCTCCCACCTATGTATAATGACAATTACTTCTTTCTGCTGAGCGGGGATGGCAGAGCCAAAAGAGAAGGAATAAGGTGAGTCTAGTGCACAAGAACCCCCTGCGCAACTTCCAAGTGGTTGGGTCTCTGTGGGTTGTGTAAGGATGACATGAATTCGTCAGGACACGGAAAAGACTGCGTACAGCATGCTTTCCTCCATACTTGATATTGTTGCTCCATCTGGGTGCGGTTTTCTGTATTAACAGTTGCAATAATAAATGAAAAATGTGTCTTACATATGTGGATGCTCAGGAAGTTTGAGGGTTTTTTTGTCTTCTTGAGGCATTTTTCTTTCCCCTGTGATTGTGCTTGACTAATCTCTAAATCTATACTGAGAGTCAGTTCTTGGTTTGAGATTAGTGGCCAAGTTCAAAATCATTGGAAGGTGTGTCTATGAGACCAAAATTATAATTTAGAACTAGCATTCTGTCATTGGTTTCTTCTTCATTGTGCCAAAAAATAAAGATTTGTCAAGGTTTTGAGAATCGTCCCTCAAGATTCTTCCATATTTTTGCTTTAGATTTTGGACAAAATTTGAGGCCCCTGGAATCTGTCCATCTCGGTAGAAATTATGATTTTATTTCTTCTGTGCTGTGACAAATTTAGAAGTTTGCTGTGAAGACCTTCTTCATCTCTGCTGTTGAAGTTCTGCTTTAATGGATGTGTCTGTCATACATGGTGAGACATACTATATACCCTGAGTCTGAATGAATGGCTTTTTAATAAAAAAATCAGTCTGATGATTGTGAGTCCCCCTTATACAGCCTACTTCCTTAGTTTGCATTACATAAAGGAGCTGACACTTCAATTATAATTTTTATGAAATGCTTATAGACTGTTCAAACATGAGAAGGGCTAAAAACTACTCCTCTCCTTCCTTGTCCCAATTCTTCATCTTTCAACAAAATGGTTTGCTTATTTATTGAATTGATTTTCTATTACTTTTTTAATATAAGACCACAGTAACTATTTGCGATACTATATCAATTATGTCTTTTAATTGCTTAATCCACACATTTGTCTATCTGTTTTCATATGTCTCTTCAGTTGTCTTTAGTTGATGGACATTTTTCATACAGAGGTGGGATAGAAAGTGAGCTCCTACTCATACATCTCCCAACTGGATTGTCATTCCCTGTAGTTTTTAGACTATTTCTAAGAGCTCGAGTCAAGGCCCGTGTGCTGATGCTGGAGTCGCCAGCATTTTCAGTGCTCTGTGAGAGGCTAAGTTTAGTCTCTTCTGTGGAGAGACTACACTGGCAGCTACACATAAACCTAATGAGACAATTGTTAATGAGGTTGGTCATTGGAGGTTGGATCTTCGAAGGTCAACCTTAAAACTTGCGACTCCTTTTTTCTGAGGTGATCTAAGTGTTATATCTATAGACTGAGGCAACCTATAATCCGAAGAACCATGCAGAGAGTAAACAGGAGACTAATGATACCTCTAGTGAGTGCATAATGTTTACTTTGACTTTTATAAAGAGGTAATTTGTGAGGCTGGAGATAATCCCGCTATACTTTATAATTTAAATGTCACTCAGAATGTATGCTGACATGCAACTGATTAACAGCAAACTTTGGTGGCAAATTAATTAGTATTTAATCCAGAGGCTCTATTAAGATGTGATGTGATAAAAATACCTCTTTTTTTTCAGTAGTCATTCAATTAAAATGCACAAATGATCTCGACCATCTTCTGAGTTTCACATATTTTATTTAAAAGCCTAATAACCATGTCTCACTTATATGAAAGTTGGCACATACACAACAAACTCCCAAGATACAGCTTGGATTAATGTGAAGTGCTTATGATAAAAGAGCAATTGTACATTTTTTAAAGAAAAACTAATGCCAATAAATATGGCTTAGATGAGTCTGTTGATTTTAGCATCTTTTGTACACTGTTTATATTCCTTACTCTTCCCTTTTTTGCTAAGTGCACTGTGTGTAGTTTTTAGACTATCATTTATCTTTCAGCACCTCTTTGTTTCTCTTCTGAAATCAATGGCTTAAAAGAATGTTACTTTAAAAAAAAAATATTTTTGCGCTCCTAGACGGAGTTCTGTGTAAATAATTTATCTTCATGCAGTGGTTTTCTGTTCTTTCTTCAGCATCCTTCCATCTACTTCTTTCTTATTGGAGCCCATAATGATATTCTCTTTTGCAGATAAGAGTTATTCTGCTGCAAGCTCTCTGTGAGAACAGTTGTGCCTTTATGGTCAGAATATTAATGCAGCGTTCTTGTGACAATGGCCACTATTCAACAAGAAGGAGCCCAAAATTTATTTGGGGGAGGAGGGAAGACATAGGCTGTAGGCAGTAGAGCTATATGTTATTAAAGTCTATGTGCGCCTTTCTTTAAATTATTCAAAGATTTATTTGTCTCCTTTTTTTATTTTTTTTTATTCAGTGGAACCCCATGTTACTGTTATAATGTCTACAAGCATCAGACGTGTATGTGTTTTCTCACCAGCTAGATTTGAAAAAAATGCGTTCTTGCCTTTCCAGTTTTTATTTAGCCTTACAGCCAAAGATGATGTGGCTTTCAAGATCTCAGATTTTGTCAGGCTTTCCTGTTCAGGTCCTCACTGATATTTTTCAGAAACCTTTGCTCACACATCAGGAACAGTGTCCGCAATGTACAATGAATAAAACAACGTACGCGGAACTGAAACAAAGGAAAGGCTTATCCTGATAAGTCAACCTTGATCAAACCAAGAAAAGTGCCACTCATTTGGGCTGTACCCAAATTAAAAATCTTTGTAAATTGTGCCTTGAAACTTCACAATGGTAGTAGGTTTTTAATGTAAAAATATCTGCAAAGGTGTATTTTAAGTGATATGGTTCATTGTAGTAAGCATGACAGTCCAGCACTGGGAGTAGAAATTTCAGTACTGGACCTGAGAAATTGCTCATGAAGATATTGGCTCATTTTGTGTCACATAGTCATAGACAGAGAGGCCTTTCGTGTATTGTTGTTTCCCAGATCACCCGTTTAGACATGAATAGACAGTATCAAAATGGAATGGGGGAAGTTAAATTACAGGATTTTTGTCTTGTAGTCTCAGGCATGTCTGTTGTGTTTGCTGGCATGTTTTATCATTACTTGCCATCATAATCACTGTGGCTAAGTTATAATACCCTTCAGGGATCAGGAGCTGCTCTGAAATTGGATTTATTTATTCATTTTAACTTTTATAAACTGACCTATTTCTAACACCTTGACATACACCTTTTATCTCTGTAAATCTAATAATGTGCTGAGGCTACACTCTCGGCCGGTGTAAATCAAGACGGGTTCACTTAGGACCCAGTCAGCCCACAAGCTGAGAATCCGGTCTACAAATTTTCATAAAAGTGCTGAGCAGTGGGCCATGGCCTTGATTTGCAATCTTCTCTTGGAAATGGCAGAAGTTCCCATAGTTACCTTGTTCCAAACTCGGTATCTGCTTGTCATTTAAATAGCAATCGCTATGTTGCTCTGCTTAATATTTTAGTTTCTCTCTTTGCAGCATTTCTCAGATACTGGAAACTTTCTTCTGAGCCTTTCTGGCTCACTTTCAGCAGTGAAAGTCAGCCTACTGTTGCTAAATGTCAGCAATCCAACTACCCACGCTAGGACTCAACACCTCCCCTCCCTCTGTCTGTCTCCTTTTTCCATGTGGCAAATGACAAGTTTTCAGGAAAAGCACAGCAGGTGCTTGCGCTCTTGTGTGTCTCGCTCAGCTTCCAGGAGCTCCTAATATCGAATGAAGGTGATATTTCCCTAGAATACGCTCGTCGCCCAATTTCCAATATAAACTAAGCCAAGGGATTGACATCATCTGACAAAACATTATTCTTGTCAGGCTTTTAACCTTATTGTTCGACATAACTAAGGCAAAACCTTGCCCTGGAGGCAGTGAGCATTTTCCACTGAAGTGCTGGAGCTCTCTGTGAGGTTTCATTCCCAAATGAGTTGTATGTTTTTGCGTATGTATTTAATATGGAATAGTATGTCTTCATTCTTAGAGGGAAAGAACATCCTCAACCTTTACTTTAAACCCCGTCCCCATGCCTTTTATTATGTCCTTCTGCTCTTCCTCCCGCTGCTTTCTGCTTCTGTGCAGTCTTTCGCACAGCTTCCAGCTGAAAGCGGAGTTGTCCACTGTGAAGTGAAGGCCCGCTTTGGCAGAATGAAGCACGTCCAGGCTGCGGCTGAAGTGGAGGAAACAACGCCAGTGTTGCGGCTTTGCGTTGGGCAGTGGCTGATCGTTAGGCTGTCACTCCTGCAAGAGGCAGCGCCCACCACGGTGCTCGGAGGAGCACGGCAGGGCAGCATCCTCGGGAGTCCCTGCGCCCTTCCGTGGTGGCTTGGGACCAGCTTTCCCCTCCTATAGAGGAGGAATGTCATTATTCAAAGGGAAAAATGGTGAAGATGCCCATTGTCGTACTGCCCTGCTTTGTAGTGTTGCTACAGGAGGGACTGACCTGAGCCAGCTTTAAAGGAAAATGTTTGGGATTCAGTGCCATAGTAACTGCAGGAGCACTGAGCAATGCACGGACTGGAAAGCCCGATTGGGATTTGGATGAGACATGCAGCCAGACTGCTGCTTTTCATGGTGCTTTTTAATAGCTTTCAACAGAATCTGAACTTGATAGTAAAAGCTAACATGGGTAGAGCTGAGCCCTGCCTTTCACTGCAGTATTGTCATTCCATCTCCAGCTTGATTTTTAAGAAGCAGCTCTTCTGCAGCCCCTGGATGTGATTGAAATAAGAGCTAAACATCCTTAACGTGTCAGGTTACCCTATTGCTTTCTGTCATGTGTCAGCTGGAGGCGTAAGGTAATGAAGGATCTGATTATCAAACCTACTAGAAAAATTCAGAGTTGACCTGGACTTTCAGGTGAGCAAAGATTGAACTATAAAGTAGCTCCACTTGCTTTGTCTTCGCTGCATTTACATGCATAATATTTTATGTTGATTACCCCAACAGCCTAAATTTGTACTGCAGGAAATCTGCAGGAATCTTGGTCGGAAATCTCCTCATAATTTCATAATTTTTCTTCTTATTAAGATTAGTTGCACTGAGCAGATATTCAGAATTTGTCTAGTCATGTAATCTAGAAATTTTCTGTCATGGTGAGTTCTCAAGATCGTTATTTTAGAGGTCTCGTCCTTTGATAGAACAGCGCTGTTGGGTTAAACGCTTAACGGAGTGATTCCTTTCATGAAACAAAGAAATGCCTTGATCAGGTATTCAGACTTCAGATTTCATCCTTATTACCATGCGTGTGAGCATAAGGCGTGCCATTTCTTCAAGTAAGGTTATAGCATTCATCATAGCTTGAGTTTATAAAAGGATTTCCATTGAGTTGATCAGATACCTGTCTGACTTTGCTGACAGATTGAGTCAAGTATCTTTTCACTTGCAGACTGATTGGACTGTAAGATTAATTTAGTGTCTTTCAAATCACTTTGCTACAAATCCTTTTATTTTACCCTTTGTTTGCCCTGAAAAAAAACACCTTGCTGTCTTTTTAATATGATGCATAATAGGACAGTTAACCTATATTACTTCCTGACAATTTTGTTACAAAGCGTATATTAAAATGTTATTAAGAGATATATGGAAGAAAGTATACTTTACTGATAGGAGTCAAGGTTAGAGGAAAACCACTGTGCTGTAATCCTATTTGTGTTCTCACAGTTGTATTATTATTTAAGGGAGCCGACCTTTTTTGCCTTTGGATAAGAAAGGGGAGCATCTGCCAAAGGGTGTGTACAAGTGAGCCCAAAAGGTACTCAAATAGTATTACTAGTATAAAATAGATGAGAGTGCTGCCATGCATTTTCTTTGAGGCTGTATGTGACAGATTTGAAGTAACGAGTTCTGTTCGACCTGCTGCAGACAGCGTCCCAGCACCAGGGGTAGAAGGCCGGGGCTTTAGCTCAAGCGGGAGGCGTCTTGCGTGAGGTGTTAACACTGGGAATGGAAATAACTTACAATGAAAGTTGTACCTTCTAACTGGTGGTGTGTTGACACCGATATTTGGAATAAGTAAATGACCCTATTTTTCCACTGACTTGAATACCTGAAATATTTAAGGTAAAGTTCACTCATTTCAGGAGCTTCAGTTACCTGAACTGATACAAGAATCTTTGTACCTATTTTTCCTGTAGCACTGGTAAATATTATCTTCGTTATTCATGGCAAATGAGATTTTCTGGTTTTGAGTAATTTGTTCCAGTATCTGAAATTATTGTTTATGCAAGACAAGGAATAGGGGCATTTTGTTTGGAATTTTTTATAGGTTTTGCATGCTATAATTCTCTAATCTGCTTCTATTGTTTCAGTTCTTTAATTGTTTCTGCTAACACTTATATCCTGTGCAACCTCTACAAGGAACGTAGCTATTTTAAGGATATACATAAAAGCTGGCAATTACATTGTCTTATCAAGTTTTTGCAGCCTATTAAGTTGTTCAGTGGTACTGGAAATGATTAGACTCAATACTGTAGGAATGAGAGTCTAAAACAGGAACCTGGGCTTTCCGAGCTCTCGTATCTTGGAACCTGTTGAATAATTTTAAGAAACACTGGCAAAGATAACACTCAGGATGGAATTCAAAATGTGCACACGATTTAATAAAAGCAAGCGCAACTCTTAGTTGTGGAAGGTGAAGGGAAGACTGGGTAGACCTCCTGTTTAGTTTGGGAGGCTCCTAAGTAACACTCCTCTGCTTTGTCAAAGAAGAGACAAGTTAACATCTAGAAGATGAGTTAATATACTGTGCCTCCGGCCACAGTAAAGGGAAGCGCGGTCCTTGGCTGGCAGACAGCAAATGTGGTCCTGATTTCCTTCCTGGAGGACGGACCAGCAGGATGCTGTGCCAGGAAAGGGAATGGCTGCACTTCTGTCTTGGGGCAGCAGCAGAGACTTGGCTTTCGCAGGCCAGTTTCTCCTTCATTCCTCATCTCTTAGCTGATCTGGAGTGGACTTAGTCCAGCTGCTGACCACTAAAGGATTTTGTGGGGCCATGCTAACCTGTAGGAAGTTAGTGGAAAATCAAAGAAATTAAAACACTTTTACAAACCTATCAAACTTAAAAAAGAAGTTCTTTTAATCAAAAAATCCCAAGCTAAGCCCTGGAGGGTTTACTGTGAAAAGAAATGATTTGGCTTGCAGAAGAGACTCTGACATCAAAATAAGCAGACCTATACAAGCTGTGAAAATATGAAGCAAAGAGATTATTCTGCCTATTATTAGAACAAAAGGTGCTGCGTTATCCATACTGTCGGCACTAATGTAGAAAGGACAGCTAGTAGGACTGTAGGGACAGATGCATAACTATCAGTTGGCCTTTCAGTTTTATCAGCGCCGCAACGTCTTGGAGCTTTTCTTCTGCACAGCTCTTGAGTTTATTATGCCTTCTTTTTTATTTTTTTCTCTCTCTCTTTCTAAAAATTAGATGCGTCATTTCTGCCAGATGAATTCTGCTGAACAATGCTGGAATTCTGTACAAAAAGGGAAACATTTCTTCAGGGAGGTAGAGTTGTAAGTGTGCAGGATGCTAAGGAGCTCAGGTTAATACGCTGATCCTGACCCACTTAAGTCTTTTGCCTGCAGAGGAAAAACTTTGTATTTTTTAATGTTCTGATGGCAAAATAAACTAGTGAAGAACTTCCAGACATATGTTGGACAGCTGCTGCGAGTCAGCCCAGCATGAGGGTGGAGCAGTCTGTGTATACTCGCTGAGTAGCTATTATGTTGCTAGAGTCCAAAAACTATAAAAAAGTTGGATGTTGGTTTTCGCTGGAAATTTTCTGTGCCTAAATTAGTCTTCCCAGATGCTACAGAATAATTCGGTGAAGATAAATAATGTACGGAAAGAAGAGATGCTTCTAAAAGAACTTTGCAGTAAATTACTTTCAAATGTGTGTGTATACACACACACACACATATATATATATATATGAACTTAACCAAACATTTGCAGGCTCTTTCAGAGTTAAGTATTTTTGATTTTTCTTGGAGAAACCTTCATTATGATTAATTATTGTCAAAGTCCTGATCTGGAGAGATAAATAGATATACAGTTGTATATTTGTACAACATCTTATTTTGCATAGTTTATAAGAACTTATTTCTGAACATCCCTGTTTGAACTTACGAAAACTCAGTCTCGCTCTTCTTTTTTAAATAGTCACCAGCTGTGTTATTCTCTTTCATTCATTCAGCTAATTTTTTCCATATTTAAATAGCTTGAGCGCTATGTTAAGGCTTCATTCTGTTCAAAACTCAAATTAAAATTCTGATTTCTGCAGTGCCTGGCATTTCTGACTAGCACTTTAGTGACTAGCTCTGATCTTTTTACTAAAGAGTTTACATGACAGTAGCAATTTCAGAGGGAAAATAAAAATAAGCAAACAGCCTTTTCCCACTGACATGGCTGTTTACAACACAATGTGGTTGTCTTCCTCATGCTCATGACGTAGTTGCGCCCTTTTCCTTTGTGGGATGTTGAATTTTACTTAGAATATATTTTAAAGAGAAATAGTGCTCAGGGATGTTCACCACACTGTATACTACATTTTTACAAATGGAATATGATGACTCTAAACAACTGTTTTTCCCATCCAAGCTGGTTGCAAAAATACAGGTAGACGTACCTGGTTTGAGTTCTCTTCCTCAAATTTCACTCGCTGGTTGCCATCTAGCAACCAGAAAGTAATCTTGTGAAGTGTGGGAGAGCAGCCGCCTTTGACAGGCAAAAGGTCCAGTCCAGGTCAGTTTCTTTGACTCCAGTAAGATTTGACTAAGACACGAAGAGGCTAGTGCACACCATGGAAAAATCTTTCTTTGTTCTGAATGTGGTTTAAACTACTGACCCAAGACGTTTGCTACAAGGTGTTCTGGAGCAGTCCTGAAGATTTCATGACTGGTGTTGTTACTCCTGTCTCTCCCGGATGTCTGTTAAATCAGGATGGATTCTTTGCTCAGTTTAGAGAAAATGAAGCACTAACACAGAGTGCAGGAAGGGAAGATTTATTTAAAGCACTTGTCCCTCTTTGGAAGACAAAGCAGTAGATTTAAGTTAAAACTGCCAATATGGATCATGCTGAAGATAAGCAACATTGAAACCAGCACTGTCAGCCGTTTGCAGACTTGTCCTTGGGCTTGCCTGGAGAGGCTCTGAGATCCTTGCCTTGTCCCAGTTTTTCAATTCTATAGATTTCTTCATGAAAGGAGCTTACAGATAACCTCAGGCTTGATTATTTGTCAGAAGGTTATGGTCGTTTTTGTGGAACGCATCTCTGGAGGGGGTTACATGCAATGCTGATACCTCTTTTCATCTGTTCTGACTCTCTGCCGCCCTTCAGCTCTGTGTGCCCAGGTTCACGCTGAAGTGAAGGGCGTTCCTTGCACGGTGCTGGAGGGAGTGGGTGACAGGGACTGAGAGAGGATGCCTGGCCTGCGCTGGGTAAGTCGCGTGTATTTGTGTTCACGCATGCAGGACCTGTAAACATCTGCCTATCTAAAATGATTTGAAGGAGACAAGTAGTCTTACTGAGAAGCAAAGAAAGGTCTATGTTACCAAGCCAAGATTTAATCCTTCACATTAGATTTTGATATGGGAGAAACCCATGGAAGAATCCAAAATAGCTAAAATGACAGTACGAATCTTCAAACGTTCCCAACCATCTCATTTCCAGTTACATCCTTCCCAGCCACCTGTCTCTGCTGACCTCCCCTCTTCCTAGCTCCTTCCTACCTTTTAGCCTGTAGTACCTCCTTTTCTTTTCCACCTGCCAGTTGCTCAGCTCCTGTCCCTCCCCACTCTGTCCCCTGTCATTCAGTTCTTTTTGCCCCCAGCGTTCCCTTTTTCTTTCCTGCAGAAACCCTCTGGGAATAGATGTTCATGGCCACAGTGATTTGGGAAGACTTTTTATAGGTGATGTATGAGTCCGTCAACATCCCTGCAAAACCTTTCTCAAGTTACTCTGATGAAGCGTAGCTCACGAGGAATTTATACGTAAGCTATGCTAGCAGATGCAGTACAGAGCCCACAGCTGACGGCTTATCGTTGGCCATTGCTATGGTTCCTGATGTTGCCTTGAAAGAATAAATTATGCTGCCAGTTACCAAGTGCTTGCCATGCTGGTGGAAAGGATGCTACCCCAGAGACAGGTTAGGTTCCTCACCTTCTTTCAAACCTGCATTACTCAGACTGGCTGCCTGGTTGCTCTGTCTAGGCGTTGGCCATGACTGTTCTCCTCAATCTGTGTAATGTGTGAAAGCGGTAGGATATATGTTAAAAAGTAATAAATGCTTAACTTTCAGCACATAAAACCATTCTGAGATGATCCTCTAAGAGGAAGGAGAGAGTAAAGACAGAACAAGAGGAGAATGTGTAGCAATGCGACGGCGAGACAGCATTATAAGCAAAGTAAGAAACTTGTTCCCCTTCTCCATTCGTATGCCTTTTTCTGTTGAAATTGGCCAAAGAAGAGACACGTATAACATAGCCAGTTGAAGTGATGCTGTCAGCCAAGTTGATCTGATTGATCACAGGTCCTACAATACAAGCAATGACATTTGTTTTAACCAATAGAAGGCAGAAGCAAGAGTGTCTGTATCACATCTGTGCATTTTATGATTTCATTTAAAGTTTTATATGCCACTACTCTTTTTATGATGTGCTTTTCTCTCCTTTAATCCCTCTCTTACTAGTAAGAGAAACTGCTTTGCATCTGCCTTTTGACTATCATCAGGCTTGATTGGTCCCTGAATCACACGGAGTAGACAAGTCTTAGTACTGTATGCATTGCAGTATCTCAACATTTTGTTCCGGATTCTTCCTAACTGGATTATTATTTTTTGGTGAGAAGTTTTCTCTGCTTAAGCACTCTAGTGACTTGCCCTGGATCACAGTGATTGCTGGCACTGTAAGACTTGCTCTAACACATCAAAGCTAATATGAGACTTGGCTTAGCAATAGTAGGAAACAGGTATTAAACATAGCAAGCTCTTGCCTGTCCAGGAGACAGCATAACAGCTTGCTTTATTCATAACACCAAAGGAAACTCTCTGGATCTTAAATTGGATATTCATTTAGATTTCAGGGAGGTGGTTAAATTGGGCAAGCTGGAAAAAAAATGCACCCAGTTGTTTTGTCCCTAAATGCATTTTCTTCTGGGAAATCTTCTTGAATTATTTTATATGTGGACTTCTGTCCCTATATGAGATGAAACATTCATATGTGTGATGCGCCCCCCCCCCCCAAAAAAAAACAACAAACCCAAACCCAAACCATATCCATTTTGCAGGCACATCTGATGAAAACTATAATTTAATCTGCAGTTTTGATAGCACCAGAAGGAAAAATTGGAACAAATACGATCGTACTATCTCCATTTCCTTGCTGTGATCCATCAGTTCATTATGTCAAGGTCAAAGCTAAAAATTTTAAATTCTTTTTATTTTACAAAATGGAAAATGTCAGAAAATGTCAGGATTAGGAACAATGTTGACAGAATCAATGCTACAAAGCATCATTTATGAGAGCAGCAGAACATACAAATGCTGTGAAGTTCTTAGCTTTTAAGAGAGGAACATGTTCCTCCCCAACAGAGCGATACGCACTTACATTAATACCCTTACTAGGCAAGGTTTTATGGCAGCTTAGTTGGCTACCAACGTATAAATCCCTCTGATTTAGGTTTGTTTTGACTTTTCCCTTTCTCCAGTACATTCCTCCTTTCCTGTGTTAGAAGTTAGAGATCAATTTAAGCAACCTTCTGCCCTTTGAACTTGCTTTCTCTCAGAACTCCAGACAGTCTAAAAGGCTTTTCCCCAGGATGCAGTGGTACTATAAATGCTAGCCACCCTTTGCCCATGTGTCCTTTCGCCTTGGAGTGCTGCCGCAATGAAAAGAAACAAGTTACATATTTTGTGGATGATGTTTTGCCTTGCCTTGTTGTGCGCTTTCAGCTCCGTAATTGAATTAGCAAAGTTTTCTATGTGTTTTTTTAAAAAGCAACGAACTGATTTCAGTACAAGTCTACAGTAAACAAAAAAGCAAATAGTAGAGTGGCTATTCCTTTCATTCCATTAAGTATTTAAGCACATGTTAAATTTTATTTGGAATTGCAGCAAGACCTCAGCAAATTTTAAAATATCTTTCTCAATCAGTTAAATAAGTTAATAAATTGAAAACAAAGAAGATGGAGGCAGCCCAGAATTTTAAACAGCAGACCTCATCCCTTGCCCGTCCCTCTACCACAAAACCTGCAAGACAAACACATAGTAAAGCAGATGTCTGAATTCTGAACAAAATATTTTTAAACATAACTGCTTGGCTGAAAACTAGGAAGGTGGCATTGATCCCAGGAGAAGTTTTTTTGGTAGTGTTTTTTTTTTTTCCCCGTTAAAATTTCATGCTGATTTAATCATAATTGATCTGCTGAAACTCAATTATTCATTCAACTTTCTCACAGCCATAATGTATGGCTTTGTCTCCCAATAGTAAGTGAGTTGAGCATTTCTTAGGCTCTGTTTTTTCAAGCTGAGGCTTTTGTTTAGAAAAAAGTACCTTCGGAAATACTTGTTAAATTTTTTTAGGCAAGTAACAATGTTGTGACAGTTGAGTGAAAAACTCCATTGTCAAAAGCCTCTCTCATAGACTTAGATACCGATCTAATTCAAATTTGCACGTCGTGATTACAGTGGTCAAATTTTCGTCTTGCTTTTGTGTTCTGAATAACATGAATTGGTAACTTCACATCTTTGTGTGAAGCCTGTGGTGCTGCGCACACCGGCTAGCGAACCTGGCCCCTGGCTTTCTCAAATGCGGGCTTGCCCTGTGGGGTACCTGTGGGGAGCCCCAGAAGTTCTAGACTCAAAATGTCATTTAAGAGATAAATGTCAGGAATGGCAGCAGTCGTGTGGGCTTTGTGAGAAGTACATTATGGGAGCTGTGTGTTGCATCCCCAGCTTGGGAATTACCCTTTAGTCTGAATGGAATTCGGTCCATCGCCATTAATACAATACAGGGAAATAAGGATAAAAGGCGAGGCTGCTGTTGCTGACATGAAAGCACCTCCAACCATATTTCCTTTTTTATATGAGATGCTGCTTCTGCTGCCAAGCTCCTCGTAACTTCAAAGTCCTTTCTGTCCTCATAAGCCATAATGCTGTGCCTTGGTCTCCATTTCCTATCTTCCGAGCTGCTCCTTTGCTGCTGCTGTTTGTTTTGTTCTCCTATCTGCCTGTATCTTTTTGGTTTGCCCCAAGCAGATTTTTAGTCTTAGTGAGTTTGTAATCTCTCTTTGTAGCCTTACCACTGTCCTGTTTTTTATGGATTTATTAAGATTTTTTTTGGTAAGACTGGTTTGCTTCACAAAATACCTAGTTCATTCCCAAAGAGATTCTTCTGCGCTTATGAAAGTTTTTCCAATTCCATGTTAGTATATTAATTCTTGTTTGTTCAGCTTGTGATTTTATTTCATTTCCTTACATTCCCACTTCAATTTACTTCTATCTCTTTAGGAATTCATTCAGAAGGTGGGTTTGTACAAGATATCACAGCTTTAATCCATGGACTCCTGCTTAGGTATTTTCCTGTTTCTACCGAAGACACTAATCTTCCTTTACAATAAAACAACTTAATAAGCTGCAGAAAATTGATAAGGCAATTTAATTGCCAGTGCTTATGTATTTTCTTAGTATAGCTAAAATCCCACCAAAGACGGTATACAAGTGGTACCAGCAGCTCTCAACTAAATAACTGAAATAATGGGGAACAGATTAGCAAGTACAGTGTACAAAAAAAAATATGACAAGACATCTTTACAAAGTTTCTTTTATTTATTCAACTTTTATAAATATCACAGAGAATGATAACTCGGTTTATAAATTGAAGGAATAAAGTGAATGTGCCAACATGAAAAAATATAAACAATTATATTGTCAGTCATTGTTTGAATTATTCATTTGAAATATCTTTTAAGAGTTTTTCATTGCGTCTGTAAGGCAAAGAAACATATTTATAAGAGTAAAATGTACTGAATAATTATTGAGGTATGCATCAAAGAATTCTTTTGATTATTTTAGAATAAATATTCCAAACTGCCACTTCTGATTTTATTGTCAAGTGTTGGAATATTTGATGTTTTCTATAAGGTTTCAAACCTGAGGCAAACAAATTTATAAAAAAAGACCAACTTTTATCTTTCAAAGGAAGTGGATAGCTGTTGTGACTGGCTCAGAAAAATATAAACATAATTAAAAAGTGGACAAATAACAAGGTAATCAAAAATGTGTTTCCATTAATGGGAACCAATTCCAAAATTTGAAGAATTTGTGTGTGTAACTCCACATCCTCTACTACTTTCCAGATAGGGCATTATTTTCAGCCTACACTCATTTATATACAACTTTGTATTACCAGATGTTTAGGATGTTTATGAAAATCTGTCCGCTACGAATACACAGATCATATTCTTTCTTCTTAAAAGCACATACTCATTCACCAAAGTAATTCTCAAGATCTATATGGGGGCAAAAAGTTGCAGCTTCTGTTGAGGGCCATGGAAAGTTAGTTTTCATGAGCTGAACTTGAATAAAGTTAATGAAGGCTAGCTCTATAATCAGCCAATCAAATTAGGTATCAACAAAACTACTTTTTTAATAAAAACATCCTACTAGGGAAGCACTTGGAAAATAAAAGCAGTAAACCAGAAAAATATATGTAATGAAACATATAAGAGCACATGGAAGAAAAATCAAATATATCAATTACTGCAATATTAAAAGCTCCATAGTTTTAAAAAAACTTTCTCATCTAATAATTGCACTTTGAGAGAAATATGCAATAGAAATATCCAGTGCATTCTAAATTTTCTGAAAGAGGAGAAGTTTCAAATACAAGCTGGGGTGAATTTGAGGCATTTTTGGAGAAAGGAGTGAGAGAAGCATTAAACATTCAATGGGAAGTACAGGTAAGAAAAAATAATAGCTATTTCAAGTTGTCTCTTGGTGCAAAATTAAGTCTTATAATGAAATATTCAGAGCACATTCAATAGCTGTAACTCAGATCAGTCAGAGTCCCAGGTCTCTCGATCCCTTTGCTGTTAACAATTAACAGGGTCAGGATCAAGAGACCCAATTAATAAAGAATAACTCTCAAAAAGAAAAAAGAGTTTTGCCTTTGACTTCAGCGGGATGAACATTTACTATCTAGTTCAATATATACCAAGGCAGGCAATGTAAAATGTTTGAAAACCATCACAGAAATATTGTGTAAGTATTAAAATTGATAAAATAGAAAAAGATCATCACCGCTTGCCAGGTTTTGACTTGTATCTTTCATCCTTTCAGTTCAAAGTCATGATTATTTGCACATTTGTTATTAAAAGAGAACTCGGTATTCTTTTTTAAATGTAGTGAAGTTGGTGAATTGAATTTTTTCACTTTCAATTATACAGGTTTGGATATAAAAATGCTTCAAAGTATGCCGTTAATCTGTTACAGTCAAAATAATAGGTAATTGGAACGGAATGTCTTTTTATCTGGCTGCATCTAGCTATCAAACAAATCTTTCTATTAATTGTTAAATCATAATGACTTCAAAAGACATTTCTCAAGTCAGTGTTGGAACTCTGATAACCTAATCTCCGTTGGGCACTGCGGCTGCGTTGAGCTGCCTTGTCATTAGTCTTGTCAGCTCTGTACCTACTTTTATTCCCATAAGTTAATGAAAGACATTATATTTTTTGAGAAAGTAACCTTTAGAAAAGTAGTTTTACAGGTGAGGTTTTAGAAGACACAGCTGTTTTGTGACAGTGATTTTTCACAACTAGTTCCTTAGTTGTACACGTCGTTTCCTGGTAGTGCTGCCGTAGCATTGAAAGCGAGCGGACCTGCGATGCCACCTGATTTCTAGATCTTCTCGCTTTTGTGGGAGGCAGACTGAGGCAAAATCCTGAATAATTTGCTCAGGCAAAACACCATCTGAGCAAAGAGGGAGTTTGGTTTGGGCGTTTGATCAAGCAGGGCTTGATCTGTCATGTTAAATGCGGAAAGCGATTGCCCGCGCAGAGGAGCGTGCAGACACGCGTGGAAAGCTGTCATGTCTCATCCTAAATTGTAACGGTCTGTTTTAGCTTAAGTGACAGACTCCACCTTCACATATTGCACTTTGGAGAGCCTCTGGAAAAATGCACACGAGTGCTGCCGCTTTGGGTTGTTCTGAGGAATCCCATTTTAAAGAGAGTGAGAGCGCGGGCCGTCACGGCGCCGGCAGAACTGTGCGCGGAGATGCTGGTGAGCGGTTTCTTCGGTCCCGCCGATCAGCGCCCAGGCTGGCGCCCCGCAGTTAGTTCGCTTTGAAGGGTCAGAGCGTAGCATCGGACCGAGCCAAGAGCAGGCTGGTGGCTCCTGCATCATGTATCGGTAGCAAGCATTAATTTCCCATTATTTGCTGATATTAGTGGAATTTGTTAAGACTTTATGGTAGAAGTACAGACATGTAGAGGCAAAAGGGAGAAGGCCAGTTCACGTGGGTTCAGCTTCGCGTGGCTTGCAGCTCCAGAACGGAGGAGAGGAAGGCAGTGATATTTTAGAGTAGGTGACACAGGGAGAGTAGACAGATGTGCGAGACGATAATTAACTAGGCAGTGTAAGGCACTGAGGGGAAGATCTAATGACGGTATGTTAAAGCGATCATATTTAGATACAATTCAATATGTTCAATAACGAGAACAAACACTTCTCGAGCCTGCTATGATGCAGTATTCTCCAAGATTTGCCTCCTACATTGCCATACAGATAGAGACAGGGTATGTTTCTTTCATGGGAGACTTTAATCAAATTTTCCAAGACCATTTGTCTTAAAATTTAGCTAGGGTTGCCTGAGTTCATTTGGCTAAAGCCCTTTTAAGACATGTATTATAAAGTGTGTTGATTTTTTTTTTCCAGAGATATTATTTAAAAAGTAAAAGCGACTGTGTTTTCATACAGTATTTTGGAAAACAAAGGGATTCTGTCATTTGGAGAATATCGGTCTCTTGTCTACATGAAGTGCATTAGAGATCATAGCGAAGCGAACACTTAAAAGATCATCAGCTTGACACTGTCAAGAAAATTATTTTAAATTTTTGCTTGAACTTGTCCCCGCAAGGGTCTCTTTCTGCCTGTGCCTCTCTTTTTACTTGTGAAACCTACAGCTGTGGTGCTTCACTTGTGTTGAACACCATAAAAACGCAGCAACAAAGGAAAAAAGCAACTCAAAAACATTGAAAGAGAGTACAAAATAGCTGCTATTCTGTTCCCTGGGCTCTCTGCTTAAGAGCTCTATTCACTTAAAACATTTTCCAGCTTCTGAAACACTTGATTAAAGTCAATTGGGAAAAAGATAAGCTCTTAAAAGTGCTAATTTGTGACTCAGAAAACTTGAATAAGTCTAAATATGAAATTCTCTGTTGCTCTGTATTCGTGATTATGGGGCTTGTTTGGAGAACATTTTAACATTTCTTTGCACACTCTCTGTGCCTACCTCTGCCTTGTGTTGTGTATTTTTAAGGCATTCATTAGTACAGTGCTGCGGTTCAGCTATAAGCTCCCCCAACCTCCTTTCAGTCTCTTGAGGTTTTAGAAAATCTCCTTCAGATCCGAAGGCAGGTGTTTGCCTTTGTCTTTCTCCGGTCATACAAGCCCATACGGAGTCCTTGCTTGACCTCATGCACTAGACTAAGAGTTGAACTGATATTCTTGGTTCTCTTGTTCTTAGGTTGTGCTCATATGGATGAAATTTAGGAACAGACCCAGAACGAGTTGCACTGTGATGGATGTGTGCAAACAAGCCGGCTTCTCGTTGAGAAGATAAGAAGGGAGCAGGCCAAGCACTAAAGGTAACTCTTTGAAGCTGGGACAGATCTAACTGCACCTCCCAGAAGTATGTTTGCTACCACTGGAGCGGAGTGAAATGAATTTTAGGGAATATACCCTGTGGACAGGGCTTTTTCCAAATTAAGATACCTTATCTTTCAGTGTCTTAACCACTTCATATGACAAGCCTAATTTATTTTTCATACTGAAGGCATCCTCTGCATACTCTCTTCTTTCCTACTTTGAAGGTTGTTAAACATTTTCTAATCTAGTAATTCCTAACTCTTCTCTCTTTCTGCAAGAACAAAATTATCACTGCATATCTTACAGATAACCCTGTGCCTTGTCTCTCACACCTCCCTTCCCCAGTCAACCCCTTTTTCTTGTGGCGTATTTGTGAGAATCCTGATATTAACAGCAGTTATGTATTTGCCTTAAGAAGAAGATCACTCCTTTGACTCAGTTTCTAGTCTGCCCTTGGGCTGCTAATAGAGTCATGTTGTATAATACGTAGACACTTACATACAGCCTACCAGGTGAACGGCAGCAGGCTTTTGAGCACTTGAAAGCCTTTTCAGAATCTTGAAAATTAATAGTTATTGGGACCTTAGACCCTATCTTCCATCCATAAGCATATCACGCATGCAACATATAAATTAAGAGCTGTTTCTGAAATTATTCCTACATTACGCTGGTCTTGAAAAGGGTTATGCTTTTTCCCCTCATGCAATTATAATCTCAAGTGTCAAATCTGTTGCTTCAGTGTTGGTGATGGTTTCAGAAGCGCTATAAGACTTTCGACATTTTAATTCCTGGCAAAGCGTTGGTGTGCCACCTATGCACATATGTTAACACTTGAGACTACCAACTGCATGGATTAAAAAGCTCCCAGAGTCCCTGGATTTCCTAACAAACCGATGCGCACAATACAGACAGCAACTCTACATTCCCAGGTTAAAGTAAGTAGCTGCTGCACTTTCCTTTTAGGATTTCATGTCTATCTTTATATAAAGATATATAAAATAAATAGAAATCATGTATGAAATGACATATTAATTCACTCATGAACAAAAGAGCTTAGCTGTATAAACCACAGGCATCTTCCAAAGATGCTTAAAGGAACTGAAATAGCTGATAAAAGCTATTAATAAATGAATCTTTCACACCAGTGCCAAATATCAAATGCTTACATCATACAGGCACCAATAAAAACATAACTTTGGATGATATTAAATGTATATTCATAACAAATTAATTCCAATGGTTGTCTGTTTATGATAGGATTTCTGTTTGGTTTTAATAAGTGCATATTTAGGTTCCTGTTCTGCCCCGTTCTGTAATATTTTCATTGATAAAATACAGGACACAGGAAAGAATCGATTACTTGAGGGTGCTGCTGGACGAAGGAGGATGCTGAATGTGAAAGACACTACTGGGGCAGCATGGAGCATAAAAAAGAAGTATTGAGGAGCAGTCAGTATTTCAGAGGATGAGGTCCCTCTGCTAATCTGATTAACGGGTTGAAAGACTTTTCAGAAATAGGCGGTTTCTTTAGACTGAGGAATCAGGGGAGCTAACTCGCCTCATTTCTATTCCCTTGATTGTACTGCACTGTTGAAAGGACTGACCTTTGTAGAAAATCAGCCCATTAATTGTGTTATGATAGCTATAAGAGGAGAGTAATTACTTAACACCTTAAGATAACGAGAAAAGCAAGCATCTCAAAATAGAAAATAAAATAAAAAAATCTATATGACCTCCATCCACTGAGAGGTAGCACAGAACCAGGAAACAAAAGCAGGGAGTAATGGGCTACCACAGCTTAAAGAACACCAAGAAACTGCTCTGGAAGAAGAGGAAGGAGCAGAAAGACTTCCATAAGCGAGAATACAGGTCTAAAAGCATAACAGCAGTGAAGAAATAGATTAATAATCAGAACAGCAGTAATAAGAAGTTACATATATGCAACAATCAGAAATGTTACGTAGCGTAGTTGTAGCCAAGTACTTGCATGTTTCTTTTTGTGCTTTTAAAAACAAAAAGTTAAACTCCTGTGAACGTACTCTGATACTGCGCATTGGTTTCTCTCGTCTCAGTAAAGACTTTGCTACAACCTCTGAGCATATTGACATGATCATTAGTGAAGTGGTGATGTAAAACATGTTACAGATTAAAAGGCCCAATTTGGCAAAGGACCACGAATGCTCAGGTGGAGACTCGTCCCTTCTCACTGCCCAGGTTAGGAGCCTAATCATCTCCCACTCTCTGTGTAATCAGTGGAGAGGCAGACTCCTCCAGAAGGCAATTCAGGCCTCTCTAGAGAGTCATTTGTCTCATCATAGGTCTGAGTCAACCTCTAAAGTTTTCTACATCTCTTAACTTACTCTATGTGGAGTGTAAGGTCACTAAGCGATTAACTTTGGGCTTCAGCTCTGTTTGGGCAAATACAAGGGCTAGGAAGTTACAAAGCCTGATAAATTCTAGCACAGGCAACTGTGATTGAGTTCAAACGTGCAACTTGTAGGTTGCAATGCTGCGTGAGATCACCTCATTAATTCTGGTGATGGACTAAATTCTGAATACCTTGCATCGTATAATTGGTTTTGTGGCAAAAGTAATTGTCCTGTAAATGCCCAGATTTATTCTCCTTTTATGAAGAAGCGCCACCTAAATGGACGTGCTGCATTTTTGTGGTCTGGATAGGGGCATGTTCTGCAGAGAAAGTGGTGTATTCAGGTGAACACTCTGGATTTGCAGGTTCCTCTGCCAAATGGTACCGCTCCGAGTGCTGATGGATGAGAGGCCCGACAGAGGTTACAACTGAACGGAGCGCCATTGAGATCCAGCTTCTGATGATGTGAAAGATATTCTGCCAGTCCCACAAAATCACTATTCCGGGGCAGATTTCCCTCCTTCTGCAAGTGTAGAGTCGCAACTCCTCTCTGGCCCACCCGTCTTTTGTGCTTGTGGGTAAAGGCAGGTATGAATGGGGAGCTGAGCTCAGTGGGAGCATCTGTATGACTGTTAATGACTCAAATTAGTGTTGGGGAACTTATTAAAATTTACTAATATCTTTTGTTTGTTTATTTAAAGATTAATTGAACTTCAAATGGTTTGGAAAAATAGTACTCAGTTAATACAAGCAGGAAATATGCCGTAGATTTTCCTATTTTTACCTGTCACTTAAACGTGTGTTGACCCATACTGCTCGAAGCAAGAGGAACCTCTGTCATTAGTACTGTCTTTTGCTTTCAGCCCCAGGAAAATCTCGTGTATGTGCAAAATCTGATGTTTTAGAATATATTTACAATTCTTATGCTGGCATCTTAAGGGAATTTTTAAGTAATCAAGATCCATTCAAAGGTGTGATGTTGGATGAGGCATTCAACATGCATGTGCGCCTGAGTCTGTCCTATCTGGAGTTTCCTAAAATCTGACATTTTCCTTTTTCCATGCAATGCATTGCAATAATAAACTTAAAACCAAATAGAATAATGAAGTACAAAACCTCTCTATTGTGTCTTTCCAGCGTGATGCAATACTTCTGCCACAAAAAATGCTAGCGAACTGTGGTTTCCCACTCCTCCTCTTCCAGTCTTTTTTGACAACTGTCGCATATCAGCTGTGTTCAAGAACAGTAAGTGTAATATTTACTACCTCTGGTGAATAAAGAGTATGTGGACAAAGATGAATGTAGTAATGGTGAGGGGGTGACAATGTAAGCTAAATTAATTTTTGCCATTCAGACCTAAGAGAAAGAATTTTGAGAAGGCACCTTTCTTTAAATAGTAAAAGAAAAATTAAAAAAAGAATAGAATCACAGAATGGTTTAGGTTGGAAGGGACGTTAGAGGCCATCCAATTCCACCCCCCTGCCCTGGGCAGGGACACCTCCCCCCAGCCCAGGTTGCTCCAAGCCCCATCCAACCTGGCCTTGAACACCTCCAGGGATGGGGCAGCCACAGCTTCTCGGGGCAACCTGCCACAGGGGCTCACCACCCTCAGGGTGAAGAATTTCTTCCTAGTATCTAATCTAAATCTGCCCTCTTCCAGTTTAAAACTGGTGCTTTTAAAAATAGGTTCTTTTAGAAACCGAGATAGCAAAGTGAACGAATTTAGGAAGAACAACTGAGAACATAAGTGTCACTGATCCTCGTCCCAGATGTACTTTTAAATTTGAAAAAAATTCAAGAGACTTAAACACTTCCATTTTATTAGTTCCCCCTTGATTTTGCTAGTTGGATATAATGGATTGTGGCATCTGAATGGTGCAATTCTGTCTCTCATGAAAGAGGAGGTAGCCTTAAAAGCAAGACCGGAGGGTGTCCAACAGGCCAAAAAGAGTGAGGCCATGTTAGGGCTACAAAGATGATGAGGGGACTGGAGTATCTTTCTTAGGAGGAGAGGCTGAGGGACTTGGGGCTTTTTAGTCTGGAGAAGAGAAGACTGAGGGGGGATCTTATCAACACTTATAAACACTTAAAGGGAGGGTGCCAGGGGGATGGAAACAGTCTTTTCTCAGTGGTGCCCAGTGACAGGACAAGAGGGAACGGGCACAAACTTGACCATAGGAAGTTCCATCTCAACATGAGGAGGAACTTCTTTGCTGTGAGGGTGGCAGAGCAGTGGCACAGGCTGCCCAGAGAGGTGGGGGAGTCTCCCACTCTGGAGCCATTCCAAACCCGCCTGGACGCCGTCCTGTGCCACTGCTGGAGGTGACCCTGCTCTGGCAGGGGGTGGCACTGGGGGAGCTCCAGAGGGCCCTTCCGACCCTGACCAGTCTGGGATTCTGGGATTCTGTGATGTTCATACGCTTGAATGACGACGCCCCCTCCGACACGTGTGCAAGGGGTAAGGAAGGCGAGTAGAAATAGTCCATGGTTACCAGGAAATTAATTTTCTTCAACCTACCTATGTTTAATCTGAGGAAAATGTATCTCTTCTGCTTTATGCAAAGTAAGTTTTTATACTGGAGACTACTATGCCATGAGGACGGTCTTTGGCTGATCTTGCTGGTTTTTTTCTATTTAGACCAGCCGGAAGATTGAATGCACTTCCTCAGTATTCAGACATGACAATCGGTGGTAATTAGCTGTCCCAGAGCTAGATTATTAGTAAGCTATAAAAAAGTCTCTAATTTCCATCAACAAATACAGTTTCCAGTCATTATAGTCTGCAAGAATAGCGTCAATTTATTTGAGATTTTCCTCTCCTAAGCATCGGTAGGAAGAGTTATTCCCATATGAATTTAGAAGGATGATTAGAAAGAGACTTTTTCAAGATGGCTTTAAAATGAAGCAGCCAGACATAAGAATGTAAATCATGTTCTATGAGAAGAAAAAAAAATAGATCAGGCTAAGAATGCAAATCATATTCAAGGAGAAAATTCAGATCAATATTAGAATCTGCCTTGTGTGACTGCAGTAGCATAAAATTATCTGCTGAGCTGCCTGTAAAAATGACAGGAGAGAGAAGAAAAAGATTTCAAGCAAAAGATGGCCTGCTGATAATTTGGCACAATTAAACTAAATTGTAACCCAAATTGGGGGTAAAATATTATATGAAAACAGATGCAGAATACTTGTGGAACATGTCAGGTACATTCTTATTTCATTGTTAGAGCGAGATGGAATATGAGATGTTTGAGAGATGGGGGAAGATTGCTTGACTGGTATTGAATTCCTCAGCAATGGAAGCCTGATTCTCAAATGCTCAATTAGGAAACAAGTCGGTGACTTTATTTTTCCAATACAGTGTCTCTCTTCGAAGGAGAGATCCCAAACTTTGGTAGATATATTTTGGGGAAAATTAATTTAGGAAACGTTTTCCTTATGATTCACAACGTTACCCAGAATTGTTAAGAATTTTGTGGGAAGAACATTTAGAATAATAGGTATTAAACAAAAACAATCAATCAGTCACACAAACAAAACCCTACCTACTTCAGCTTTAGTTTCCTGAACTGAAACAAGAGTTGACTGACTACAGCCTTCACAGCCTCCAGTTTCTGCAGGTCCTAGACAGTTTCCCAGATTTCAGAAGATATTTTTTCTGTGGATGGAAGATCCGACAAGCCTGAGAGCTTTAGCTCCCATTTCCTTGATGATCTTGATAATACCTTTTTTTTTAATTTGTTGTCAGACACCAGATCCTGAGAATCCCAGTGCAAGATTTCAGGTTCAGATTCCTTGCTTTAGAGCTGGGCTCTGACCTCCTCCAGCTCCCTGCACAGCATGATCTCCCTGGACAGGTAAGCCTCCCTCATTCCAGAGTGAAATATGTGATGGTACATCCTGAAGTTGGAAATTTGCTGAAATTAAGACAGTGCTGTGAAACTTCTGCTGAATCAGTATTTTCTGAGCACCTTAGGAAGTTTTTTTGAAAATCTGTGAACAAGTATAACAATAGGAGCTGCTAAGTTTAGGCGGTTTTGAAAGTTGTACAGTTTCAAACGGGAGACAAGATTTTCAACATATTTGTCTCAAATTTATTGGAAATGCTGTTTAAAATTATCTATGTGGATAGAGTGGAATAAATAATTTGTTTAGATTAAAAAGAAACTTGTTCTCATGAAATATCCATCGAGATGCCCTTGATTTTAGCATTTGAACATTATGACAGTAGCATATTAATGGAATAAGGTAATCATGACCTGTTCTGTGCGAGCATTCAGTGGTTGCTAGACAATTTCCTTCACTAATGACTACTGAAAAATCATGGTCACATGACACTGTTGCACTGGATTAATAAGTGTGCAGATGCGGCGCGTCTGAATTAAGAAATATGATTTCCAATTTCTCTGTCATGGAAAATACTCAGATTCCATGGTTTAATAGATCATACAACAAAACTAAGTAGCAGGAGGTTACTTTTGATGGTTTGAATATTGTGTAAAGAGCAGGATGGTTAAAAAGGTATTTTGTTGAGCAAAAGGGTGTGTTTTGCAATGATTTTCATGCGCTGTATGTGATGCATGAAGCAGTGAGCCACAGTACGGGGAAAGGGAAATTAAGAATGTCTAGCACCTCTGCAATTCCACGCTGCTGCTGAATGGTCACCACGGCTGGGCCTATGAATTTGCCGGTGCAATTATTTAAAACTTCAACTGTCGGCTTAGAATTGAAAATACATCTTTTAAAAGCTGATTTTGCTTCATAGCACATTGCCGTTCTTTTTCCTTGTTTACCTGGAGACTGACGCACCTGGAAGTTTCTGGCTGTGGTGTGTGCAGGGCATGGTGGGAGAATGGTGGGGTACGCAGAGTCCCCCATCTTTCCTTTCCATGCCAGACCTTTGTTTTTAGAAGACAGAGAGATGCAAATGAGCGTAACTGGGATAGTGACTTATTCATGGGGAGCTGCATATAACCTTAGACTCAGGAAATATGATGCACGTGAAAGATGTGGCCATCTAAGACTAGTCTTCACGCCTGTCCTTAGAGAATCATAAAGATTGCCTCAAACAAACCTTGTTTAATTTCCCTATATTGAAAATAAAGCCTGAAATGGACGTTTGGATAAATGAACCTAGGGAGAGCTGATAGGTGATTTTGTTTAAATTCTTTTGATTGCAGCAGAAATCAAATTTATTTTGCTGGAGGGTGACTTACCAAGCAAAGCACATTAAATCACTCTGCTTCCAAGGGAGAGTGAAGCAGCAGATATATATCCATGCTGGAGAGGTAAGATGTCTTTTACATGCTCATTACACATATTTATGTCTCAGCTGCAAACTGAAAAGTATTCATGAATTTTATATATTTTAAAAGTGTTTCCAGGTATGCCTTTAGCTTTTCAGTTAAGTCTGAGCTTGTACAAACTGCAAATTCCCTCTATGCCTGCTACACTGTTTAATTTTTCACCCGTCAAGAAGTTGTGGGAGTTTCACTGCAAGACAGTAGTATAGAGACGGCAAGGTGCAACCAAGCATATTAAAGGATACGTATTCTGTGCTAATGGCACAAACAGCGACTGTCAGGTCTTTAGAGCACCAGTCCTGGAAAGTGTCTGATCTGGTTTTCTGTAAATTGAGAACATCTTTGTAGGCTCACTTTTATATAAATGTTGTAGGACTTATTGGCCCGTGTTGTGTTGTCTTGTTCCATGGCTGTTAGCCTCCAGCAGACCTTTAACAAAAAAGCTGCCACACGATCTGCATTTTCACATTGAGAACGGTTCTACTTTAGATTGGCAGTGCTGGTACAGAAAGGATGGGAACCGCTTTACTTGGGTCAAATTTGCCTGAGGTGTCGTGCCTTGGACGGGTCTGTTGTTTGGACACAAGTCCATGCTCAGACACACAGGCGTAGCAAAAACGCAACCAAGCAGTTACTTGTGATGCGAAGAAGCTGGGAAGTGCTGGGGCTGTACCTTCCTGCCTACATCTTCTACTGCGCGGCCCGAAGCTCCACAACGTGATTATATTAGTGCTGATGCAGTGAGAGCAAGTGGCTTCAGTTCCTGGCTCTGCTAAAGAGCAGGTTGAGAGGAACTGCAGGGCGGGATGGGAGGTGGAGATAACTGAGCACTGCAGTGTGGATGCGTGCAGCAGAGCACATCTCAGTCATCGTACAGAGCTTTGCTCTTCTTGCCCGTCACGATGATAACCCTTTGTAAGCTGTACGGGAAGGAAGGAGGAGATGGGGAGTAATGCTAAATATCTGACTAAGGATTATACCTTGATCGGTAATGAAAATATTGGGTGTAGAAACCTAGGAGGAACTATCTTTTCAAATCCAGAGAAGGAAGTCTGAGCTCTTTTTGCCATGCATTTACTGCAGCAAATACATTTAATGAAAATGAGAAGACGCGCACCTTGAGAGTAAAGATGGCAGAAACAAAGACTTGTTTCAGCTTATTAACAGTCTGAAACGTTCAAGAGGTTTTAATCCCTAATTAGAAGTAACAGCTTCTACATTTCTCCAGCGTATTGAACATTCACTTCAGGTAAATGGAAATTTTTTGTTTCCACTTTTGAGAGACATACGAAGTTTTAGTAAAACAACAGGACATTTTAAAATAACCTCAACATTTAGAATCCTGAAACCCAAAATTGGATTCTTTCAGATAGCTGGATTTTTTTTTAAAGGTGTAATGAAATTAATATGATTTATAAACATACCTAGATCACTGAATTATGAGTTTTTTGTCTTCTGGAGAAAAAAGGTTTTGTGCCAAAAAGTGTCATCGATCTCAGTGTCTTAGGCTGCTTCCTGTTGACTACATACAGACGAGAGTGGTATCTGCGCACTCGCACTGTTGATTATACTGTCAGTTGATGGTAAAACTGACCCTTCTGCATCCACTCAAAACTATTTCTTCGCACATGCAATTATTAGCCTTGTAGCTGGCTCTTAAATAGTTAATATGATTTGTATGATCTGATACCACCTTGGTCCATGCTGATTAGCATATTATGAAATAACTTAATGTCCTTTCCCGATGTCTTCAAGGCGGTTGAAGACAATCTGGAATGTTATTTTGCTTTTCTAGACTGCAGCAATGAAAGAACTAATGAAAACATCTCCAATGGTGATACAAATATATTAGAAGATCCCAATCAAATTAGTGTTTGAGCATCTGCAGGCATATAGCCTCTGTTTTCTGTCACTGGAAGGAAGAGTTAGGTTTTAAAAAAATCTCTGATGCTCCTGAAATTTGTAATTTTTTCACATTCTTCTCTCAGTCCACGTTAAGCTGGGTGTTCTTCCAATGAAGTATTATTGGACTACGGTCTATCAGACTCATATAAATAAGAAGAGACTAGAGCCCAGAGTCTTTAAAATCTTTTTGTCTAATTTTCTAAGTATTCAGAGGAGTAAGATTAAACTCCGTGAATGTGGGCAAATCCCACGGTATTAGCCTTAGGTTATTTGAAATCAAGGAGTCCCCCTTCCTTTACTAAGAGTACTGTGTAATATATTTACAGATGAGGTGTTACTTTGAAGTCAGGATCTTGTCTTTGATCAAAAGCATACAGCTTCCCTCATGTCTCTCAGAAAGAGACAGTAGTTATATCGCATTGGTGTGGGGTTTTTTTAATGTTTTGGACAGCAAAAATGACATTTACATGAAACAGCAATCCTGGGAATGTATGAGATAAGACAATTTCAACTATGAGTTGAGAGAAAGTCTCACAAGCAGACTTTAAATCAAGCAGAAGTAATAGCATGTCATACTCACTTTGCCTCCCTTACCTGCTGTTAATTGAAGTACTGATAAAGGAGGTCTGTCAACATTAATGTGATGAAAAGTAAAACATGTGTTTAAAATTTTCTAGATGAAAGTACTGTTAATCAGTATTACAGAAAAAAGGTTTTGAGTAAATGCTCTTAATTCAGCATGCTTGTTTAAGAAGTGTAAATATGCTACAGTAGAGCTTTTTAATCCACAAAGGGAAAGGGCATGGAGGCTGACAACACGGTATTTTTTTTGGTTCCTAAGGAGGACAGAGAAGGCACAATAAAATTAGAAGGAAAACCGCTTGAGTACTGGCTTGCTTAGTCTTTGTAGTCACTCAGGGCACTAACTTTATCAGGGCTGTGTATTTGGATCAATGGTATTATCTTTCTGGTGGTTTCGTATTGACTGGCCATGGATTGTTATATGATTTTTTTAAAATGTAAACATGAATGTGTCTATCCTGGGGGGAGAAATTTGGAAGAATAATATGCTGCATACACACAGCAAGGAAACACCATTGAGGCATCTCTGTAAATACTTCTTTTATTAAAGAGTTTCTCGCTTATTGTACAGCGTATAGTAGACTTGAATGTTGCAGACGAGCCAAGCATTGCAGCTGCTCTTTATGGACATATAAGTTGTGTTATCTTGGCTAACAGTGGGAAAATAAGTAGCTCTATTGTTTTATTTTTGTGGCATGTTAATGTAGCATGGACTTCTTTTTTTAAATGATTCTTTGAAGCAACCAAAGCTTCTTTACTGAAACCTGTTGTGGCAGAGCTATCAAATACGCTATAGCACGACCCACGCTGTAACACAAAGATTGCTTTATCCAGGCATCGTGTCTCTTTCAATATGCGTTGTAATCATGAAGTGTCCATGAAACACTCACTTTCCTAGAAAAGGAGTAGTAGGAAGCCGTTTCCTCTGTTGGCATCAAGTCTCTTAATGTCACCTAGCAGCTCTCAATAAGCACAACTGGTGCCATGAGGCTAGCTAGGTGTTTATTGGTAAACCAGAATACTAGAGAATACTTGTAGCCATCCGGAAACAGTGGGTTTGGACATCTGCGTTATGGCAACTGCCTTCCCCCTTCAAGGAAATGAAGTGCCACTGTTGGGAGCTAAATGAGAATGTCAGTGTCAGCCCACGTCGCAACCAGCTGTAGAGTTTGTCGGGCCAAAGCTGAGGTTCCCATGGGAGCTTGCTGCCTGGTCAGGTTCTAGCCTGGAGAGAAAAAGGGACAAGGAATTACAATCTATTCACATTTCTGTATCATTTCATTTTTTTTAACTAGGAGAAAAAAAAAACATTTTCTTTTTAAGATAACTTTTTATGATTTAGTATTCTTACAGTACTGAAACCAAAATGGTAAAAGTACGATCCCACCCAATCAAATGCCTGTGTGTTGAAAAAGGCAAACTAACATGTAATATTAGCAGAAGAGTGCGGGCAAATAAGAAAATAAGGTCCAGCTACTTAAATTTCTGGAGAAAAAGTGGCTATAGCCATGCAAAGAGTGCTTGGATGCTGTTCTTCCAGTTACTGTATTGTGCTGGGTAGGATTCCACAAAGTAGATTTCTGCTGGTGAAATTTCTTCAGCAGAACTGGACTATCTCGTTCCCCATAGTAATGAGCGAGCCTTATATGTTTATGAAGCTGCATAACTGGAATTTTCTGCATTACGTAATTGTTAGCCTTAAAACAACATTACACAGAAGAACTTATAGTTAAAGAACTTCAGTAAGGAGAGGACAGATAACCTTTGTCACTCAAATAGCATTTGTACAATCTGTAAATCAAACTTCTAACTCAACTTGGTGTGTTGTGCATTGTCTTTACAGTATGAAGTGGCACATTGTACTCAATTTTTTTATGCTTAATGTACTTACAGAATTACAAACACTTGAAATACTTGATATTCCATGTACCGTTTCAACATCTTGGTGGGCTTCCATGATGAGTGTGACTTGAGCTGGGGTTGTCTGTCTGGAGCTGGGACGCACAGCTGTGAAAGAGGATAGTTTTGGCTAACCAAAACCATCAGAGAACATAGAGAGCATAGCCTGATTTGAGGTGTAACAACAATACTTTGGGGATTTTTTTCTGGGCATTCTCCCTTGTGCTGACTTACTACTGCTTCCAGCAGCCTTCCTTAGGGTGTTTCTACCTCAAACTCTCCATCTCCTTCCCAGGATCATCTCCCTCTCTTCCCAGTGATTTCAGTTTTCACTTTTTGAATTCTTTGTCTTTATATCCTCTTGTTCTCTGTTACAATAACCCCATATAAATAATTAAAATCAAGAAAAAGCAGGTTTTTCCCCATTTCTAATTGGCAGCACTGACAAGGTACTTCTGGGTTTTATCATTTTACTGTGTTTCACCCGTCCTTTAAATTTTGGTAGGACACCTACCTGTTGGTCTAGGTCTGTTTTGCACTTAGCTTAAGGGAGTACTGATCTTCGTTAATTTGTGATGATACTATTATATTTTAATTTAGTTTGAATAGAGTTTCATCTTCTTGAATTCAAAGAACTGAATAGGAAGAAATATTGTTATTCCCAACTATAAGTGGAAATAAATAACAAAGAGAAAATAATTTTTGTTATTATTTTTCTTTTTCTAAATAATGCAAAATAATAAATTGTTCTTCATCCTACACCATCGCCTTCCCTTGAGGGAAATAGGAAATGAATGAGACATCGATAATGTTGAAAATCAAGGTGCAATTAAAAAGCCTGTGAGTGTAAAGTCTCGGTAATAGAGGGATTTTGGACCTTCACTTTGCACTTCATAACCAGAGCACACAAACTTTCACTCCAAAGTTGTATTCACCTCTACAACTTTGTCATAAGATTTCACAGCTAAGAGAAATAGGTTTTGATATTTTCCTTTTCCACATCAATCCTCTGTCTTTGTTTTTCTTCAAATGCTGATTTCTTTATGCTTCTGGTGCCCTGAGAAGTGTAGAAAAGCAAGATGCAAAAAGAAAACCTTGGAAGTATTTTAACAAAGCAGCTTTGGTGTCTCACATTCTGCACAAACGTATGGGAATATATACAATGAGAGTACTGTCTTTGCATTATTAATAATGTTATTAACTGAATAGCACAATGCTTTATAAATTATAGCCTTCTTCCAAAATTAATTCTGAATTCTATAAAAATTAAATTAGTATAAATCTGTACCAATGCAGTGGAGTCATACAAACCAAATTTTTTCTTATTTACACCAGTGTAATTCCTCATGTAACGTGTCGTGAAATTTATCTTTCAATCTCCTGTTAGTCTTAAAATGAAAATCATCTAACGTTTGTCATGACAGCAGAATGATGTGTGTGTATGTCCATCCATCTCTAGATAATATTTTTTAAAAGCCAGTCCAAATTCTTGGCACTTCAAATGTCAATTAAACCACTGTTTACAATTAACAGTGCTGAGTCCTGTACCTGTTGAAAGAATGCACGTTCGCAGGCAGCATGGCCTGTGCATGTCTGATGAGGACTGGTTCTTTCTGTTTGTCATGTTTGAAGTATGATATATAGAGTCATTTCTAAAACATGAAAGGTTTTAGAAAAGAGACACAATGCACTTACATGCAATAGGATTGGATTTATTTTGTGTAATTTCCCGCAAGTGCATTGTTACAAGATGCATGCTGCAGGATGCTCGTGACCTATGCACACCTTGAAAATTAGTACAAGGCAAATTAGCAGAGTCTCACAGAATTTGCCAAGGGCATTCTTTTTGAAGTGTTTAGAGAATTAATAAAAGGTGTTTGGTGTGTATGTAGCTGTATGCGTACTATGTAAAGTCAGTCAGCGTTGTTCGGTTAAAAACACCGCTGTCACAGCCGTGTACTCTGTTCATGTCTACAGACAGTCTTAGAAATTGCTGGGCCTTTAAAATAAATAAAACTCACTTGCTATTTAAAGCCATTGCTTTATTTGATTTTTATTTCAGCATCCTGAAGGTTTAAGAAGAACCAGTGTTTTGGCCCTCGGGCATTTCCTTTGCCTGCTTAGGAGTGCCTACAGCCAATACTGACTTGGTTACAAATGGGAAAGCACCGATTGTGTGAATACCACAGATGCTCTTACTTCTGAGGAACGAGAAGCAATTCTATGGCCAATTCTCATGATGCTGATTTTTAAAACAGATCAAACATGGAAACAGCAGGGGAAAAAAATCAAAGATGTCTCTCCTATTTAATATAGGCTTTTGGATGGAGTAACCATCCAGAATTAGATTTCAGAGGTATGATCCCTTTTCTTTGCAGAACGAAACATTATAGACTTATGATACCAGGGGAAAAAGCTGGCTCTCCTCGTGCATGCTCTGTTATATACTTTGTGTAACTCAGACAGCTGATTAATCTATGGGAGTTGGTAATCATTTGACTCTGGATATTTCGTTCAAATGTTTTTTTTTTTCAGTGATTCATGAAGCCCTTATCGGAATTCAAAAAGCACTTCACGAATCAACTAGGAGCTTAAAAAAAAAAATTAGCAGTAATGAGCTCATTTCCATAGAAATAGGACTAGGCTCACTGGTGGGTCAAACTGTTTTCTGCACTTCTACTTTCCAGTATTTTCCTCAATTCTTCTCCATTTATTTCATGCATCATTATCTTCCATTTTCTGTCTATCTAAACCATGCCATTTGGCTTTTTGTTCTCTAACCAGCAACTGCCACTCCAAGGTATTTCAAAATGGTGGTAAAAAATTGTCATCCATATTTCACTCAAGAAAGTTTAAAATTCATTGTTATCGTGAAACCCATTATTCATGACAGTTTCCTCAATAGATTACAAATCGTAGTTTGAAGTAGTATTGAGGAAAAATTTATAATGCACAAGCCTCTCCATTCCTGCTGGATTAGTAATGTGTTTTAATGACGTTGCGTTTGTATTCTTTCCGTTTTCTTTCATGAGACATCAAAGAAGCAACAGAATGTATCTTTCATATTCCAGACATACCACAATACTTCAGTGTTTTCCATTCCTTCAGATTCACTGCTAACCAAGATGAAAGCTAAGGTCTTGTGAGCAAACCCTAAGCCATCTGAAAAGAAATGGTATCCCTTTGAGGTTCTCAATTTGTTGGAAAGAGGGAATTGCTTACAGTTTTATACACCACAGCGTAAGTCTTGTTTTGGCAGGTTCCAGAGGAAGTAATGTTGTGGTCATGTTCGCCAGGCCAGTGTAGAAGGTCACGCGCTGGTGCTGGAGATGTTCACATTGTTCCGTGGGCTCCCATCCAGGAGATGAAGAAGGAACAAGAAAAAACATTTTATGGCTTGAAATCACATACACAGACTTCCTACTGAAGGCTATGCACATTATTAAGGAAAAATAGAAAAGATGGTAATAATCAGAAGAGGGAACTGGCCTGCGAATGGACTGAATTTGGTTGTCCATATGTGTGTGTGTGTGTGTGATGTAACTGTAAGCCAAGCTATAAACGTTGATGTTAATGTAATATCCAGGCACATATATTTCAATAGCACTATATATACAAATGGCTAATATTCACATATGTAACATAAAAGAGAAGCTGTTCTCAGTAGCTCCACATCATACAATAGAAAACCTTGTGATCCTGGAAAACTAAGGAGTTTGAATAGGAAAGTAATATTATTGAAAGCCCTGATAAAAAAGGGAGAAAAATCTCTTCATGGAAGTACGCCTCTGGAAAGGTACGCCTTTTTCCTAAGTTGCATCAGGTGAATCCGCATCCAGATCTGCAGATGACAGGCCAGTTCTGCGTACAGTAGAGCTGTGCGTCTCCTAGGATGAGTACTGTTGGGTTACACTGCGTGACTAAGGGGAGAAGCGAACTGTGTCTCTGCTGAAACTTGTGTTCCTCTCAGTTCTGGAATTGTATGCCAAAACAAATGGCTTCAAAGAGGAAAACAAAAACTTGTTCTGGAAAGAGACTTTCTACCAAAGATGGTGGAATTGTGACCACAAATTCTCATAGAGCGGAGACATGCCATGGAGTAGGAACAGGAGGCTAAATGAAACAAGGCTCATCTCCTTTCAGGAGGCATAATATTTTCTAAGTGAATATTACAGGTGGCATGGGGTAAGGCAGCCACTGCTCCCCTTCAGGAAACGGTCTCATAGTCTTTCCTTTTTCTTATTTTTACCATACATAAGCGTACATCAAATGAAAATTTGGACTACCATCTTCTGCATCAAATTTTCTATGAGAGGGACACTACTGGGACCAATAATGGGCATATTTTAACACTAGGCAAAAGTGCAAATGGCTTTAAAAAGCAATTAGACAAAAGCACAGAGCATAAGGTCATTAGTGACTATTAGACAAAATGGGCAGGGTAAAGCAATGAGTTTAATCCTCTCTCACTAGTGATTGCTGGAAGCTGCCTTCTCTGGAAAGTGTGTCAGAGCGGGGTCACGCTGTACGAGCCCCGTTTCTCGCACTCTTTCTGGGGGCGTCTGTGGTGAAATGCTGCTGGAGAAGGGAGGTCAGCTGGGCAGCGCTGGAGCGGCAGACCTTTTGCATGTAGGAAGAGAGATACACCAAAGCTCCCCTTCCTTACTGTGTCGTGAAATCTGGCATGATGATGATTCCAAACTCCCCCAGGAAACGCAGTATTTATAGTGTATATGGTTTGCATTAAAGGGCATAGTAAAGCTAGCTGCTGGCTTGCTTTTCAAGACTTATGTAAAGAAAGCAGGGAAACCTTTGCTGGAAAAGAATAAGAAATCTTACAACACAAGCTAGATAGCACACTCTCACCTACTATTGATGTGAAAGACAACTCTGCTCTCTTTCGCATGATAAATGGTACGTTGGTTGGTGAGCAATGGTACTGAAAGCCACGGTGGTGCGTGTGTAATGAGCTGCCAATGCAGACGTGCAGCAGAGGGAGTGAAATCTACTACAGAGTACAGAGATTTTGATGATTTCTTTATTTCCCGTTCCCTTTTAGTGTCTTAAGTAGAGATGATAGTAAAGAATATTTACTAGTCTTTTTGTGAGGGAGATTTTTACTTTGTCTTTTAGAAAGTACAATCGCGAGTGTACAGGATGTAAGCTAATGGGACACTGCCAACAAAATCCAAGCCAAATGATTAGTTTTATTCTTGTTTCTTTCTATTTGCCTCTCGAGGGAAATTCTGTCAGGACGAAAGTAATCATACAGACTTGCTAGAGTTCCTCCAGGCTCCTCCTACCTGCTACAAATCATCTTGGGCTTTGTAAAAGAAATCAGGAACTATCCTGTTAAAACTTTTCAGTGACTAGTTTTCTGGTTAATGGTCAGCTGATATTTTTGACACTGGTCTGTAATGCTGTCCTTCTGTGGAAGAATTATCAAGGATGCCTTACTGAGCACAGATGAAGGAAAGTTTCCTTAGCAACAGGAATAACATGGAATGCTGAAAAGCTCTCTGGTGACTCTCCTTGTTTCTGTACAACAAAAAAGGCTTTTTCTACATTTTTTTTCATAGTATAAAGACTCAGATGCACAACCTGACATTTTCCGACTCCTTTCAATTTTTCAGGCAAATGAAGTTGAAAAACTAGTAATCCTTCAGGCATCGTTCAAGTAATTCTCTTAGTATGCCCAATTCCTTCATTAATTAATTTGCAAAAGCCTATTAGCATATAGCAAAAAAAAGCATGATTTAGTCTGACTTGTATCCAAGGAAACGTGTATACTTAATAACTGAGATAATACTTTGCACCTCTGTAGCACTTCTCTAGCCATGCTTTACTAACCTGGAGGACTTTAAGGCCAGACTTTAAATGTGTTTAGACATCTACAGATGCAGAATAGGTGCCTGGAGAGTTTTCAGAAAGTGATTTCAATAATCCATCAGTTATCTGCTGGCTGCCTTGTGAGAGACAGCAAAATACTGATTCCAGTGGTGCAGAAGAAGATTAGGAAAAAACACAATAAATCTTTGAAAGAGTTAAGAGAGAATCCAACCTTACAATTCCTACCACTGTGCTTTAATGACTAACTAATGTACCCTGCAAGGCAAGACTGGGTATTTAATGCAATTTAGGCAAAAAAAAGAACATTCTGTTGGAAGCCTACACCTGAGTGGCAAGAACATCATCTGGCTGTTGTCTGGCAGAGGTAGCTCACCTTGAAACTGGACTCTGGTTGAGTCCCCTCTGTTACCCACCGTGACAGCTTCATCGCTCAGCCCTGCACTGTCATGGCAAGGGACAACTGCTGAACAACAAGAAGACTTGTGGGGCAATAAATCTATTTGCTGGCAGTAACTAGCAGCCACAGCATCTTAGCTCCTTTCCTAACTGACTCCAGCTCCACCTTTAAAGTATAGTATTTCGAGGGTTTGGTTTCACTCTTCCAGTTGGATATGACTGCCCTCTATAAATAACACTCTTAGCCTTTGATTTGCTAAGACTAAGCATGCCAAAGGTTTTATTTTCTACAATAGCTCCTCCATCATTCCAGTATTCCTTGTCTCTGCTTATTTTGGTTTGAATTCATCTTTCCAGAATGTGGGGTTAAAGTGCATTAGAAATTCAGTACAAAAAAAAAAACAAACAAAAACCTAACAACGGGTTTAGGTCCTCAAACACCTAACTTTTGTCTCCTTCTCAAATAGGAGTTAGCCAGGAATTTCTACATATCTAGTACCAGCACTGTTGGAAAGAAAGGCTTGGTATTAGGTCCAGTGAAATGAATAATTTTCTTTATTCTATCCCTTAAAAAGGAGGTTTGGTCTCAAGATCTTGTTGACTAAGTTTTTTACTTTTTTCCTGCTTCTTGCTAGAGTAGGCAACATAACAATGTTATGGGAAGAAAGTAGATTATGAAGACAAAAACAACAGAATGTTAAATAATACTTGCAAAGCAGTATTGCTAGCTGAGGGTGTGAATTCAGATGTGCTGTTCTGATAGTACTATAATTTCATTGATTCTCTCAGCTGGGAAATGACAGTTAAGAATTTCCTGCCAAAGCTCAAAATATCTATTAGATAAAATATCTAGTACTGGAATATAACTGGAAATCAATGGGCATATTGGTCGAGAAATAGAAACAAAGAAAAAAACCTATTTTTTTGGTGTGAAATCTTTATATCGCATATTTTTATGCCAGTTTATATTTCCAAAGAACAATGTTTAAAAGCACTTAAAACAAGTGAGTATACCTCATTACATTTTCTTGTAGGTTATACATTTATTTGTACTTTTCACTGTGCAATAATAAAATGGTATAACAGGAACAGCATTATGGTCAGAAGAGATTTAATTGTAATGCAAGTTTAATTGCCATGAATGACTTTCAACCGTATTATTAACAATACAATGCATTTGATATTTTTACATGTTTGTGGGGTGCAACACTGAAATATATTTGCCAGTAACTGACAAACTAAATTATGGCTTGGAGAATAGAAAAAAGCTATTCTATCTCATTGTTAGGTGATGAACGTTGAGATATATAAACCACTGCAATAGAGCATTAGAGTGTTATACATCGAATCTCTCGTGACAAGATGACATTTTCCACCTGTTAAAAAAAAAAAAAAAGAGGATTGCACACCTGCTAAATCTCAGATAAAGCATACAAGAGTGACAGCATCATGGTTAGGATTTCACCTTATGGGCCTGGGTTTTTTGTTTAGACATCGTGCGTGCGTGTGTTTGGCAGCATTCTGTAGCTCCTGCCTGCTGGCATTTCTGATGTGCTGCCTGTTTAAAGGGAGAGACAGACGTCCTGGGATAGTGTTTTTGAAGACTGATAAATAAGGCCTGGGGATATAACGGAGCTCCATTGAGCCAGGAAGGGAAAAAATTGAGAAGCACCTGGCCTGCTGGTAGCTTCTGGATTTTCAGCCAGTTCCTCTTCCTGGAACGCTGCTTTTCAGACAGAAGAAAGACAATGACATTCGGGAGCGTGTCCAGAGAAGGGCAATGAAGCTGATGAGAGGTCTGAAGCTCAAGTCCTGTGAGGAGCGGCTGAGGGAACTGGGGGTGTTCAGC
>RSEF01000011.1:13724444-13749364 GCA_003993805.1 Himantopus leucocephalus | reverse complement strand
GATCTTAAAGGTCCCTTCCAACCTCGATGATTCTATGATTCTACGATCCTTGGCTCGCGCTGTCCGCACACATGCGGCGTGGTGCGATGTGGGGACAGCAGTGCCCCTCCGTGTGCTGAGGAATGGAGCCGTGTGAATTAAAGCCGTCATGCAGTGTACTCCAGGGCGCTGGTCGTGGTGCACGGCAAACTGTGCCTTTACTCAAACATTTCTTTCCAACTTTCTCAAGTGGAAAAATGGGAGTGCTATGCAACCCAAAATCTCCCCGGGAGATCTCCTGAGAAAACGCACCCCTGAGGGGAAGCTGAAATTACAGGAACAGTGCAGGGAGCTTTGGAAATAAAACAGAACACAGACACTTTGGTTCTGAAGCAGGTCTGTGGAAAATTCATGGATGAAATTCCTTGGACAGAAATTTCTGTTTGATATAAGTCAAAAGTTAATCACACATTAAAAACCCCATAAGCTTACCTGGCTCTGTAGCTCATCTATAGCTGTGAATGATTCCACAGCATATGCAGTGCTTTGCTTGGGCTCAGCAGATTTTCCACCTCTTTTTAATCTATTTATTTTGAGCAACCTGGGCTGGTGGGAGGTGTCCCTGCCCAGGGCAGGGGGGTTGGAACGAGATGATCTTCAAGGTCCCTTCCAAACTAAACCATTCTGTGATTCTATGATTATTTGAGTAGTGTGCTGAAGAGAGGAGGGTGTGTAAGCTGGAGCGTGTGTCTCTGACTAGAAACTCGGTTATTTCACTGAAAGACTGCAGGTTAAGGGCAGATGAAGGTATTTGTCAATTTGCATCAAATTTGGCTGATGATTTGACCGAAATAAAATGCTACCTATCCCAAATTTTGCCGTTTCCAAAATACTTTAGTTTAGTTTGCATTTGTAACAAAAGCAGAGGGACAGACTGGGATAGGCAGGTGCGATTTGCACGCTCCTGTGGACGGTGTCTGGGTGGTTTGCTGTTACCTGCTTCACCCGCTGCCTCTGAGCTCCTCCTGGGGAGGTTTTGGTCCTGTTTCGGCCTGTGGCGGCCGGGCCCGAGGGGGTGCCGGGGCCTGCGGCCATGGCGGGGCCTCCCACTGCAGGTGCCAGGCTGCCACGCAGCCCCGGCCGGACTTCGCTTTGGGCCGCCGTTACGGTGGCTGTCACAGTAATCCCAAACCTGTCGCTTTTTATATTAAATGCTCTGTTTTGTTCAGCCTGGAGTCCCTCTTTCGCATTCGTTTCCCCGTGGTGAGAAGGCTGGGCCTGTACCCACCCCACCGCCCTGCCCCCCCCAGTTCCAGTCATGGCGGTCTGCGCTGTCTGGCAGCTCTGACAGACTGGGGGCCGGGCAGCCAAACGCCGTTCACCTGTGGCTGCCCTTCGGCGAAGGCGTTGGAGGGGGCTCTGCCCTTCCTGTCAGGAGAGCTGCGGCCCCCCAGGCCGTGTCCCTCAGCGGGGCGGTGGGTCCCCAGGGCCAGGCCGGGCTCCCCGAGCCCCCCTGAGGTGCAGAGGTGGCTCTGGGCCGGCCCTGCTGCCGGCTGGCAACTTCAGCCTCTCCAAAGGCGGTAAAAACAGTCTGTCTGTGTCTGAAGCTGGTGTGGAAACTTGTCAACAAAAGTCTTCCTGTCAGTAATAACTGCGGTGCTAATCAGCTGGGGTGGTAACGTAGACGAGTTGCCACGATAGCCACGTCGGGAGGGCGATGCCTGTGAAGCCATTGTTCCTCGAGGACACGGAGAGGGCCAGGATTGTTCTCTGGTTTATAATGTCTGTTGTGGTTCCTCATGCACGTGCTGTGCCAATCAGTGCGGCACCGTCGCCCAGAAACTGTTTTTTCCTCTCTCCACGGCTGGACGGCCGTGCGTGTACCGGATGGGAGGACAGACCCTGTCGTGCTGCTGCCACTCGCATTGTTTTCTCCATGCTGACCCCTTCTGTCTTCGTGTCACCGTGAGGTAAGTGTTATTTATTAATTATACTGACAGTGGCAGTGAAAATGATAGTTATTTTTTTTCAGGTTGGGATATAACATCTATCTTGGTTTATCATGCATAGAAACTGATTCCCATATACTGTGCTCTCAAATCGCGTTTAGTGCTTTCAGATCGCATAGCCAATACAGGCGATTCAGCTACAAGAAATATATCCTCCTGTGAGTGTACGTCCAAATAACATTTAACTTATCTTTGCATAACATACACAAATAAAGCTCCTTCATGAGAGGAAATCAGGTGCAATACAGCATTTGAGTAAAAAACTGCCTCTGTATTTGGCCGTCCCTGAGGAAAATGGAGGGGGTGTTCCCAGAGCTCTGGTGCTTGCCTGAGTCAGCAGGGAGCCTGAACCATTTATTTCCATGAACCTGAGCTGCATTGAAACTGCTGGCGACTGCTGCCCGCTAGTGATCAGGGAAATCTGTAGTTTAAAGACCTTGCCTTGCTGAATTTTGCACTAGCTTGTCCTGAAACAGAAGAAGAAATCTGGGTAACCCTTACAGAGCAGGATGCCTTAGAAAGCACCCCCTTGCCTCCAAGTCCAGTTCACAAAATGGAAATATTTTAAGTTGTTATTAGATTGTTAAAGTGATTAGTGTTAAACTAATCTTTCTTTTGAGTAGTCTCGGTGTAAATGAACTATACTCCTGGTGCGGCTCTGATGATGAAATTCTTTGATGGTAGAATCTGCAGGATTATTTTCCTTCCTACAGATCTGTCCCTACAAATTTTTAATGTAAGGCTGCAATAGAAGGTGTGACCGGACAGATGCTTCATTTCTTTCAAGAAAACCCAGGAATCACATGTAGGTTCTTCAATCCTTGGCTTGCATGGTGTGCGTTACACTCCTACTGTGGATTTTAGCTTTTTGGGGTTTTTTTCAGTTTAAAGTATTAGTTTTCCTCTTCTAAAGTGTATTTAAATACTTATTCGTAGCTACTTTTTTAATGCTGAAGTTAAGTTGTGATTCCTAGTGGATCAAGATAAATACCAGAAACTAGGTTTTAACACTTTTTTTTCCCTTCCTGTTATCTTTCTCTTCCTAGTCACTATAAACATGCAGCTATTTGAAGGTGCTTTAATTTTCCGTGCTTCCTTCCTAAGGGTGTGGAATTGCAGTAGAATCAAAGTGTAACTTGAAGAAAGCCTTTGCAACCATGTCCTCCTGTTACAGAGATGCTGCAGAGATCAGTGGCAGGTAGAGACAGGGTTAGCTGCCTGACGGCCCGAGGGAAGGAGAGGCAGCAGAAACCGATGCATGAAGCACTCAGTGCTTCTGCAGGGCAAGAAGGCTGAACTGCGGAAAGGGTCCCAGCCCGTCGGAGCTGGGAATGCAGCGCTTGGGACGACTGTTCTGGCTCTATGAACAGTCTCTGGCTGGTCTCTTGATCCTGGTGACTTGCTAGCAGAAGAGTCAAAGCTATTCAGACTCAAAGTCTCAAGGGTGAAAAGGGGGAGCATTAGGACTACTTTTGCCTTTTGTAAGAAAATCTAAATCCTAGCTATGAAGCGTCTTGCTGTTTTTCATCTCTAGTTTAAAAAAATGCACTGCTTTTAGAAATGAGTCTCTCATTTAGAGCCAAATTATCTGCAGGTGTAAACTCGTTTACTTCGGTGAAGAAGTGCCAACCTTACTAGTCATCTTCTATTGTTTACTGTTATTTCAAAGCATTTACCCTCTGAAAAGCAGGAGCAGCACTATCCTGCTAGTTCCTCTGGCATCTTAAAGATTTCAGTCCTATCTCTTTTTAACCTTCCTTTTCTCTAGTGAGTACAGTGGGGTTTTTATCTTGAGTTGAAAGAGTTTGTGCTGAGTAGAGTTCAGTAAGGCTCATTTTTCTTCAAAGTTTACAAAACTCTTTTTCAATAATATTAATTACTGTTAACAGGTCTCTCAAAGATTCAACTTGCATAAGGTATTTTTGAACATTTCCTATTTTATTAACTGATTATACGATTGTTTTTAAAGTGAAAGCTGCATGGTTTTCTAGTGATTCAGGTTCCCAAAATGAATGAGCACTTGCCTTTGATTTATTATCATTGTTTCTCAAATACATTTAAAGTAGATAGTGCACGTCATTCTGTAAATTGCTGGTCTGAGCTGTTGTTTATTTTGTTGAACTATGCTTCTATTGCTTAATTGCATTTGCCAGGTGGAAGTGAGAGCTGTCTTTTTGAAATCAGGACTAATAGCGTCTTGGGAGTTTACTCCAACTAAATACCGCCCCAGTTTGTTCATCTCTGCGCATCCAATACATATCAGTCAGCCTCATACAGCAGCTTTCAAGGTTAACAGTCTGCATGCCCAAGGATAGATGCCCTACTTATTTATTTAAAAAAAAAAAAAAAATTACTTTCGGTGAGTGACAATAGATTCAGTGACGCTGGGACTTCTGGAGGGGAAAAAAAAAAAAGAAAGATTGTAATCAGTAAAAATAGGAAGTAGTTTATACAATGTTAAAAGCCTAAAACTACATACAGAAAACTATGACTGTGAAATAGTTCCTTCTAGGTCATATTAGGATGTAAATGTGATTTAAATTAAATCAAGGAAAGTGACCAACAATTATAAAATCCTATTTCTGAAAAATGGAATTTAGGATTTGCACTATTTCTCTATCAGACCTTTATGCTATCTCTGTAATAAAAGGTGAAAAGGTGACTTACGCTATTTAAAAAGGAGGTTATTGCAAATTGAAGATAGAGCTATAATTGGGTCTCCTGCTGATGCAAGTGAAGAAAAAACAATTAGTGGAACACTCTAAGAAAAAAGGCTAATCTCAAAAAGTGGTTGGAAAATAGAAAGTTCTTTCCATTGACATGCTGACACAGATAATGATAATCATGGCTCGCCTGCAGAAGTTGCCGAACTGGACAACTGGGTTTGTCTTCCTCGCTTTGGATAGTGCTTGAAATTTAGTTCTTGTAGCACCAGGATTGCTGTGAACCACTGGTAGCTGGTGGTTAGTGAGCCAGCGGGTCCTAAATCCGCTGCCCCAGCTGTGGTGCTGTCAGCGCGTGAGACGATGTATGTTTAGCTGAGCTGCAGTTGTCCCCTGTGTCGCGGAATAGACAAGAGTATCACAGGCACGCTGCAGCTCTTCTGAGAAAAAGCTGCACTCTCCTTGCTGGATTTATACCTAATAATTGGTCTTACATTACTGAGGTTTTGCTAAGCTTTTTTTAAGGCCTGCCTTATCAATATTTTATAGAAAATGTTCTTTCCTGAAGTCACATATGAGCAGCAAAGGTCAAGTACGATGGCAGTCTTAAAATCCACATTTCTGTTTGACCTTTATATGCTTAACAAGTGTATAATTCTCTCCTTGCCCCCTCCCCTGAGCCAATGGGAAGGATGATGTGCTGTGTCTTTGATGCTAAGGTGTCTCAAATTCTCTGTACCTGCTTCAAAATCACTTTTGTGAAGCACTCCAGCTGTGAGACCTGTAACTCTTGGGGCTAACGTATCCTTTTATAGTTGTTGTTTGCTGGATGGTGGCTGGGCGGGGGGGAATCCTCAGCATTTCTAGCTTGTGTTCCGATTTAGAATAAAATTGGGTTTGAAATATGACCTTTCCTGTAGAATGGAACTAGTTGAAACTTTAATATCGAATTAGTGCTCGTAAGAGTTGTAAGTGTCAGGGCCATTTGGCAAGCCTGCAAGGCGTTTCTGTCTCTTGTCGAGACCATGAAATCACTGGGATTTGACAGAGAATGTGACAGCTACGTACATCACCACGCACAGAAGGATGAGGTCATTCTCCCCTTGGATCAGGGACCAATACCCTTATGAACCTTATGTGTCCTGCGTCAGAAAGAGAGCCTCCACCCGGGGCCGGGGGGAATTAGTGAAGCTGAAGCTCTGGGATGTGCTGGTGGGAGCTTCGAATGGCCCTTCTCTGCACCAGCTTGTCTCAACCAAGTTTTTTTGTGACTTACTTGTAGGTGACAGATAAGCCCAGAATTTATAGAGTGTGCATATGTAATGAAGAGAAAAAAGAAATCTTTGTGTTCCTCAGTGCAAACTTACATTGTAGTTACAGTTTTATTCTGATGTATTGGGGTAGGTGCAGTCTATCAGGATATTACAAATATTCAGGCATTTTTCCCATTCTGCATGTGCCAGATATTTTTTATCATCTGAGCAAGTGCTGATCCCCAAACTGGTACATCTTAGATAGTGCTTTAGTTAGGTGAGTCCTCTGGCTTGGAGCTGATTAATCATTGATTGGAAAGTTTGACTTGAAAAAGAAAAGTCTCAGAAAGATATAACTTGGTGAATGTGATTTTTTTTTTTTATTATTTTTTATTCCCCCTTTTCCTTCTTTTTTAGCCATATTAGGTAAGCCGTTGGGCTCTGGACTTGGCTATTTTGGGCTGTATATTGTAACTAAACCAACTTTAAATCTGTTAATTTTGCTAATACTGCTATTACGTATTGATGGATCTCTTTTTAAACCATTGCTTTTGTGTTCATTTTATTTTTATATACATGCGTGTATATATTTCTAAAATGAGGTAGTCAATGACCATCATATCATTTGAATAATAAGCTAAAAAACTTAGATTTTTTGGGAAGCCCTTTGCATGTGGTCATTCTTCAAAACATACATTTGTTGTGGTTGGATTGGGTATCGTCCTGTCCCCCCCTCCCCCCCGGCCCGCTTCACTGTTTTGTCCTTATTTTTGCTTCAAGAAAAAGGCAAAAGTAAATTTCTAGCTTTCATTTGTGAAGATTCTTCATAGAGGAAATGGTATCATCATGATGAAAAAACAAATGAGGCATTTTATTCACTTAATGGCTCGTGTTTAGAATAACCTATACAAATCGCTCATGAAACAGTACGGAGCTTAGGATGCTCTGCGGAAGGGGAGTCCTGCTTGAACAACAAATTTGGGATTTGTTCAACAGATTTTTATGTCTCATGACTGTAGCATCTGGTTGGTTTAGATGCTGCAATTGTGAGCCTTGCTTTAATGAAGTTTATGAAACAGCTTCAAGTGCAACTATCTCTTACAGCAATTTTTAATAACAAGCTTAAATTGCTATTATATTTTAAATTGAAAATTTTATCTTAGTATTAGCCTAATTCCCAGAATGCAATATAACTTGTTTCTGATTTTTTGAATCCAAAGTATATATACAGATAATACAAAAGATGCATTCTTACATGATTACTCAAAATCAGGATTAAACAGAACAGAATTAAAAGTAAAGATGGTAGAAAGGCTGAGTAGTGATATATTCCAGATAATTAGTCTGATCTTGAACTACAGAAAAACTAGTAATAAAGTAACCCATAATAAACTGCATCTGAAACAGCGTTAGGCCTTGCAATAAAGGGATCGTGTGGGTTTTTTCCCATCACTGAAAATAAGGGAAAAATGAATGTACATGTGACTATATTTCATAAAAGCTTTCTTGCACTTGCTTATGTGAATCTATCAATGGCTGTCTGTCTGAGGCTCCCCGTCAATGAGATCACTGAGAGAGGTCTGATTTCTGAACACAGAAATAAAGCCCTTCCTTTTGTCCAGTGCGAGCTCTCTCTGTCCTTAGGTGTCTACTGCAGAAATGAAGAAAAGACTAGGGGCGAGAGGCTGGAAAGTTATCGGGAAACCAGGGTATTTTATTCTCTTCTCTCTATGGAGGAAGCCTCACTAGTACATTTACAGCCCGTACTTAAAGAAACACAGTAAATGCAGGTTGTCATAGTTGTTACCGTGAAGTCCGTTATCTCCTAGATTTGGAAACTTCAGATTTTATGTTGTTTCAGAACCGTGCGTATGAAGATGAACTGTCATTAATAGGAAATTCTTTACATCTGTATGATTTTTGTGTGTGTGTGTGTGATATATTAGAGACGTCAAATTATTCCACCAATTGGGAGGTGTGGTTGGGTTACTGATGGTTAGGGCAAGGGCTGAGACATGCAATGTGTGGAAGCACAGAGGGATAGTTAAACTTTCTGGTCTGCTCTTTGCAAGACGTTTTGTTGCCAAACCTATTTTCAGCTTCTGACTGAACTTGTCATCACACTACTAGGAATTTTCCGAAGTACTGTAGTTAGAATTTATGAAAGTGTTTCTCCAAAAAATGTGGGCTTTGACAGTTTTAGGGGGTTTTGGTAGGATTTTTTTTTTTTTTTTTTTTCCCCCAGTATCTCTGCAGAAAGAGTTCAGCGGTTTCTTGGCTTCAATGACTTTTTCAAAATAAAATCCCAGACGCTGTCTCCATCATTTTGGAATGTTTTGTGAAGTTGAGTAAGACTGGAGGGGACGGGGAAGTTATATGCATGTGTGCACGCACACAGATGACGAGGATTTGGAGTGAAAGAGAAGGAAGGAAGGGAAGTGGCGATCCTGGTCATTTTTAAGTTTATGGAGTTCATTAGTGGAGGGGGGAGAAGGCACAGCTCAATGTTTTGAGATGGGAAAGAATATTTCAAACCTGGTCAAGTAAATGTGAAACTCTGACATTGTTCGAGAAGACAGGTTTTCCATTTTTGAGCAGCTACAGTCATTATTTGTGCAGTAGTATTCCCTCTCTCTTTCACCCCGCTCCGTTTTTCCAAGAGATTATTTTAAGCCTGTAATATGAATTAGGGGTTTAAAATTCCTCTGAAGCACTTTCTCGGCTTTAGTATTGGGAAATTTGCTCATAAACAGTTTCACTACGTTCACTGCTACTTCAGATCCCTGTATCACTCTTGTGTGAACTTGGGCTTCTGAATGAGTCTTTTTTGTTAGGTTTTGGACTCCTATGGGATAGATCAGTTTAATTTATAGTCTCTAAACAGAACTGAAGGGAAAATGAAGTTATCTATTACTAATATTTAAAAGCTAGTGATTATATGGTATTTCCAAAAAAACCCCAACAAACAAAACAAAAAACCCAAACCAAAACCAACCTAACAGCACTTCTGCAAAAGAGTACCTTGTAACTCACATAAGTGTCTTGTCAGCCTCAGCTTAGTACGTATAGTTGCCAAAAAATGGTTTTTACTTTTTGCAGTAAAAACACAGCAAAGTACCATTCAAATAACGTGAATTTGAACAAACATATGTATCATCAGAGCTATATGGAGACCTGAAATTCTATTTTATAGATGTTTTTAGGATTTCAGAGCTCATTCCCATTCAATACTAAAATGTGAAGGTTACAGAGCATTCTTTTACTGTTTAAAATTTGCCAAGACATTTGGTTTCACTTTATGTAATTCAAATGGAAAAATAATAAAAAAATAAAACTATGATGTAACAGCGTCCTTCAGCTATTTTCCTTCTCTCGTGTTTCTTTCCAGTACATTTGCAGTGATATTAGGGCAATTTTATAACATATCCTATAGATAGATAGGTTATTAAATCTATTTCCTAATGGAAAGCTGATGAGTCCCCTTCTAATGCTTTTACTCTAAATGGCAAATAATGCACTTTAGTTGTATGTCCGCATTACATTAAATGACCCCAAAGCTTGTTGACAATGTTTGAATAGAGTTCCAGCTTTGGCTTTTGATTTTTATTTGTGAATTCAATGGAATGGGAATGCTAACGGAAAGATCAGCAGCATACATGAAAAATCAGCCCTATATTGGCCAAATACATTGAACGTTATGGATTACACACACCTGTGTGCATAATAATGTATGAAAATATCAATATTCAATATTTTCTGTCCTTAAAAGAGAAATTATATTCTCATTTGAGTCTTGAAATATAGTGCACCTATCAAATTTTATATAAGCTCTTTGACAGAATGTAATTTTAGAGCAAGACGTTTCACATTTACATAGTCGTCTCTTTCTGAAGTTTTAAAGATACTTCTAGTGCTCTTTTGCTCTCAGCTTTAGAGGACTAAATTTTTTTTTCAAATAACAGTAAAGTAAATAAAGTTGTAAGACTGTATGTTTAGACCGTAAGGTAGGAGCAAACAAGGGCAGTTAGTAGAAGAGGAGGTCAGGATTAATTTTATTATATTCTCTTCTTAAGATGGTGGTTTTAACCATTAAGTGAATTGGTTTTTAACCATTAAGTGAATTGGATGTGTGGTTGATGCAGCAAGAATGTTGCTGGATAAATGTATCAATTATTTGCTGTGTTTCTGCATTTCATACGTTCTACATAGATCTGGAAGAGCCTAATAACTTCCTGCATGTTTATTTCATTAAATATCTTTTGTGCAAATCCCCATTTTCAGCATCGAACTCAACAGAGTTTTTCAGGGCAGTCTGCTGGAATTGGAACTTGGAGCCGACATGCTATTTCTTATGGTGATGAATAGTTGCCGCTTTTGAGCGATGGACACAGGATGTCAGATCCAAATTCACATTTTTGTTGAATCAGATTAATAGTGCAACTATTACGGTGTTCAGTCTTATATGAAATTCAATTTATTTATGCTCTTTTCAGTTTTCATTGTATTACTGAAAATCATCTTTAGTGAGCATGACTAATGAGGCCACTACATGGATAAGGTAATTCATATTCTTCAGAGTTAAGCTCAGCTGTCTGCATGCTTAGAGACAGAGAGTCTCTTGATAATCAGTCCACCTTCTTGAGTCTTTTTCCTATAACTGAGGAATTTTTATTAAACGGAGTTACTTAGCAAGAGGATTCATGATGGGGAAACAAAACTCTGTATGTACTCCATGTGATAGTGTGATTTCCCAGAACAGGATAACTTAAAACTTCTGCCTCCAGGTTTTCTTTGGTAGGTTGAAGATGCTGTGGTAGATGTGAGAGCAGCGCTGTGCGTTCAGATGGCTTATTTCTGCACCGCCTGTGAGCTGGTGCCCCAAGCTAGACCGGGAAATGTTCATGCCAAGTGCTGCTAAGTGTCAGCTCTCTCTGTCCTTAGGAGTCTGCTGCAGAAATGAAGAAGACTAGGGGTGAGAGGCTGGAAAATATTGCTTCCATTTGAAAGGTAGGGTAGCGCCTTGCCTAAGGACATGCTTAAGGGTCTGTGAGAAACAAGAACTAAACTCAAATCTCCAGCGTCCCCATCCAGTGCTTTAATCATGAAATCGTTCTTCCCTCAGAAGCGAGTTCTTGGTTCATGTGCACAAACAATAAGCTTTCTTTGGCGTTTGTGGTTTTTTTTGTTTTGTTTTCCCCTCCTGTGATGCCTGACTTGATTGCTGCTGAATGAACTGAGAAACTTCTGTGGCAGCAGATAGATAGCCATATTTTAGAACAAAGATAAGGGACATTGAGAAGCTTTCCCCCTTATTTTCAGGTTCTGTATGTGATACTTCTCTGGAATCTACTTGCATTCCCTACAACTGTGGGTTTTTCATCCTTTAGGACTGCAACCTTTTTTTTTGGGTTTCTATTTCTCTTTTTCCTAATGCACATGCCAGTGCTGGCACAAGGGAGACAGGAGAAACACAAGAAGAATGTAATAATTCAGAAATTTATAACATCTCCGAGGTACAGTGTGCAAGGAAGCATCTTAAGGTTTTGCGTGGGTCATACAGTTGAAATCTGGCAGCTGTTCTGCTGCTGTAACTCCTCTAATGTGCTACAGTGTGTTTATTCTAACATAGTTTTATTAGAATATATATTTCAGAGAAAATATTTTGTTCAGTAAGCTTGTGGTAAAAATAACATGTTCTCCCGTATTTAAGTCCAAACTGGGGGGGAGGGGGAAGGGGAAGAATTATGATTATGTGTTGTTTTTTCATAATCTGCATGTGAGCTGGAGTGTCAGCTGGTTATCTTGCCTTAGATCCACTGACTTGAACAGCGTCATGCTGATTTATGCTAGGTGTCAGATTGACTAATTTATATCGTCAACTTAGTATTTGCCATCATGCATGTTTGTTTGTCGACAAAAAATGTTGCTCCTAATTTCAAAATGATAGGGAATGTATTTGGGAGGTACTGATTGAAAACCAAACCGGGCCAATTGAGATGACAGTGTGTGTGTGCTGGAGGGTACAAAACATTTGTGGTGGCAGGTTTGCAGAAGCTTAATGGTATAAGAGAGACCATAGTGGCTGCAGTGAAGGGAAGAAGTAATATCTTCCCCAGCGGTAAGCAATCGGACTGCTGAGCAAACAGCTCTCCCTGGGAGGTGCAGCCCTGATCTAACAAACACTTGAAAATATAACTATGTCCTGTTGTCTTCAGTGGAATTTTGCACATGTTCAGTGCTGATAAAGTTTTAGGCTGAGTTTTAGTTGAAACAGGTATGCGCAGAGCAAAATACTAGTGATTTTTTTCCTCGTGTGTTCATTTGCTTTCTTAATCTACTATATTTCCACCTTTTTTCTCCACCAAAACTATGTGGTATAAATCTTTTATGCTTAGCCCTTCCAGCTGTACCTTTTAATCTCAGGAATAGTTTCTTTATCTTTCCAGGTGCTGGAATATCACTTTAAAATACGGTTACTAACTCCAAACGTAAATTCTGAGTAAGTCATGCCAGCTGTTTAACCTTATTGTAATTTTTTTAGCGTTAGCCTATAATCTTAAATTATGTGTAGTGAGCATTTTAATTTCCTTTTTAAAATGGCTTGCCCTTGTTGCCTGGAGATGAGATGTACAGCGAGGACTGTCCGTTACCGGAGGGTCCCTGGCCGTTTAGTTCCACTTGTCTGGATTTGCACATTTTGATGTTGTGCCAAGGTGTATCATTGCCATTTGTCAACAGTGAAGCATGAGGCAGCACTTGGTTCGTTAGCACAGTCGGAGGTACAAGCACCGTAGTTCGTTTTAGTCCTTATGTCTGTATCTGTTTGTTCAGGGTGCGATGACTTGTACTAGAGATGATCCGGCTGTAGCCTGAAATCCCTGTTTCATTTCAGTACGTAAGATGAGTTCGGTGCGCTTCCGTTGCTGAAAAGCAAGAAGAGGCAGTACAAGTGCCTCATCGTTGTGTGCTGTGACTGTCACAGGCTTTAGTAGTAGCCTCCAAAGAGTCTTTCCAAATACATTGTGGTCCTCAGGGGTGAGATGAAGAGGTAGAGTACTTGTATCACTTATCTCCTGCATCTCCCACCATGTTAACGCTCTGCAAACATACTAGGATTATTCACCGAGGAAGTTATTAACCTTTGTATGCTGGAGGAAGCACACAGTGTATTGCAGTCAGCTGAAACCTAAAAATTCATTTAGGTCATGTCATCCTGAAACTTGTTTTCTGTCATTTTGTAAATTTCATGTGGTATCTCATTGATCGAAGATTCAGGACCGATACGCAAGGCCTGGCTCGTCATGTCTTCTACCATTTTGACAGCTGATCTTTTGCTTGTTTTAGTCTTACTTTCATGGTAGCTGCTGAAGGGTTTTAAACACTCCCCTGGTTTCTTGAGGAATATTTATGCCTCCTGTGGGTCTCTTACGAGATGAAGAAGCAGAGGTCAGAAGCATCCCGGGAAATGCTATATGGAGGCAACAGTAAGCTGTATGTACATGATAGTGTATTTGTTTGTTAAGAAGTGATTTATGCAGCTCTGAGATGTTTACTTTGGGGAACTGAAGTTACTTTGCAGAATTATAAACAGAATGGAAAATGTCAGTCTTTACGAGGTTGGGTTAAGTTACTATTAACACTTCAGTGCTACTCGATTGAGAGGTGTGGTTTAGCGCGTGCAGGATTGAGTCTCTAGATTTTGCACAAAAATATTTAAAATAGAGGATATTTAGAAGAGAGGGATTATTGAAAAGATTTTTGCTGAAAATAATAAATTCTTCTTTGTGTCAAGAAGAAAGGGCTTCTATCTTTTTATCATGTCTAGTTTTTATATAAACCTGAATATCTTTCTGGCTTCATGCAAGTTATTAATTCCTTGACTCCCCTTGAAGTGGGCAGAAATTAACATTTATTCTCAAGAACTTGTTCCTTAGACTAAGAAGTAAATGGAGATATATTTGAATGAAGATAGGCGGCCTATCACCACTGTGAACAGAAGGTCAAAATCTTAACACCTTTTTTGAGAAGTGTGAGGAAATTGGGTGGAGTGGGCTGTTTGAGGGGGTGCTGGTGCTTTATGCAGCATGTATTAAGAGTTGTCAGCCTGGAGTCTTGTCTATTGTGCAAAGATAAAGGTAGAAAAATCATTATTTTCTGTTTCTGGAGGACTTTTTTTTTTTTNCATTTCCCATCTTCAGTTGTACTAAAGTTTCATTTAGGCATTGGTGTCTGTGTGAAAGTTCAGGTTTTACCAAAAAAGAAAAAAAAGGGGGAAAACCCCTGACCATTATCTAAAAGACATGTGTTGCAAAACCAGCCTTCGAGGAAAACAAAGACTTCCCTGCCTAGTTCTGCAGTGCTCACAGCCTCTGTAAGAAGAGGGGGTAAAAGGAAGGTCTGCGGAGAGTTAAAATTGCCTGGATCTAGGGAGCGTCGTGTCACACTTTAATTGACTTGTGGCATTCTGAATCTACTACCTAGTCCTGTGGAAAATTTCTACTTTTCTTTTAAATGAAAGGGATATGTAAACCAGAAACCAGGAAGAAGGCAAACACACCTTTCTCACAGCCTGAATATACTTTTAAAATTTGCGCTCACAGAAATAGTCTCAGTGAAAATTGTCAAAACTGTTCGTGTGACTTAACGTTCCTGCCCTGGAGTTGGACGGTTTAGTCTTGAGGAAGCAAATATTATTCCAAATATATCAAAAAAGGAAATTAAGTCTTTGAAAATAATGGTTTCAAAGTCTTTGCTAGCAGACATCATGTATCATTCCATCTCTGCCCTGCTCTAATTGATTTAGAAGTGTTAGGCATTTAGTGAGTGTGAGTTTATCATTTATTGAAATCAATCTTTTTCTGCAAGCTTGCTTTCTTCTCCCTGGCAGTCAGCTGAACTCTATCTCCAAACCCTGAATGGCTCCAGGCTGAACCAGCCCAGTGCGGATTGCATAACGCAGTAACAGCCCCGAAACACTGCTGTTATGGATTGACCTCATCCGACCTGGAAATGCCAATCCATTAGAGAAAATAGTGCTCGCCTCTGACAACAAATAAATGTAACCCCTCTGCTAGGGCAGAGCAGGCTAGAAAAACAATGACGCGTTTTCCCATGGTAATTGTTTCACGGTCTGGAGCAAAAATATTTTGAGTGTCCTCTAATGAACAGTTGTAATTAATATGCATATGGTTATGTTTTAATAATAACCGTATCTCATAAAAATGCCTCTCTGATATTTCTGTACAGCTTGTAGAGTAATTAATGTAGTTCAGCATACTTGGTCTGTTATGCATTAAAAAAACAAACTGTGGAACTTTGTCGTTTCCACTATGTATTTTACAGAAAACCTGTAGATTTAATGAAACCTGTCTGATGTTGGGGGAATTGCCATATTAACTACAATTTATGGTTGCACAAGTAACTTTTATGGCTGACAAACAAGGGATCTAAAACATACAAGTAAAGTTAGGCAAACAAAAGCTGTGCTCTGTGGTATGAATGTGATTGTGACCTCTAAAGAAATGTCTTGAATTTTCAGAGCTCTCTGAACCTATATATTACCATCAGCTCAGGGCTTTTAGACACTAAATCACTTTTTCCTCGTGATTTGGGTGCAGTTGTAGCAAAGTCACACATCTTTTGTCAGCAGTGTGTTGCAGCTGACTGTGCCACTGCGCTACAGTATATGCATTTTCAGTACAGACTTAATAGCTCTATGGTCAGTGTCTTGTCTCTTCATTAATTTTGGTAAGCACTTTTAAAAAGTAGTCCAATTAGCGGAGAAGGGGAAATAAGAGAAAGGTCCCTGGATAGCGTCACTCTGAATTGCTGGTATTATGCAGAGCAAGGACTGTACTCGAAGGACATACTGATGGCTCTAAAGGGTTAAGGGCGAATCACTGCTTTGTCTTTTTTTTTTTTTTTTGGTCTTTTTAATAAAAGGAAACAACATAGAAATACTGTCTGTACTACAGAAATATCACTGAAGAAATTTTCCTGGAGCTGCATTTTTAGTTAATATGCTGCCTTTGTACCTTCCCAAACGTAAGGATCCCTTGTTTCATCAGTGTGCTCCCTTGCATGTCTGGCTGCGCTCTGTTTTTGTCTGAAACTGGAAAATACCTTCTGCAGTTACCATGGGGTAAGTGGTGGGGTTTCCCCTTGCATCCCCAATAATCTAGTTCCACTTCAGTGCTCTTACCTTCTTTAGGATGACTCTGTAGTCCCACGTCATGTTTAGGTTGTGTAACCTTTTTGTTTCTTTCCTGCTGATTTATCAGGTAGTGATTGGTTTCTGTTAGACCACAATACACTTATCCATTTTCTGTATACTAGCTTTAATTCATTTCTTTTTGTCAAGTTACTGGGTCTTTTCTGTACTACTATTACTACTCCAGAAGACCTCTGTATTTCCAGGTTGCCCATTTGCTAGCAGAAAAGACAAATAAAAAGTAGCATACTTGTGAAGTAATGGAATTATTTCTGTGTAAGGAAAACCAGCAACTAAAGCCTGTTGTTCACTTTGAGGAGCATTATGACAGCAATAAATACTGAATCGGTTTTGTAAGGAGTATCCTTACTACTTCTTTATGTTGGATGTGCACTATATAGCCTGTCTCTCCTCTCTAGACAGTTGCATGAGAAGCAACACTGCATGCCTATGAGTCTCCATCAAATTAAATTCCTCGGGGTTTTTTGTATAGCATGATGGAAGTTATTACAAAAGTATTTGCTTTTCTAGCTAATGTTTTAGAGAGGGAGAAGAATGGCCCTGAATTACTTCAGAAATGTTTGTCAAAGGTAGCTGTTATTAAAAATAAATAAATTAGGAAGCTCTATAGATGTCACTAAATGTACCAGCTATGCCTGGATTAAGAAATTTCTGAGCTGAAAATACAGAAACATGCATAAAATGTAGTGTGAGGTAGCCTGACATCGCTGTCTGATTTCACATGCTCAAGCCAAGGCCGATTTTGTTTTTGTTCCTAGTCAGTTTTTGTGTTCCATTACCTGAAATAGACTTGGAATTCCTTTATGGCACTTACAAATGTACTTTGCATTTCTCATCCTGGAGTTTCATTTTCTCCCTACAATATGGACACCTCAGTATTCAGGTTATCAGAGAAAAAGTTTCCTCCATCCCTTGATTCCAGGGGTTCTGTCTCTCAATATTGACACTACAAACATTTCATTTGGTATTTTAGTGGTATTTCTAAAATGAAGTTTGAAGGTATAGGCTACTGAGACTGCATTTGAAAATTCCAACTATTTCAAATGGGTGAGGATTTGTATTGTAATGGATTTGTAACTTTTGTTTTTAAAAAAACCACGCATATTTGGAGAAAGTGGTGAAGAATTGTTCTCATCTATGGTTTGGCTACTGAGGACAACCCAAATCACAAAGGTACTTTTACTGTGGAAATGACTGCTAGAGTCAGCGATGAAGTATTTATGATATACTGTTGGCAAACACCACTGAGCAGATGCAGATGTAATTGTGAGTCTTGAACTGTACCTATAATTCATTACAAGATGCATTTCTGTGTTATTTATTTGGAAATACTAAGCGCTTGTCTGTGTATGGAGCCTGTCATCTGAAAGCATCCATCTGATTTGGAGCATGGCCCGGAGGGAAGCCCTGTGCTGGAACGTACAAGGACTTCTCGTGCCCGGTGCAAGGATGTGGGGACCTGGTGCTGCTTTCAGCCCAGGAGGGGATATGAACGAGATACTTCTATCAGGGATAACACAAATAGCTGGGAAACGCAGGAGCAATAGAGGGTAGGTTTGAACAGGAGATTTAACTCAAGTCAGGATTACAAAAGGGGAAATTGGATCTTTATCCAATGATTCATATTGACTGTTCTTATAGATTTATGCAGAGAGATTTATTTTAGCAGTGGCAAAGAGGTCTCTTTCTGGTCACGGTGGGTCTAAAGTTGACTCATCTAGTACTTGATTTGGGCTGGCTTCAAGGATTTAATTCCGTCTCACTTTAAGCACCTACATAAGCCTCCCAAGTTAGGAGTCCACTGGAAAGGAATAAGGTTGTTCAGCAGCTCCCATGGGTTGAACTGCCTCTTAGGGAAGATGGTTGCTCTAAGTTAGCTCTGTCGGCAGCCCAGGGTGATAGGCTTCTACCTTAGGCTCCAGACACTTCTGAAATTATGAATGTGACTCTGTAAGGTGTGGCAAGACTGCAGGGCAAAACCAGATGTGACATGTAGTCAGAGAGCAGGATGTGCTGGCCACAGGAGAAAGTGCTAAGCGCAGCCTCTCTGTATGTTCATGCTGGATTTCCTGGCTGAAAAATAAGCATCTTTTATTTTACAGCAAATATTTCAAGCAAATGACATCAGCCCCCGTCTGAGGCTGCCCTGGGGCATAAAAATAACATAAGGGAGATGTTTGGCCAGCATCTTTCATACTGAAATAAACAGTATCTAAACAAATATTTCTGTATTGTTTCTAAAGACAGACTCTGCTAGACAAGTACTGTTATTAGAGTGTTCGAATAGGAGGAAGGCAGTCTGCTACCCGGGTCTCCTTGTTCTAGGCAGCAGATGAACTAAGCGTAGGAGCCGCTCCTCTCTTCTCCCTGGAGTGTTTCCAGTCCAAACCGGCAGGGCTTGTTCACTCTGGCGTAAACCCTTTTTGCAGCGGGGTCGCTGAAAATACCTGGCTGACTTGCCAGTCTGGTTCTTAGTAGTTCAAGCTTTTTGTCCATTCAATCTGAAACAGGTATGATGTCTTTTAAAACAAGAATAGAAAACAAAATATATTTTTTTTTACAACTTTTGTCTTTTACCACATTTGTAGACGTTTTTAGGAAAGTTGGCCATGAAAATATATTCTGTATTTGCACAATGAATGGGATGTTTACCTTTTTAAAATGTTTTCTGAGAACAGCTTAAAAAATTGAAATCACTTTTGCAATTTAGAGGAAAAGTGAACTATTTATTTAAGTACTTAATCCGTTGTGCATCATGGCACTTTAATGATTCAGACAAGAAATAGACCTGAAACACGACAAATGTGGTGAGAATAATATGTGAGGAGAAACTTGATCTCATTTACTTTTATTTGTGAGGTGGAAGGAAAAAGTGGTTGAAATCTTCTAGGTTAATGGAATTCTGAATGTTATCTTATGTGACCATGGTATCTTGAAGAACAGATTAGCAGCTGGCTGGATCAGTTTGCTGGCAAAGCAGCAGAATTCTTGAACTTTGGATATCTTTGGTTGCATACCCGGAGGAGACATGTTCCAACTGCAAATGGGAAGTCAACTGCCCTGAGCGGCTGTCCTTTCACCACTCCAACAGGCCAACTTCATTAGCAAAAATTGACGATAAAAAAAAAATTGTTTTAAGGAGCAATATCAATCATCAGCTTCAGTAAACATTGTTTGGATCAGCGGAGACAAATGCTTTTGTCTGTGCTTTTGCAATTTTATCCACTTGTGCTCCCCAGAGCTTATTCTGAAGCCATGCGATTCCTCGCATTTTTTTCGGAAGAGAGTTTGCACTGGAGGCCTTGTCTGCTTGGTCACCCCTCAAGGAGAAAGAATGCCTCTCCATATGTCTTAAGCAGAAGGCAGCCGAGGCTGACAGATAGGAATGAGATGAAGTATTCCAAGAAATGCTCAATCCGTGGCAATATAATGAGTTGGGAGGGCGGGGGGAACTAAACAGAACTTGAGGCGGATATGAAAGATATGAATGCCAATGAAGGACACAACCTCTGCCTGGCTCCAGAGATGGGGATCTGAAGGTGAGGCTATGTACACATCACGCGGTTTTTAACAAAAAAAAATAATAAATTTGAGGAACAAGAAGTTAAACGCTTTAAAGAAGGAAGTTGTAGATAGTTCGGATGTGTGAAAACTGACAGTGGTTTTAATGTTTCCTTGGAACATGTGGAAAATAAACTGTGTCATTCCAACTGTAGATCAACCCATAGCTGCTGCACCTCCAACATGATAGCTGCCCTGCTGGGATTAGGGCTTCTGCTAAGAGTGCCTGGTGAGCGCCCAGGCCTGTTCGGCACAATCTCCAGCACACTGTAGAATATGTTCTAGCCATCAGCCTGCAACTTATCCCACACACGTGCAGCTGATGGCTGTGTTTCTGGCCCTCTGTGAGTCAGCAGCATATCAGCATAGAAAAACAAATGGGAACTCTGATCTTTGTGTAACTAAAAGGGGTTAGACTGAAGGTGGTACGCTTCAGGCATCCTCATTCTTGAGTCAGTCAGGTTTTGTTTTCTTCTCTTCCGTGTTTTCTACCGATAAACAGTATTTCCTATTCTGTTTCTTTTGATTGTTTTCCGCCTCATCCATGATTGCATCCCACTTTATGCATTGTCAGAACACTAAACACCTAGTTTCTGGGGAATTAAAATTAGTTGAAAAGTATATGTAATTCATTTGCAAGAATGAAGAGCGATGTTTGGGTTCAGTCTGGCTGAGAGGAACTCCAGGAGTGTGTTTTCACCCCCTTGTGCTGTAGATGTGTCTCCCGTAGTGTCCCCCAGTGAGCCAGTTCACCTCAAATGCTTCCTCCCCCACACCAGGACAGTTTCCCAAGATATAGCCTTTTGCTGGGTTAATGAATGCAATTAGGTCAGTGAAGAGTGCTGTGAGCAAGAGTGCTGACGTGGGGCAAAGGGCTTAACTGAGATGTTGGGAAGGCACGATGCCACGAGGGATGGGGGAGACAGACCTTCGCCTTTGGTGGCCATCTAGCTGAATTGCTGATCTTTGTCCTTATCAGCGGTGTATTAATTTTGCATTTAGTTGAAGTGGAGAAATCCATGACTTTGCAAGAGCAAATGGCATTTACCCCAGGTATTCATACATATCAGGATTCACTGTGACTTGGTATGTGCCTGTAATTCCTTGGGCTTAGATCACTTTAACTAGTCAGTATAAGCAGACGGTTCATGCTACAAATATAGTTATGGGCTACAAAATAAAAGCTGTGCTTTGTTTGGCAGGTTAAGAACACAGGACATGAGAATAGTGTTAAGATCCCTCAAATCCATAGGTCCTCGGCCATCAGACAGGGAACTAACGTGCTGCTTTGGAGCAATCTATGATCTGCCAGCCGGGAGGTTTTCTGTTCTTCGCTGTTTTTCCCTGGGTTGGTCAGTTGTGAGGGAACATAACTTGCAGAAGGGAAGAGAGACACTCCAGCTTCACAAAAGAGCTAGTATTTTTGATTATCCTCCATATCCTCTCTATCCCTCCATTTTTGTTTCTGGGTTTTTTTGAGGGGTATTATTAAAGAATGAGGTAATTTTGCAGTTTCAAACCATTTGCTCATCCTTCAGTCTCCCTGATTACCTGTACTCAATTCTACTGGACTTTGCAAAAAGCGGGTGTTGGGGAATAAAAACTTTCTGTAGGCTAAACCAGATGTCTTCCTCAAATCAGTGGGAATATCACTGTGAAAAACGCATTGAATGTGGCAAGGTCTTGACTTCCTGAGAAGAGCTAGGGAGAAAAATCCATCTTTGCCCATGAGTTTCACCATTATTAAGAGTTCCTCATGTGTTTCTATATAGCAGTACTAACAAGCTAGTTGTGTTTTTATTCTGTCCCATCTGTGATTACATTCAGCCCTCAGGCAAATCTTTATACCCAGTAAGTCTTCTGTCATACTATAGAAATCTTTGTAGTAATAGATTGTAATGAAGATTAAATTGATGGGTCCATGAGTGATTTATTATAAATTACTGGGCAGTAGTTTATTTTTTTCGCTCAACAGTACTCCCTGTGTAGCGGAAGAATTACACGAGTATGGTCTCAGAGCAACCTTTCAGGGAAACGAGGAGGATAAAATAAGTCAACGGTGGCCTCTGCTCTTTGATACCTTTTCAGAAGGCTCGCTTGGAGATGGTGGGGTTATCTGCTTTGAATTCCGGAGAAGTGCGTTACAGTAGCACTCCAGCACGGGATGATGCAGACCTATGTAGGAACTGTACGTAGTGGAAGAATACAAATCAGCTTCAAGATGAAAGCTCTTAAATCTGTTCTCTACTTCTCATGCTGATTATCATGGCCTCAAGGCATAGTTACGGAAGAGAGATGCACTCAGGAGGGTTACTTCAGAATTTCCACAAATCATTACTGATTATGTATGTGTATTTTTAAGTGTTTATAGATGGATGATTGATACACTAATGATGTACCTTTCAGAATTGCATAAAGAGGAACAAGACTTGACTTGCACGTGGATTTTCATTATTTTACCTTTTACAGTCCACGTGGCCCCTGTTTTATAAACAGTAGCTACGGTAATGCCTTTAGGAAGGTTTGCATATGCATATATACGTATATGTGCATATTTTTGCCAGACAGGCAACTTAAAATTTTCCAGTCATTATTATGAAATTCAATATAGCCTCTAAAGCTCATTCTGAAAGGATATCTATAATCAATTAACTGATTCTCTAGAGCAGCCTTAATACGTTGTTTTAATTACTGCCACGTTTGACAGCAGAGCGAGCTGCCGCAGAACTCTTGCAGCAGTTCCTGGGTGTTCTGCGCTGCTGTTTTGCAGACAGTATCTTTCTCTAGCTGCGTGAATGCTTTATGTACTACTGTTTCACCATTCTCATTATACCTGTAGGATCAAAAGGAAAAATTAAAAGAATGAGATTTCCAGAAGAAATAAAGCATACTGCAGTAAGCTTCCAAGTAAATAAGATGAGAGCTGCTTATGTTATTATAGCCAAACCAAGCAGATCAGTGTTTCAGGGCTACCAGAGACTTCTAAGGTCTGCCTGAGCAGAAATAACCTGCTGCAAAACCGAAAACAAGAGACATGCACAGTGGGGAAAATAATATTCAGGGAGACTGGAAAATAAAAGCAGTATTGGCGTGTACTTAGAGCAGAGGTGACTATTTCAAGATCAAGCTTCAGCGTAATCACTGTTGGTAGTACCCCTTTGATAAAAATAATAATTCTTCAGCTGTGATTTATTGGTAAGCATTTCAGCGGGTCTCATTTGGCAGAATTTTGTTGCGCTGAATCTGCTATATGGCTCTTCACTAGAGTCAGTAATTTACACCAGCAAAACCTCCAGGTTTTGTATTTAAAACCTCCTGGTGGGTTTTCGTACCTCTGGTCTTTTTCCTGTGAGAAAGATTTGTGCCATACCCGCAGTTCTGAGTTGAGTTTGTGTAGTCATTAGCTATGGAACTTTTGTGCTAATAAACAGAAATGATTTAGCGTAGATGAATACTTTAGGTATAAATTATCCTGTTTGTCACTCCCATGATACAATTTATTGTCCTGTAATGAAGGATTTAGTTTGTCGGAAGTTAATAATCCATTTTTCTGAGTTACTTTTTTTTACTGTTTCTGACTATATAGGAAATGCTTCATTTAGAAACACTGAAACTCTTGTGATTGTTTGGAGACCTCAGGGTGTCACGGAAGATGAAAATGAGACATACTTGCATATGGTTTAACACAGAAGACATTCAGTGGTTTTAAAGGGCAGTGATCTTTTCTCTGTGAAAACATGTATGAATTTTCTAAATCTCTTCTCGTTGCTGAAGAATGGTATCCAGCAGTTCCAGTAGCAAATTTTGGAAACAAATGTATTCTGAAAATGAGATCAGAAAACTAACTATTTAGCTATTTAAGATGCATATTTTCATTAGTGATCTGGCATTTTAATTGCACTTACAAGTGGATGTTTACTGAACAGATTTTTGTCTCTCTTTCCGCAGTATAACTTGACTGGGGGGGGGCATTGGTTGGTTGTGGGTTTTGTTTTGGGTTTTTTTTTAAGACTTTAAAATATTTTTATGCTGTTTGGTGTAGAGAATACAAAAGACAAGCCTGGAAAAATGCATGTATGGACTGAATGACACTGTTCTTACTCTTGGACCGAGGGTTCGTTTTTCTATTTTCTTTGTGTGCAAAATTTGCCACTAACTGCAGGGGTGCATTTGTCCATGCCAAACTTTCATTTTACTGATTAAAATTCTTCTGTGGTTGAAACTTGGTTTCATCTTCAAAGAATTTTTTGGGGAAAAATCAAATGTTGAAATACTAAACTGCAAAGCAATCTAAATGAATTAATGTACTTTACAAGCAGATTGAAAGCACATAAGAGGTGATGGTAAGACTGTTGCTGGTTTTAATCAGCTCGGATCAGGCTTTTACATTCTTCCAGAGTTTAAAACCAGACTTGCCTGCAAACGTTGAGTGTAGTGGTCTGCGACTGGAAGCGCACTGGACGGCTGCAGGCCATGGTGGCGCTAGGCACGGCGTGTGTCGGCCTGCTCGGCACTTGTGACTTGGTGGTACGGAGGAGGATCCGTGCCGGGGACGAAGACCTGTGCTACGCTTTGGGCAGTGCAGGGCAGCCGCCAGGCTGCAATTACAGGATGGCCGTGCTTCCCCCCGGCAGTCACCTGAAACCGTTCCCTTCTGCCACCCCGTGCCGCTCAAGAAATGACTTACCGCAGGGCGGTTTTAGCGGTAGGTAACCTGTTGTCCCTCCTGCTGCCGCCATTCTGATGAGTTTGTCATTTGTGGTGGGTTTGGGGCTGCTGGTGTCGGTGCCTCGGGTGGGCGCAGTCACTGTTTCCCACCGACTGAGCAGCCCGTGGAAGGAAGGGACAGGAGCTCGTGTTGGTGTGTAGCTGATGTGGAAGTCGACCCAACAAGTGGTCTGAACAGCCCGAGTATATCATGAGAGTGATTAAATTCCTGCTGTGTATAATAATTGCTATATTGATAGAATAATGGAGTAAGTGAATTTGTGCTTAATCTGCTGTATCAACCTGGAAAAAAAAGTGCTTTGGGAATGAGGGTATTTTTGCACTTATATTTAATTTGATACCACTCTTAGTAAATGGGTCAGTGATCTGAGGTATTGTATTTTTGGCATTAAGAGAAGTGCTGTATGCTCCAAAATGCATTAGCTTTTCTTCCTGTGAAAATCACTCCACTTTGTTTTCCGTGGCTTCAAGATGATGAAATTAGTTTGGCGCTTTT
>RSEF01000011.1:13701073-13724344 GCA_003993805.1 Himantopus leucocephalus | reverse complement strand
TTTTTTTTTTTTTTTTTTTTTTGAGATGGGCGAAATTTTGGTTTGGCACAGGCAGGAAAGAAAGTGAAGTAACATCCAAGCTGCTCTTTGAAAATACACAAATAAATGAAGAATAATAATATGCTGGTCAAATGGTTTGATCTCGGTGGGGCTCTGATACATCCAGCAGAGCCTGGGTTGTGCTAACATGAGTTTTCCAGCATCCTGTTCTGCTTCTGTTGAAAACATTGGTCACTTTAAAGTGGATTCTGTGGGAGTTGAATTGAAGAACACTGATCTATTTTGGTGGGATGAGAGAAAGTTCATTTAATGCTTCATGCACAATTATGTAGACCAAGGAGTTCAGGCGTCTCAAAAATAATTTCTAGATCAGTACCAACAAAAATCAGCTTTGCTGAAATATCTGAATGCCTTGGAGATTTATCCTACCCTGAAATGAAACAGAGCTGGATAATGTTGAGCTAGATGCAATGAAAATTCCTTGCAGGCTATTAGAATTAACATGTTTTGTCAAAACAAAAATGCTGAGATTAAATGGTGTGGTTTCATCCTCATTTGGGACTTCTTCGGAACAAATGGTACTTCAAAATAAGAAATAGCATTTAACATAGCGTAGGGCAGATGTGAAGATCCAAAAAAAACAAGCTTAAGCCAAAAGCTGGTACTGTTTAGGCAGAAGAGTTAGGTGGGCGGCTGGAAGAGGGAAGGTGGAGGCAGTTCCGCAGGGCTGGGCGGCACGGCGGGGCTGGGAGCGCTGAGCCGCCGGCAGCCGGCGGAGCAGGGAGCGCAGGGCCAGCTGGGGCAACTTGGCCTTCCGAGCGGCTCCGGCCTGGTGGCCTCTGCCCCCCTCCCGTTCAGTTCACCGGGAAGACGCCTGGTTTGTTGCATTAATATAAGCCCGCAAAGAAGCGCTGCCTTGGTTTTCAGAGGCCACTTTAACTGCCTGACCCCGGCATTTGCATGGACGGAAGATTCATGCCTTAAGTAGGGGCTGCTGGTGTACTAATTATGTAGTGATGGCAGTCTCTGTATAATAGCAATTTTCACTCAATTACTCAGTGCACAGTGTCACTATTATAACCCAATTAATTTTAAATAACATTCTAATTTAAAAGAAGGCAATATGTTGCATTTCCGCAAGTTATCTATAGTGTTATGATGGTTAATTTAGCTAACTCTCTTTAGAGTTGCATTACACAGTGATGCAAACAAACCAGTGAAAAATAGCGTGACAAAAAATGACTGCGTCTTTCCAGTGCCGAAAGCTTCTGAGGTTGTGCATTGTATGGTTTTCTCAGGGTCTGTTGTGGTAAGATGCGGACCAGAGGACATTTTAAGCCACTATTTAATTGGAGGGTGGTGTTCTGCTATACCTGTAGTTTAAGGGGTACATAAAAGAAAACTATCAACTAAGGTTAGTAGACCATTAAATGAAAATTCAATGTTCAGTTTCCATTGGTGATTTAGGATTACATTTCACTCATAATTAACAGGGTTTTAACTAAAGTTCTTTCCTGAAGACACAAGAACACAGCCATGGTGAATATTAACAATAGGCTGCTAATTAACAGCTTCATTTTATCTATGGGAATTGTAAGCTTATGGTGTAACATGTAAGTAAACAAAATACATAGGTCAAAGCAGTGGGTTAGTTCTTCTAAATGGGGGAAAAAAAAAGAAAAAAAGGTTTGTATCACTGACACGAACTTACCCATTTTATGCATCGAACAGAATTTGATTTTGGCCTGAGCGTGAGGCATTTGTTAAGGTAGCGGTGGCTGAGCAGGTCCCTGCCGTTGCCTGGCACTTAATCCAGCTGGTGACGCGCGCAGCTGGTGAGCCCAGATACCCCAATGAGCACGTGTTTGTAACTGGAGAAAAATGGAAAAGAAGTACTGGGCTGGCAGGAAAGCTGTTCCGTCAGCCTTTGGTGGAAGCAGAGGATTGCCAGCCCCGGCAGCCCTGGCGTATCTGTGACTCTGACACGTGGCTTTGGGGCGAACACGGAGTTATTGCCATGAGAGCGAGTGTCTTCCCTTAGGAAGAAGCAAAGCCCACCTGACAGCCTGTGGCTAGGAAGAAATTAATTGAGAAGTGAGCAAACTGCTAACCTTATGCCCGGCCTTGATGCAAGCAGCAATGACAACCTCTTTATGCCCAGATTTTGCTGTCACTTGGTGGTGAGGTTTCCATCTGGACTCTGTGAGATGTTTTTAGATTTAAACTGACTGACTGGAAGAATTTGGTGGAATAACTCCATTTGCAGCACTCCAAATTGCACAGGGCTGTTACCTGGTAAACTATTTAAGAAATACTTCTAAATGTGAGTTATTTGTCTTTGTTTGTTTGTTTGACTAGAAGAAAACACCTCACCTGTTTTCCACCTGCAGAATTTGCTTTCCATTATGACTCTAAGTTATTTCCATGCTAAGGTTGCATGGTTTTTCTGTTAGGATGTGTTGGTGCTGTTACCAAACTTCCCTCCAGTTGGGAAATACAAACCCGAGGAATTTTATAGCTGCTATACAAAAATCCATGTTTTAACTCCCAGATCTCTCTTATAAGGGTTTTCTGTAGCACCCATCACTGCGGTGTGTGTTTAACTGGCACTGTGATGATTTAGTCATTTTAAGAAAGAGGTGGAAGCAAACATGTTTAAAGTATACCCAATGGACGGAGTCAGATACTCATTAACAGTATCTTCAAACCATAATCAGTTAGCCTTGGAGAACATGTTTTATCTTGCTCTCAGCCAACCTTTCTGCCCGCAAGTGATTTGCACTCTTATTGAACAAAGTTGGTAGCAGAATGGATAATAACAAGTCTGAAAATGCTCTGTGGTCTTGAAAGTAAAAAAAAACCTGGGCTCAGGGACAGCAAAGCTAGAGTTTAGAGCAGAAAGTAAAGAACATTAGAAGGTCAGGGCTATTGAAAGTTACAGCACTAAGATTATGTCATTGGATAATAAATCTTTATTGTAAGGGAAAAGGTAGGAAAATATACCTGGGGCCCTTCCATTTGCTTTCTCTAGAGCGGAGATCTGTTTACCCTCTTTACCATTTCTTAATGGTGAAAGATGGCACATCTCAATTATTACTGTGGGGAAGCAATGATTAGGGGAAAATATAATACACTGTGAACGTCTGCTGCTGTCATAATCACAGCATCACTACTACTTGGCTGTAATAATTTTGGCTTTGATAATGTTGTAAGATATTTGCAGAAAGAAGATAAAGGAATAAGCGAAGATCAACAGCGTGAGCAGCTACTGACCTCGTGAAATAGGCATATGGTTAGTGGTTGCTTCTGCTTTATAAACCCCCTCTTGGCTCGCACTGCTGCACTCTTGTGCTTCTCACTAGAGAATTAAATTTTGGTATGTTTCAGGATTTTGTCTTTTTATAATTATCTTTTTTAGGTCCAGCATCAAAATGGCTCATTAAAGTGGTGAGTTCTCTCTAAATTATGTGCTGTACGAATGCAGTGATTCAAGGGACTCTTGTGTAGATATGCAGCTAGTGGGGTGGGTACCGGGGCTCTATCTTTACAGCTTGTTAGGCAAAAGAGAAGCTGGCACTTTGTGCACGGTAGATGACCGCTTGTTTCATTTTCCAGACGGTATGTATCAGGCAGAATTGTTCTTCCGTCTCATTAGAAAGTTGCAGACCTGATCTGAAAGGAACCACCTTGATCTCCTTTTCTCCCCTGTTGTGTTCAGTGCACAGTTGGTGTTTGTTTAGTTATAGTTACTCATTTACATGTTTTAATAACATGCTAACCATCTATTTTATATCTGAATTTATTAGATGTAATAGGGTTTACAGGGAAAATTTTGTACAGCCACCACTGGATGTTTCTCTTTCCTTAGCTTTATAATTTAACTCCAGTGCATTGTTACATTTTCATGAGAAACCTAATGATAGCACAACACACTCTTAACTAAAAAATTCCTTTATTTTGCTATTTAAAATTTGTATTTAAGTGGTCTATTTTCCCACTTTAAATAATGAACAGTAAATGAGGGCATATACATCTTTCCTCTGTGATGTTTAATTGGCATGGTTATCAAATTATCCTTAAAGATTGTTTGTGACAGAGCATGAATTAGAGTCAAACTTAGTAAGCAGGAGGTGGATTTATGCTCATAAACTGTTATTGAGGGAGAAAAACTATCTGGAGTGGAATTGCACTATCCATGAGTGAAAGCTAAAGGGTTTCCTGAAGGATATACTTGGATTGCACCAAAGCAAGACTGACAAAGGGCAACTTAAAGGCAAGATGTGAACATACTGTGCCTAAAATATATGGTCGGCATTCCTTCCTGCATCACCTTAGGAGGCCTAGAATGGTGTGTTGGGGTGTGGTGGGTGTGTGGTGGCGTTCTGTTTTGTTTTCTTTTTAATCTAAATCTGTGAGATCAGAGCTAATCTCACTACCATGGAGGAGGAGAAACCTTCACGTGGAAAGGGCTACATATGGCCCAGCTACAACCCCTGTGCGACTTCAGCAGCGGGTAATTTGAAATTGGATGGAGTTGTGCTTACTTTTTGACTATATTGTTTAAGTGAAGTTTAACAATACTTAGTTAACGTGTAGCAGCACTGCACTTGACCTAAATTGTTTTTTTGAAAAAGTATTGAACACTGCTCTTTAATTTGGTGCAAGCATCTTTAAAAATACTGCATTGGTACTATCCCCTTTAACTAGTATTGTTGAAATGTCAGCTTTGATAGACATGTGTAGTTTTGTTCTGTGTCTGGATTTGAGCTGAAATATGACAGTTATTGACTTTAATATGACTTAGCTCTCTCTTCAATCCCAAGCTTTAGGTATTCATGTTAATTAAAATGCATAGTAATGACAAACTGGTGAATAGTTACAATGTAAAATGTCAATTATCCTATTTTTGAATGCATTTGAAATAATAAGCGGATTCATCAAGCCACAAGTCTCCAACTAAACAGATGTCTGTGATGTAAATGGATGGGAAGAGTGAGTGCCGTAAGTCCTACAGAAATTTGTCAAGCCTCTAAAGATCGCTATACCTTAGCTGTTAAGTCTGTTAAGGCTTAAGACTTGTCCACAGAAAAAGCAGGTTTGGCTGTCTCTGCACGCCGGCACTGCTCTGCGAGGTGTCAGCAGGCTGTTGGTCTTTGGTGCAGAGCGCTGATGGAGATGCTGCTTTAGTAGTTCGGGCTGCTCCCGGGGTACAGAGAGGCACAGAAACCGGCTGTTAGTTGTAAGTTCAGGCCCCCGTGTAGTAATGGGATGTTTGAGGTTTGTGGGTTTTTAGGTTTTTTTTTCTTTAAACTATTGTTCTATCTAAAGTACTAGGTAGTGCTAATGATGGGTTCTTTTTTTCACAGTCTAAAGAACTGAAGTGTTTTTAATATGGCAAAGATAAAAACGAGTGACTGCAGGAGTGACTTCTGAAGTGAGGAAGTTCTCTCTTTTGGTCAGTCTCTACCAGCAGGCGGGTAGGAAACGCTCGCCCTTTGAGCAAATTGGGATACATTTACAGGCATTTGATCTCTGCTGAACTGGTGTAACCATATGAAACCTCTTCTATTATTAACTCTGTCTGCTTCAAATAATTCAGGACCAGCGATGTCAAGCCACTTTGTGATACAGCTTGCCTACAATATTAAATTTTCAGCAGCTGCATTTTAATCGGCTGACAGTTCAAAAGCGTGGTGTTGGCTTGTGTTTAAGGAATCCAGATTTGACTGCTTTAGAACTACCTTGTGTTTGGAAACACACCAACGCGTGCAGGCTGTGATCAGATAGTCTAAATGCATTTTCTTGCCCAGCTAATACACTCTATGGCTTCACCAGCTAAGGGCAGGCTGCCTGCCTAACGTACAAGAACTAAGGCAAGCATAGGCATGTATGTACATGATTAATATATTAAAGTGCTGTGCTATTAATACCAGAATTTTGTGAGATTTAGGGATGGGTGAGATGATGTCAGAAGCAACTTTCAGCTAGAAATAATAGTGATTGGAAACGGGTATTTCCACATTGATTTCTTTTTAGTAGGATTCTGTTTCCAAATTCATGAATGTTTTCAAGTATTCAGTCGGTTGGATTTCTTTTTCCCCAGAGACTTTCAGACGCACTTGTATCCATTCAGGGTTTGGAAAATTATTACAAACACAGGGTGTAACAAAAGACTGTCTTTTTATGAAAAATAACAAGCAGAATATTGGCTTATGTCTTTGTATACAGACCATGTTGTAATCACGCGTAGGACTCATTAAAAGCACTATGCTAGGTTTATAAAGCCCTGTCTGGTATGGTGAAGGGAAAGCACTGCAGGTGAAATAAAGAGAATAGAGTGCATGTCTCAACGAAGAGCAATGGGATAATACAGAGGGAAGTAGCATTTTTTTGTCCTCTTCTGACCCCACAACTGACAGGTGCGGACCTGGTATCAAATCACAACTTAGAATAGCTTCAAGAGAAATGTTTAGGTGTGCTTACACGCATAGTAATTCCTTAGGCTGAAGTTAAGACTCGGTAACATATGCACTGTCTTGTCCTTAAAACTTGAAAGACATTGTGTGAACAGTGTACCCCAGGTGCTGTTGTTCTTAGTTAAATGGTCAGTTAATGATGTAGGTAACTGTGTTGTTTAGAAACCTTAACTGTTTTTGGAGTAACAGTTGTGCATTTTACAGGGTTTTTTGTAAGGGAAATCTTTGTATAGCACTCAGAAAGTCCCTCATATCTAATGTTGTGCTTTCAGCAGTAGATGGAAACACAGCTGATTCATTAATTGGCTGGTGTAGATAAGCTGCAGTTGTGAAGAAGATGGAGGAGTAGAGAACCAGGGGAAGATGACATCTGGTAACACTGGGAAGAGGAAGTGGAATTGTTTGCAATCTGAGAAAAGGATCCTGCCAGGAATGTGAAAAGTATAAAGTCTGAAATATTGGTGGCTCTCAACTAATCTACAGAAATGTTCTTGGTCTTTAAGGTTTTCTTCTGCTTCATTTATGTGCTGTGTCTCCAGTTGTCTTATATCTGAGAAAAAGCAACTGCCAGCGGTCAATGATTAAGGCAACAGAAGTTTTTCTTAGGCCTTTGAAATCTCTGCTTTGCAGTAAAGGATCCCTGCTGATTGACTCCCCCCATATAATACATGAGTGTGAAGCCTGTACCACGTAATTCATCTGTTCTCATCTACTTGCATGAAAAGGTTCACTATCTCCTTCTGTGAGAAGTCATAGCAAGCATAAATTTCACCCATTCCTCACATTAAAAAAAAAAAAAAAAAAAAANAAAAAAAAAAGCTGTGTCAGACATACGAAAGGAAAACCAGAAAAAGTCTGATTTTAACTAACTGACCTTTACCAGGACTTGACAAAGTGCCCCACAGCACTCTGTGGGACACAGAAAGACTGCAAAGGCTACTGTGCTTCATTAAAAATGGATGAACACAACTTATTTTGCATATAAGGTCATAATCTATTAGATGAGTAACTGGGATTTTACACACTTAATGCATGGAATTGGATTTCTGTTTTGCATTTACTGGTACAAATGTATGTATTCTTAAAGAATCCATCACCATTAATTGAGTTGCTAGTGAGCCCCCAGAATGTGTGTGCCTCTGCAGTGGTCACCCTGTTCTCGTTGTCCGACCATAGCTTGGCGTCAGGTTCTGTGACAGTTTGACATTCCTGTGTTAGCTGACTACCAAACATAGTCCAGCTCCCCTCAAACACTGTAGGGCGTCAGTGAATCTAACCTGTTGTGAAAGAGCTTCTTTGAACAAAGTTGCTCTTTCTACCACCCCAGACCCCCCAAATACCCAGCAGAAAATCACAAGGAGTCAGTAAATATGTGAGGCCAGACAAGGCTGTGCTTACATCTGTCGTCTTGCTTCTGCTCACTGAAATGTCTTTGTGCCTCAAGCAACTGGAAATTAGCAGTTTTGAATGTCAAGTGTTGGGTTTTGTACTTGGCAGGTAAGCAGCATAAACTCGTACAGCGCTGGTGTTGCAGCCTTTTACCAATTTCTGCCTCATCGTGAAAGGCGCGTCTTCCAGCTGTAGAACTACTATTGCTGGAAGACCATTATTGTTGGCCAGATGTAATGTAGAGACTTGCCAGAAAATAACACAAACGTGGATATTCAAGTTGTAGTTTCTCAATCAAAAGGAGAGCACGCAGTTCTAGGTGTCTGGGTGGCCAAATGTGGTAATTGTCCAGGCATTCAGGAGCGGGGACAAGTCCATGCGGGTCCATGCCTGAGAAAGCCCTGCTGTGATTTTCAGTCGAGGAATTACCTCAATTTCGAGTTCAAAGGTCAAAACCACTCCACTCTCAACAAGCATATGGGAGCTCAAGAGTTCTGAGCCATCTGCCTTCTGTCCGTGAGGGATGGTCTTGGCTCGTGGTGTCAGTCATCACTTGGAACTGGTTTTTCTCTGCATGTCTCAAGTTGTTCTGGTACTGAAGCCTGTGCTTGACTGGAACGCAACGCAGAGCTGGAAGGCAGTTTAGCGTAGTGAACAGAACACACATTAGAGCTGTAACATAACAAAATGTTCTAGCACTACTGTTGGCCTCCTGAATGTGGCTGAGGTCATTTATTTACAGGCAAGCCGCTTGCTTGTAAAAAAGAGAAGTGACACAAGGGGATATCGACACTGGCTTTCCTTGCATTAGGTTTTCAGCTCTACTTACGAAAATGTTATAGGAGCTCCATGTTATTTATCGCTTGCATATTAGTAACAAAATTAATGAATTATACAGTGAAAAGTGATGATTACAAGCTTGTTCCTGGAGTTTGGGAGAAATTAAAATTCATATGTGACTAAATTAAGGTGTTTTGGTGAATTCTCATCTTATTAAAGACATGTAAAGAACTGCATGGTATTAGTAATAGGAAATGAAATCGTTTCTTTAGGTCTGAAAGCCCATAAGACTATTTAAACCAAGGTGCAGTACGTCACCTCTGCAGATTTCAGGCCAGCTGGCAATGCTTTGTATTTATATTAGGACAGTTAATACAAACCCCTTGCTAAAGGGTTGTTGGTTTCGGGGGTTTGTTTTGTTTTGGTTTGGTTTGGTTAGAGATGTTGTGGTTTTGGTTGGGTTTTTTTTTGAGCAAAGGCATAAAGTGACCTTCTTTTCCTTTCCAGTCTTTTGAATTAAACAATTATGGACATTAGAAAGTGCAACTGAACAGCTTAACAGTTTATCTTAATGCTTACTCTCTCAGAAAAGGATTTAATCTGCTAGGGGAAAAAAAAAAAGTTATTTATCCTTGTGTGTTCTTGTGTACTGGCTGATCCCACCCACATTCCTTAGCAAAACTCGAAGCAGTATAATATTGGCTCTCAAGTTTTGCTGTTCCCTCACTTGATTGTTGTAGCCAAACACTGGCTGAGGATGATTTCAAAACTGAAAACTTTCAGTGGGTGGCCTCATCGTGGAGCTCTGCAAGCTCCAACCCCACACACTGTTGGTAAAGGTTTCCCAGAGTCTTCCTCCTGCCCCGTCACTCTCCCCTCCTCCTTTTTGCCGGCTCTGGTCAGAGGTAATCCTCTATTATCCCACCAGCTTTACTTATCTCTCTAAATACTTTTTCTTTGCTCTGGATGTGAAGGGATTGGGTTATAACAAAAAGCTGAATTTTATTTAATTTTAAATATCTCATTTTGCGGAAAATGATGGCATGACCTGTGCCATTCATGCTCACTTCAGGCAGAAGGTTTAAATGTGGAGGTAGTGGCTTGCTGTACTGATCCTGGTTTTCAGACAGGTTGTAGCATATAATTATTGCGGTTCTGTCTTTCCAAGGGAGTGTTCACTATTACTTTAAGTGATATTTTTTCTTTTATCCCCCCTCCCCCCCATTTGTTTTATTCATGGGCTTCAGTGCTTCTCTAAATGTTGGCAGCGCACAGCCTTCCTACAGGTGCCACTAACACTGCTTGCTGTGCCCGAGAGCTGGTGGCACAGCGGGAGTCGGAGCGGAGACGAGTACAAACGTGTAGTGCAGGAAAGGTAAACCTTACCGGGATGCCAGGGAGAAAGCAGTTAGTTAGCAATTACTGTTTCTCTTTGTTGCTGTTTTCAAATAAAGCCTGTTTATAATCCCTTCCCCGAATATATCACAAGGAGTATCCTAGTTCAGTAGTTGCACTGAAATCAAATTAGCACGCTTGTTTATTTTAATCCCTGTTGCACTTCCATTTTCAATTGGGAAGAAGGGGAAGAGTGTTCAGAACTCAAGGTAACAACAGCTCGATCGCATTCTACCCTTTGGACAAACTAGACTAGTGTGTACTTTGAATGTGCACTTCTCTTGAAACCTGCATTTAGCAGCAAAAACTACCGCAAGACAGCATGTTTTGGTCAGCGTGTTTTGACAGCGGTTCATACTTCAGTTACCTCTTATTAGAGTCTAAAAGAAGAAACTTAATTTTCCTTGAAGCATGGTTGACTACTTTGTCATAATAAGTCAACTAATCTCTTGTATGTGTTAGGAAATACAAATGTTAAGTTTGAATAGCATTTGTTTATTTTTACATAAGAAATATAGGTAAGACTATAAGTAAGAAATAGTATGTAAGAAACTATTCCTTACCTATTTCATTTTGTTATCTCTAAACTGTGGGATATAAACCAAAAATTTCCTCGATCACCATGGTGTTTCTGCCGCAGTAATTTCTCCTAATAAACCTTCCTCTGCCCTTACTGCCTCTGAACAAGAAATTGCTTTGAGCTATTAATTATACTTTTTTTTTCTTTTTGTCCCTAGCTCACTCTCATTCTTCTGTTATCTCTGTAGGGCAGCAAATCATAGTTCAGATAGACGAGGTATCTTTACCATTTAAAACGTTACAAGTTTCAGTGTTTATCATAAGCATCCCTTTTGTTAGGGTGGGTAATGTTATTTAACGTTGGCCAGCAGACTCCGAAGGTGCTGGGAAGGGAGGGCGCAGGTGGTGTGATTGTGCAACTTCTTCAGAAACTGAACGGCAAAAGTGCTGTCCCCTGTTACCTTTGCCCTGTGTGGGTCCTGTCACCTTGGTTTGTAATGGATATCCTCTGCGAAGTCTCCTCGATGTGGTTTAAAACACCTAAAGCCAATTATCAGCTCTGCCGTTCACTACAGGTTACTGCCTCTTTGCAGGGCGGTAGTTGGGGACCTCCCCTGGTGCCTCAGCTTCCCGGTCTTCATGGTATTTTGTTAAGTTGGACTCGAGACGACAGTAGAGATGCAGGGGCACCTACGATTAGTAATGTCTTCAGCCTCTCCAGCCTGAGAATGCCCGTCAGAGCTGTGGGATATTTTGCTCCTAGCTGAATTTTCCCAGTATGTTTGTGCCTCCCAGAATCTGTCTTAACCAACTAGGTTTTAATGCAGGCTGGTGTTTGTTTACTCTTCATTTATAATGCTTCCAGTCAGTAGTGATCTTCGCTTCTGTTCTTGTATTCAATACGGGGTGTTTTCTCCCAACCGCTAATCGCTTTCTTTTTTAATTTGGAAGTTGAATTCCAGATGTCAGCATGCAAAGGGAAGAAAGGTATTGCTGTACTTGGTGGTTACAAAGATAACGTGCATATCCTGGAGGTGTTCAAGGCCAGGTTGGACGGGGCTTGGAGCAACCTGGGCTGGGGGGAGGTGTCCCTGCCCAGGGCAGGGGCGTTGGAACGAGATGGTCTTCAAGGTCACTTCCAACCCAAACCGTTCTGTGATTCTATGATTCTGTAGGGAGAAATTCCTAGTAGAAAGGTGAAAACAAGTAAGCCAGTATCTAGAGGAATCTCTGTTGTCTGTTTCAGGACTGAAGTTCTGTCCTCATGGACGCCAATAATATAATTTGCAGTGAATTCACTGTAGCTATAATTTCTGTATGACTTGCGCAGTAAGTCTCTAAGGAGAGTACAAAGCTGTATGGTCAGCTTTGAATTTTCAAATTACAGCATCTGAGAGGATGGGCAAAGGCACATCTTGATGAAGAGGGTCCTGAGTCGTGATGGCTATAGCTAATCCCCTTTTGGAATTTTGCTCAAATTGTGAAGCAGCTGTAAAATTTTGGATTTAATGTGTGGTACCTGGAGAATTTCAGTCCAAAAATACAGTACATGGTTATCCAAAACTGGTTCTAGGAATCATAAAATTCATTTGCTGTGTCCTGACAAAGATGATAACATATCCAGCTGCGTTAGTGCTTTCTAAATTGAGATCTTAATCTAGAAATATTATGAAGATGATTTTAAAAAAATAAAAGATTTAGTAACAGATACATTTCCTTGGATTTATCTCTTATTTAATATTGTAGCAGACAAGACTTTTATGTCAGAGGATCCTAAAACTAAGTTATTGTTAGAATTAATCACAAAAGAAGTTGTCATGCCTACCAAGCACCCAGAACCAATCAGTAGCATTTCAATCTTTCTCAGGTTTAAATCTCATAAAATTCTCAGCCATCCGTGCTTAATATCATGCAGCCCGTGAGCACTGCTGCGGTGCCGGCAGCGCGAGGCAGCCCTGCTACAGCTGCATGTTACCTGCCTACCAGGGAAACCCTGTCCTGGAAATGGGAACTGAGCACTTGTTTAGTGTTGTGTGTGTTCACAAATATGTGCCGTACACCCATCAGCTCTTCTGTCAAACTCTTTAGAAGCTTGTCTAGAAATTAAGCGGCTTTAGTTTTCCTTTTGCCTTTTGAGAGCTTGGTTTGTAAGTGGGTCAGTTGTCCCTGGGGAAATCCCAGCCCAAGCAAGGAGCGGCAGAAGAGGCAGGGCTTGGGAGCAGGGGGGAGCTGGGGGGGCAGCAGCCCGGGGGAGGCGGCAGAGGGAAAGCCGTGGGGGCCGCAGGGGTGTTGCGAGCTGGAGAAGGGAAAGGGCAGCGCGTGAATTGAGGCCCAAGGAAATCGGCTGGGGGATCAGCGTAGAGGGAGGACGTCGTGCAGGGTCTTAGGGCTGTAACTTTTGGTGTGTGGCTATCTACCCAGCCGCGAGACACACGGCAAAAGGAGAAATTAGCTCAGCGGTTGTCTTGTTTTGTATATCGCTTCATTACTATTTGCAACAGTCACTGTAGAAAACATCTTGAGCAGGTTGATGAGGATGTCAGGTGTGCAGACTCTTCCTATCCACTAGAATTCCTTCATGCAATTTTAAGCTGGGCTACTTATCTGCTGCATTGCTGCGGGCTCGCTGATCCACAACTCCCAGGAAAGAGATGTTAGCTCTTACACGTATTGGATCCCTCTTCCTGTGCGTTCTCCCATCCACACAGAGTACTCCTTCCTGAGCGTCTGGCGATACTACAGACTAATTCTCTGACGCTCCTTTCAAATCTAGTCCCAAAAGAACTTCTGACTGCATAGATGCAGCATTCCAGAATCTATTATTCTGTCAGGTTTCTTTGTCAAAACAGGTGATGTCCTCACTAAAAGTAAAAACCTTTGGCAAATTTTATTATAGAATATAATGTGTGGTACATCATCCCTTGTGTAAGACTTCCTGATAATGAAATTACCAAAAAACCCCACAAACCTAACCCCCAAAACCCACAACCTCCTGAAATATCTCTCAGAAAAATTCTGTCAATATGTATTTTTATGCTTGTGTTGCTTTGTGTTTGCTGTGTGCTCGGTCACAAGATTGTTCCGGGATCAACCCTCGTAAAAATAATTTAGAACTCCATGTAGGTTTTAGACTGTACTTACGGTGCAGAGCACCTTCGCTTTTCCATAGTCTTTGTTCTGTCACATTTTTCCCAGTTCTTTTACCCTCCCTAGATCCCCATGGATTATGACTTCAGATGCAGTCTGATGAGTGTTTTAGTGAGAAAATAGTGAAAGCAGTGTTGTGGAGCTTACAGGAGATCACTACCCTGACACCGTCGCTGTAGTGAGAGCGCGAGGAGGGCTTCCTCCTCCTTTCAAGAGAGATTTCTCATAAGGAGTAGTGTTTCGCTTAATTAAGAGAATATGTTTAAAAGAGTAAATGTGCTTCAAAGCATCCCAGAGAGGAGCCTGCAGAGATGCGTGTTGGCCGTTCTCTAGCTGGATCAAAGCGGCCCAGAGACATTAGGCAGGTTTCTGCCTTTTGCCGGGTTAGTCTCTGTTGGTGCAGCGGAGCTGACTGCGTGAAAGCCTGAGCAGCCGCTGCTGCAATGGTTGAACAGTGGCCAAAGCTGATTTGTTAGACAACGCAGGGAGAACAATGACTTATCTGCTATGAAACTGCAACAGCTGGCCCGAAAATTAAGAAATAAATGATAAATTAGATAAAATGAGATCCTAATTTTGTTATGGGGATAAGAGGATCTTACTGCAGCAAAATTTGCTAAACCCACTGAGTAACAGAATAAATACCATGAAGAATTCTGATGTGTTAGTCACCAGTACTGTTGCTAACCAGAGACACGGACTTGTGGCAGTGGTTTGTATCTTTCCATAGCATTTTCCAGTTAAAAGGTGTGCTCTTTCCTTATTCCTGCCAGGTTTTGTTCAGTAGACCTAAGCAGTTGCAGTGTTGGTGTCACCATACTTGCAGTACTGTCCCCATGTAAGTTTTGCATCTCTGCTCAGAGTTTTGAGTGACAGGTTGAACAACTGAAAACAACCCTCCTTCAAAGTTCTGTTAAAATACTTTGTTATTTATATTTAATCTGCTTTTTTGTGTTTTGATTTAATGTAATGGCTTTTTGAAATCTAGAGGGTATGGGATCACATACTTTCACTCGGACAGAAATTGAAAATGTAATAACGCTGTGAACTCCTGGATCTTATTGATTCTTTGTGTGTAGGGGTCACTCACCTTCTCAATGGTTACAGAGAGCAGCCGTCATATGCAAGAGCTCTGTCTGTAAGACTCTAGCTCAATGCCACCTCAAAATTGGGCTTTAAAAATTGGCACCAGCTGTGTGTCCAAAGCTGGCTGTCTTTTACCATTGTGGTCCATCTAGTTTTCTGCTGCTACCCCTTTGCAGTGCTTAATACATCTTCATTGCTTTAATACAATATTGATAACAGTACAAACAATGTTACACAGTTTTGTTTAGCTTTGGAGAGGCCTTTTTTTCTACTGGATTGCTCATTTCTGTGTTTTGCCCTGTTATTAACAAATGGTGTTCCAGCTTGATGACGCATCAAGTTTGAGAAGCTCATTTCAAACTGCTATAACATCCCATCTGACCTATGGAAACTATGGTGCAAGCACTTCACTGAGTTTCTGAAAAGATTTTTTGGGGGGTTTAATTCACTGTTTTGTTTTGGTTTTGTTAAAAATTGGTTTATTTCTAAGTGTATTCTCAAGGTATACTTAGCATATACACAGTATACTGCGAAGTATATAAGATTTGTCAAGAGAACTTTCCAGGAAAATTCTGCTATATAAAAAAAAAGCTGCTGAAATATTGATCGTATGTTACTTGAAATATCTTGTGACTAATGGACCAGATACTGTACCAGCAGGTATTCTTTCAAATAACTTAATGAAGTAGCAACTGATAACATTGTGTGATGTTACTTCTGGAAATAGTTGCAAGCAGCAGCAATGTTGATTAGCTGACCTTTTGCCTTTCTAGTGCTGAATTACTAAAATCATAGTGAAACTGTTGCATAAGTACACATAATATCTAAGAATAAAAATAATTATTATTTTTTTTTGTCTGGAGATAATGCAACTTAAACTTTTCCCACGTTTTCACTGAGATTTCGGTTTCATCTGTTTGTGGATCTCTTTTATCTAGGTCCTCTGTGTATGAGTATTTTGCTAATTTGCAGAAGGCTGAAAAAAATGTATGTGAATGCACAAAGGTAAGATATTTATTAAAACAGAAGCGTGTGCTGCTAGTACAAGACAGCACAAATCTAAGCTGCATCTTGGAATCTTAGAAAAGCCTGGATACGTATTCTGGGTCTTGTCTCAGTGTTTGACATAAACCAGAACTATGAGGAACCAAAGTTTGCCACCGTTTTGTTTTTTTTTTTTCTTTAAGAAAAAGTAATTGTCTTAAATCCAAAGGTAAATTCCTGTCCCTTACCTTTTAAAACTGCATTTTAGTATTGATTTTTGTTTTATTTTGCTTTATAGTCTTTAACAAACCCGGGAATACCAGCTGCTGCAGATCTTGCCCTACAGGATTAGCCATAGGGGAAATAGTTTGGGTTGGGTGTGGTTTGTTGTTTCGGTCTTGTGGTTTTGTGGGTTTTGGGTTTGAGTTTTTTTATTTATTTTTTTATTTTTATTTTTGAAACTGCACAACAGGATGTAGATCAAAATTGACATGGAAATAGTATTGTCAGAAGTGGAGGGGTTTTTCTGGGGCAACAGTCATGATGTACGGTGGGAAATGAGCTGTGGCAGGTAAGAAGTTTGCGTGTCCAATTTCGAGACCAAAGCCTTGATGAATGTTAGGTGGACTGCTCGCTGAGCCCTCCGTGCTGCTGGTGCTGCTTTAGCCTAAATGTGCCAATTGGAATCTTGTAGATTTTCTGGGCTGTAGGTGGTTATGCTAAAAATATGGATCTTGGAGAAATCAGATGTCTGTACCTAAAATCATATACTTTGTGTTTATTTTCCTAAATCACACAGTTCCTACTTGAGAGAATGGAACTACTATTTTTGTATTTTGACAGTTATATTTAATAGTGTTCTAAAGCTTATGTTTCTTACCACGAGGCTGTTTGTTTAGGGAGAACTGAAACTTCTGATTCCATATTCGGCTAAAATGATTGTGTTTGTTTAATATATGTGTAGCGTATCTGGTATGTACTGTACACTTGTCTAAAATAATTGAAATGAGATTTTTGTTTGGTCTTGCAAGATTTGTCAGAGGACCTGATATAGTTATGCTTCTGTTTATTATAGGAAAGATGTTTAAAAGATTCAGATTATTATCCATAATTTGGTGGTAAAAGTAAAATAATGAAATAGATATATTTCCTTGGCTCCAAGCCTTTAGTTTTGCACTTGAAATGTTAAAGGAACTATAAAATTGCTAATTTGCATCCCCAGAAATATGGAACAGCTGTTTATTGGGAAAAGGTCTTTAGTCCTTTACTGAAATTGAGGAAGTAGTTTCACAAGATGCACATACTGTAGCACTGATCGCAACTCGAAGGCCTAGGTCAGAATTCATTTTAAAACTGAGTTAATCCCAATCCTGAATACTAGATGAACAGGACTACGGGAAATTTTTCAACACAGGTTTTCCTTTATGAGTATAGTTTTCAAGTTTAAAACTTGGATTTATTCTGTCACTCAGTCACTTGGGAACATAAGCTATGGGGTTTTGTGCCTGTCATATGGTACGGCCAAATCAAGATGCAGATATGCTGAACTGTACCTTTGTGGATACAAAATATTGCCACAGAAATACTTGGACCTTTTCCCAAAACTACTCCAGAAGACAAATCAGAATAAGAGTATATTTCTTCTGAACCTAGAAATAGTAATGAGGAACGACATGAATGATTAATATGGGAGAAGTTACCCAGCCTTTGAGAGCGCTGAATGCTCTTTCCCGACTTCTGCGCTTATGAATGTGGGTTAAAGAAAACATCGCTGAGAAAACAAAACCGTTTGTTCTGCTCTTTTCATAGTACACCCATCTGCTTGAGGCAAGTCAAGAATTAGGAAGAACTGCATTTCCCTACCTTATGTAATAGAGAGAGGGCACAGGCTTTGGGACTCTGTATTTATGGCCCTGTATTTATGTATATGATGTCCTTCCTGTGGCAGCCCTGGTTTAACCTAAGCAGAAAAAGAGAATTTTATTTTTTTTTTAAGTGTGCCTGAGGGAGTTAGGTGCTCAGTTCCCTCTGCCTTTCGCTTGCTTGGCTTGGTGACTGAAAAGCCACCTGACAAGCAGACCGATTTAGCACAGCAAATTAAAATCCCACTGGGGGTGCCAATATAAGTCTACACAAAATAAACAGAGAATACTTTCTGAAATGCTGAGAAAAGGTGTAACAAACTTCAGCCTCTCGAGTTCCGGTAAAGTAGCAAAGTGGCCGTAGTGCATTGTTGTTTGGGTTGCACACAACCTGAAATAGTCTTGTATTATCACAATGCCTTCTGTGTCATCACGTCTGTATAAATAATACAATTTTTCATCCACACGTAGGGAAATAAGCATTTTGCTTGTGCGCTGCCAACGTTGTGTCCTCCAGTACCTCCTCATTTCACACTACCACGCGTAGCAAGTAAATTACAGCAAGGAAAGGGGGCAGCCTGGTATCCTGTGCTATAATCTGGCGATGGGCTTTTGTGTATGTGTAGACAGCTGCTGTTTATTCCTATCATGCATATTGCAGTGTTCTCAATTTTCCTCCCACACAAAGTTGTATTCTTGTATTCAGTTGAAAGGGCACTTAAAAAGCAGTATGTCACTTCACCCATGATTGCAGTCAATGTAACAAAGATTGTGTATTTTCCAGACCTGCAGTACAGCATCAAATACCTTTTTAATTTTGCTTAGCGAGTATTAAGGCCAGAAAGGTGAAGAAAATCTATTAGGACCTCTTATATGACTTAGTCCATAAATTACCACTGTGTGGAGCCCGGCTGGATATTTGGATGTGAGTTTGCATCTCTGCCTTGGGCGGGGGAAGAAATCACATCTTGAGGTCTTCTCATCATCTCTCTTGATAGTCTGCTCCACTGGTTGCTTGCCCTTACTTTTACAAGATGTGTCCTAATCCAGTTTAATTTTTGTTTGGATTCAGTATCCTGTTGGCTTCCTCTTACCTCATTAGAAAGCTTTCTTATTGCCCATCACTTTATTCCTGAAAAAGGGGCCTCTCTACTGTTTTACTGCGCAGCGCATCTCTCTGCAGAGCGGTTTGTGAAAGTCCAGGAAACAGTATTGACATGTCAGTGGGATGCTCCTCCTGATCTAATTAGCCTGTCTTCTGTCCCTCCCTCCTTCTTGTCTGTGTTTAATTAGCTCAGAGGCAGCACTGTGCTGGCATGGCTGTGGGGTTTCGTTAGGGAGTTGAGCTGGATTAGACTGGGTTAATGGCGCAGTGCTGTATTGCAGTGTTGGCACCGAAGCACACCGAGTCACCCCCTTTTCATGAGTTAAACAGACTGAACTTAAGTGTAAATGGAAGACTCTGTTTCTCCAGCACTCAAATAATACTCTACCGTAATGGGTCTGTTCATTCTGCACTTTCAAAAATGTGCTCAGAGGAGGTTTTAAACGTGTGAGGTTTTATAAATCTTGAAAACCTGGGTAGCATGGCTGCAAGAGAAGTTAGTAGGCTCCAATCTACTAACCTCGGGTGTCTGTAGCATTGTTTCCAGAAAAATGACGTATTACTCAATCTGTATAATTGGTGGCTTGGATGGGGTGGGGGAGGTTAACACCAAGTAATAGTCTTCATTTACAAGTTTACCTCTGAACTGCACAAGTTTGGGCAGTAGGTGAATATTATTAGTATTATATATTTTGCTGCATGGCACAAGTGACTTTTTTATGCTAGAAAGGGTTTAGGAAATAATTTTATCGAGTTGAACCTTGACGACTTTGTTGTGGTGACTTCCGTACTTTTTCCATTTACTGTCTTTCTAAAGTTTTCTTAACATGTGGTGTTTTCTCAGAGTACAGGTTTTATTTTCCAAACCTTTTATCATCTTGGATGCTTTTCTCTGAACTCCCTCTGATCTGTCCATCTCCGAAGCGTGCTGCTCCAAAACGCGCGCGCTCTGACTGAGATCTAATGGGACTTGGATAATCGTGCTTATTTTACATACTTAGTGCTGTGACCTAAATAGCATTCACTTTTCATGTGACAGTGTTTTATTGTTAACTTGTATTCAGTGTATTATCCAGTATGACATACAGCTCCGTCTCTGTGATGCCCCTGTATGGAATCTATTCACGGGGAAAATCCTAACGGCCTTGTTCAATTTAAACTTGTCGCATCTTCGAGCAAAGTCAGTTGATCTCAGTGGGAGTTGCCAGATTAAGACTGAACAAAGACCTCAGGATTTGGTTCCCTGTTGGTACATTTGTTTGTTCTTTTCAGCTGAAACCATTTGTCATTTGTTTCTATTGAATCATAGTACAAATTGATTTAATTATTTTAGTCCCTCAAGGTCTTTGACATCTTGCATACTGCTTAGGTGAGGTGTAATGGCTTGCAGTTCTCTTTCCCCTCTATTGCCTCATACTTAATAATAAGCAATAACAAGGTTGCTTTATTTGCGTTATAAATGCAAATTTGGATATTTTGAAGAGCCTGCTTGGTAGCCAAGTTTCGTCTCTTCGTCATTAAAACTTGCTGAAAACCCTAACTTTTTCAGGGGGCTGGGAAAAAAACTTCCAAAGAAAACAAACAAACAAAATCCCGGTATCACACAGATGTGTTTCTGGGGGGAAGAAACCATCCCCCCCAAAAAACCCAAACCAATTTGTGTTCTTAAAGACTCTCTATGTTTGCATGTTTAGAAACGAAGGTATTAAGTGAAAGAGGTAAGAGTTGAAGAAGAGGTAAGAGCTGATAAAGAATTCTTTTGTGCTTCTATTTTTGAGTAATATGGTATATAGAACTGTGTTCTATAGAACCCCTGTCCCCTTCATATTTGCATGAAACATATAAATATTTGAATTAATTGTATTTCATAGTGTACATATGTGCATTAGTGAATCATGTTTTAAGCTGATGATGCTTAAATCAATTGAAAAATACTGATACCTTGCAAAATCAGTATCTTAAAGATACTGAATCTGTATCTTTAAGAAGTAAAATTAATTATTAGAGTTGAGTCTATTCCTATATAACTTTTATTTTTTATTTTTAATAAACTGGCGAGGCAGCAGGGTGAAGGCATCTCTTGAGAATTTGTAGGTACAATTTGTAGGTACAATCAGCAGCTTTGTCGCTTTCCAGTATAACTAATCACCTCTTCAAATAGGCTGTGGGAGAAAAATAATACATGTGTAACCGTACCTTCCATATTGAAATACTCTTTGGGCTGTATGTGCCCATAGAACAGGTACCTAACCAGTGGTTTATTACCTCCCTAAAAACAATTTGATTCCTTAGCGATGTGTGTCCCACATCAGGGAGTTTTTTGAGAGCCGCAGTGTGTGTTTGCATGCTTCGATATCCACCCTAAAGCTGGGTGGGGGAGGTACGGCTGGAGGAAGGGGGGAATGACTAAGATGCCTTTGAGCCGGGCCTGATCCTCAGCTGTCCCACCAGCTGCTGGGGCCAGCGACAGCAAGAGCTAGGGAGTGGCATCCTTGAAATGCATCTTTGAATAGTAACGTTTTTATTTATCCGTTGAGTTTTCACTGGCTTTCTTCTGTGTTCTGAAGAAATTTAAATACACAAAGCATAGAATATATACGTATTCGGGATACCAAAAATAATTTAACAAACCAAAACAAAGCAAAAAAAAATTTTTTTTCAAAAGCTATAGATAGTTTAGCTCAGTTGGTGCTGCTTTCTTTAGCTCCAAGTGTGTATATATAATTATGAAGATCTGGGAAAAACTGAGATAATTGGTCAGAGAAAGATACATTGAGCTGTAAATTAAAGATTAAAAGGGATTAAAGACATACAGGTGTGGAAGACTGACCTATTTGAAGGACAGCTGTGCAGGTCTAGTGCTGTGACTATTGTCCCAGTATCTCCCATTACAGCAGATCCCGTGGTGGAATATCAGTCCATAGAAACATCAAGAATTGTATCAATTTGTCTGCTGTGGATACACATGAATATGAAAGAAAAATGCTGTCAATTTGAAGCTTATTCTGAGGTGTTCTTTGTTACCATCCCTTCCTTTACTGTCCCTTTTTGTCCCTTCCTACTATTCATAATTAAAAGGGGGAAAAAAAAAAGAGGGAGGTGGAAGAAGGAAAAAAAAAAAAAAAGAAGAAATCTTTCAAAGACCTTTGGCTCTAATTAGATTTTCATTAAGGTTTTATAAAATCTATTAGACAAAGCCTCATAAGAAATGGGAGCGCAATTCATGGAGATGATTAACAAATTTGCTTAATGAACTTATCTGGAACCTCTCAGACCCACTGTGGAGTTCTCACTACCCTGAAGTGTTAGAAAGAAACACATCCAGTATGACAGTTCAGAACCGTATACGAAGTAAAAATGAGATCAGATGGTCTCAGCCTTGTTCGTACTTTTTCGAGAGTGCACATCAACAAGCCATACTGAACTGTCACTAATTTGACAGCTGTAGCAGTGAAAAGCCCCATAAAGCCAGAATAAGACACTGGGATTTGTGCCAGCTGAAGGCAGTTTTACCTTGAAAAGACTGACTCTGGGCTGTGCGATTGAACAAGGAGCCGAACATGGCTGAGCTCTTATCTTTCATTTGCATAGGAACTAAAGAGGAAGCAGCTGCTTAGTTCTATTTTGCTATTTGTTTGCACTAGTGTAAATACCAGTATTGTGATACTAGACTAATCTGCACAACAGACAGCCAAATCAAGACCAGAACCGCCAAACCAGAAGGTACTCTCAAAAATTACAAAAATTAAGTCGGAGGAGGGAATTAAGAAATTGCTTTAATTTTCACAGCTATAGGATGCTCAGATTACAATTTTTAAAACTTTAAGACTACTGTATGATTAATGCAGCTGATATACATATGACAGCTCAAAGCATTAAAAAAACAGTTCTTGATGTTAAGTAGGTACAGATGGGGAAAGACCATCTAAACTCACTTTTTGTTTCAGGTGATGTGTTTTGTTTCTGACTGTTGTGGGATGTTTAGGTTTGAATAGCACAATGTGAAGTCTAAAAGCACAGGAAAAAGCAAAATTTCCTCCAGGAAATTGGACTTGGGTCGTCATGACAAACACCCATCAAAGTTACATTCTTCAAGAAATATTATTGAAATGTAGTAATTCCAGACAGGATTACCAGATCTTTGTGAGCTTGTAGGTAGGCAATGATTAGAACATGGCTACACCTTTTTCTGGCACTCCCTCAGCTTGCGCGTCATTTAATCTCAAGGTTGCAGTGATGTCTTTCTATTTCATTTTTGTCCTTTGTGAGACAGAATCTTGCCCCGTTCATTAAAGTGGCCCTGCCAGAGGAGTGGTCTCCTGTCCTTTTTATCTGAGTGTTGGAGGTTACTGCAGCGCCTGCCGGGAAGCCGTCTATCCTCTCCCAAAGGGATATCTCTGTCGCATCTACGTGTGCTTTGCCTTGGTGTGTGATAGGTAGATGTCACCCCTTGCAGTGTGACTGGTTAAGACACATTAAGATCATAGAATCATGGAATGGTTTGTGTTGGAAGGGACCTTGAAGATCA
>RSEF01000011.1:13675228-13700973 GCA_003993805.1 Himantopus leucocephalus | reverse complement strand
CAGCCCTCGCAGCATCTTTGTGGCCTCCTCTGGCCCCGCTCCACAGGTCCATGTCCTTCTTATGTTGGGGGCTGCAGAGCTGGGGGCAGTACTGCAGGTGGGGTCTCCCCAGCGCAGGGTAGAGGGGTGGAATCAGAAGCAAGCATGGCCAGGCAGGGGTACAGCTTAAAGCCCTGTGGGACAAATAACTCCTGATGGAAGGTCTGGCTTCAGCGGCCGTGCCCCGCTTCTCCCTTCTGCTTCCTCACGCTGTCGCTTCCTTCCGCTCCTGTTGGTAGTGGGATTTGTACCATTGTATGTTAAGCCAAATGAGGGCGGTGACTAACTGATAATGTTTCGCTGATGAGTTGTTTTTCTGCCGAATCATTTCCCTAACCTGGATCTCCGTGTGGCTGTGCCGTTTACGCCAGCGCAGTCCCGCGCAGCGAGGGAAGCAGGAGCGTGTGGTTGCGGTGAGATTGAGCCCTGGCAGCTATCTGGTAGCAGCACAGCTATGGAATGTTCAATTACACTCAGCTATTTTCGGCCTGAGAATTAAAATTCAGCTATTTTCCCTTGCTGGGAGGGAGTAAACACCATAAACCCTCTTCTTGGCTCTGTTTAACTCCTAATTCAGCTTGCTGTATGGGATGTCGGCTGTGTCCTTTTCCCATCCATCTGTGCAAGAGCGCGAGTAGCAGCTCCCTTGCCGTTCCCCAAACTGCCATCTGTGACAGGGAATTCAGCGGAGGAAAGCGGCTCCCTGTGTAACCGTATGTCCCCGCACGAGCTCGCCGAACGGGAATCACAGTTTGTCCTTATTATTGTTGTCTCTTGCCAAGCTCAAAGCACCTCCTTTTCAGTCGTTGAAGAGGGTTTCGAATGGTTCTAAGAAGCAGAAGTTCTGGAAACCAAACTTGGGAAATTAGGCTTCTGCCTGCTGAATGGTGGCAGCTAGATGGGCGCCCTGCCCTTTTAATTGCCGCTCTCTGAGCGGGTGTACTCCATCAATGTCTGTCGCTTGTCAGTACGGTACGTTCCAGCTTCTTCTGGGCATTTTGCTCCAGAGTACTCACTCAAAATGAATCTGATAGCTGGAGCTGTGCGATCTGTTCGCTTTTCCCAGCATTTAGCTGCAGAATATAGTAGCGTTCAAATAACATAGAGTCCCGTCGCTCATCGGTGTTGTAGCTGATAGCTTGAATATAAGTATTTTGCAAAGTCTAAATACGTATTGGGAAAAATCTTCTATCATCGTAATATCGAGGTCAAAAAACTGCTTTGCAGCCTTACGGGTTTGTTAAAAGGTAGGGCTCAAGTGGTAAAAAGTAGAAAAATCTGAGGTTGCCCTCGTAACCTTTAGTTGCTTCCCTGTGCACAATGGCATGATAGCTATTTTAGAATTATTTTAATTGCAGAATTGCAATCTTAGATTCAAATTCTGCACTTCAGAAAGGTTAAGAAATTGCACCTGAGGGCACACAACTATGTCGCATTGGGACTTTCTTAAATGTGACTCCCCTGGAAGCGAACACGCCTTCCTGGTGAAACGGTAATTTGTACGTCAGACAAACTGGGACTGTCCGCCTAGTGCCGTCCGTGTTTGGTCTTGCAGTAAACTTCAACGCATACAAAGAAATGTCCCTTAAGGTTGTGTTCATTTAACTTTTAGTTTCATATTAAAGTTTTCTGAAGTTCATTGTTTATTTATTAGTGGGAAGGATGAAGCTCAATTACTGGAATAAGGGCTAATGCAGAGCTGCAGTTGTGTATCGTTCTCGGGGTTACTCTTCTACTGCAGGAAGCGCCAGAACATCAGAATGGGCACACACGTCCTGATGTAGCTGACAGGGGGCAGCTCTTAAAATTACAGGACAAAAGTAGCCTTGTTCCCATAAGGAATTACACACCTCATTTCTGAGCAGCAACCCAAAAAGTTGGTAACATGCATAATATGCATTTGCCTGAAAAATATAAAGATTTGAATCAACTTCTGTGAACACAGGGGAATGTGCCAATTTTGAATGTAGGGGAAATCTTGCTCACTATGTGTATGCAAAGACTGTTACTAAAACTGGAGTAAATAGACTCTGGCCTCACTGCAATCAGCCTCAAAGTCCTTAACGAATTCCATAGGTCAAGGATTTGGCCAGTATTTTCTCATCTGCAGACAAAGATATACCAGGACTGGATTGATAAAATCCAAAATTTACTGATGAGCTTTTAGTTTTGATAGCAGGACACAAAAAACGTCTTTTAATACTTGTAGCTTTTTGACATTACATCCCTTGACACAGTCAGTACTTGCACTTGTAGATTATAATTCCAAACATCAGGGAGCAGATGTTTCTTTGGGGAAAAAAAATAAAATTGTGACAGCAGATGGAGTCAGGTGTATAAATGAACACAAAAATATTGCAGGTTTGTCTTTTAGGTGGTTTGCTGTTTTTCTTTTTTGGGAGGTGGGGGAATACTTTGAGATGGTGTGTATTCATCGTTTTGTTATATATTTTGATCTTTTGTCACCAAACTATTCTTTAACAATAAACAGATCTTTGAAACTGTTCTTAAAGAAAATAAAGGTGAAATTATATTACTTATTTGGTGCTATTTACTTGGAAGGACTTACTAATTAAAACCAGAGCAAGGTGGGAGAACTCTCTGTTGGCTATTGTGATTTTTAAGCAGGTTAGTTGAATGATCTATCTTAGATCTATTTTTACACAACTTCATCTCATTATTCTTATACATGATGTTAAATGATCTTTCTTCTTTTTTTTTTCAACATCTACAACATCTGTAAACTGCATTATTTTGGGGGATGTGTTTCCTGCTTAATTTATTACATCTCTCACTATGTTGGTTTCTTAACTTCAATCATAGGTAGTAATAAAACTCAAGTTACTGACTATTAGTAGATGGAGTAAGTCACTCCAATACAAGAAAGCAAGTTTTGCTAGTGGAAATACTGTATGTCAGTTTAACATGGTTTATTGCACAGCCTACATAGTAAATGCTTTTTTCTTAATTCTACTCCTAGCTTCTCTTTCCCACGAGCAGCCGTTGTGGATGTACTGGCATTGTGAGGCACTGGAAACCATTCCATTCCCAACGTGCAGCCTCACCTCTGAGCAGACAGGATGATGTGGAACCTAAAATGCTGTCGGTCATCTCGAGTGCTGCAAAACACAATGGAAATATTTTTTTGGTGGTTTTATTTTTTTTAAATCTGTTGAATTTGACTTTTCATCCTAATGGCGTAACCTATTAACATCCTTTCTCTTTTATAAAAGAGGGCAAAAGAGTGCCTTTTCTTGTTTTTCTTATCAAGATTGATTAATCTCTGATGTTTTGGCTGTGGTGTCATGAGATTCTTAACTGGTAAGAAAATGTGTCCATTTGCCTATTGTCCCTTCCCTCAATTTTGTATTCTGAGCTTATGAAAACCACTTCGATTAATAGATCTACAGTTTCCAGGACTCTTTGTAGAGTCAGTACTGGTTCAGCATACTTCCTTGGCAGCTCTTGTTGGCAAGACTTGTACAACTCAAAAAAAAGGAGGGTCATCTGACTTTGGGTTCATAAATGTAGATGTCAAAACTCACATCAACTTCAGTGGTGCAACGTCAGTCATCAGAGTTTATATGCAAGAATTTCCTGATATTTACATACTTCCTTTCAATAGGGCATTGTCACCAGTGTCTTTTATCTGAAATGTCATTCTAGATTGTCCCATTCTCAATAGAAAACCCAAAAGGAGTACAGTGCTTGTGCCCCCTCTGGGGATTAACACGCCCCCCCGCCACTGCTCTGTGACAAGTACAAATTGCAGACATGGCTGGGGCTGCTGCTCTGTCTCTTTGAGACATCTAAACCATGGTTCTTTGTTGTTCTCGAGAAGTGGTTTTCTGCAGCTGTCAGATTGTACTTCAAAGGGGTTTCTAAATTTACTCCTGAAAGAACTGAACTGCCCCAATATGCTGCTTTGTTGGCTGTAGGAAGAGCTACGAGTTTTTTCTCCAAAGAGTCCACAGTGTATATCTGGCACCGTCATGTCCTACCGGGCCATGGGATGGGCGGATATGGGCTGCTCCTGGCCGGGCTTGCTAACAGTGTATGGTGAGAAGGAAGACGTAAGCAAAACAGAAGAGAAAATCACTTCAGCTTCCTAACTTAGAAATGTTATTTTACATGCAAATTTTAAAATGGCATTTCCTTTGGGACCCTACTAATAAAAAATGGTATATTTTTCTGAAAGCAATTCAAATGACTTCAGAGTCGCAGAGTAAGAGTGTATTTCTTAGTGATTTATATACTGCACCCTCACAGTGAATGTACATCATATTTGAAGGCAAAATGAATAATTTGTAGGTCTAAACAGTGGCAGAGTTTAGTGTTTAAAGCGTCTTCATGTTTTTTAAACCCTTTTTTTCAGGGAAGCTTATTCAGTACAGGAGGAAAGGATGAGAGGAGCACTGAAAATAGCTTTTCTAATTAGGTTTCTGCCTTTAAAAATATGATTTCATCAAAAATGTTAGACAATGACCGTCAAGAGTGGACTGAGTGTCTAAACTTGCAATGTGTTCAGTCACCTCCATGAGGGATTCCCCCCTGCCTGACACTGGCACCCTGCCACCTCCCATCCTCCGGTGAATTTTTGTTTTTTTCAGCCTTTTTGAAGAGTTTCAAATTCAGCATCATCAGAAAAAGCCACCTGAGCAGCTCTTGTACTTCAGGTGGTTGTGAAATAAGGTCATGTTCTAGAGAGGGTGATCTGAATAAAGGTTCAGTCTTACAATCTAATGGGAACTGATGCCCACAAGTTTCTTTATGTCCAAATTGCTTTCTGTTGATATAAAATGGGGACAGGTTAAAATGTGAAACAGGCTCTGCTTGGTAAAGTTCATTGCCTTATCAGTTAGCTGCGGCTGGGGGTACGTGTGCATGTATGGAGGGTTTTCCATCATTGCATCTAGTTAAGAGACTAAAGTCCTCGCTATAGAAAGCAGGATCTCTCCTATAAGCTTGGAAAAAGCGTCCTGTTTCTGTGAAAGTTGACTTCAGTGTACTTAGGTATTCTGTAGAGTGGGGTGGGCTGTCCTTACCAAGCGTGTCCCGTCTAGGACAGGCTGCAATTCAAGATCAGATATGCAAGAGAAGCACAAACGCAGCAGGACACAGCACATCCCTTTCGGCGGTTGCACATTATGTAATTTATCATTCCTTTTCATGTCCATCATATCTCAAGTCCATTCTGGGAAATTAAATAGCAGTTGAAAAGCATCCACTCTTGAGAAGTTTGAGGAGCAATCTGTAAAAGCTCTGAAGAGGCAAGAAGTCGTCGTGAAGTGAGAGGTGACTCCTTCAAGTGAGGTACTGTCGTGCTCATCTTAACTCACGGAAGGTTAGGATGCATTCAAAGCTGTAAGAAAAAGTGTTTCATTTAGATCTGTCTCTATTCGAAGTAGAGCTGTGCTTGACTGACCCGCTGGTGCGTAAGGCAAATGATAGGTGTAGCTCCAGAGCGCTGCATCGCTAGCGGCACAGGGTGACGGAGTCCTCCTCGCCTATGGCTGAGGTTACACTCGTCGTGCGCCGCGTGCTCCTGGAGAGCGGGTCAAGGCTGTGGCTTAGCAGTGGACGGGTTTGCGCTCTGGCTCTTCTGCTTGCAGGCAAGCGCGTGGGAGCAGGAGCATGACTTTCTTGTTTGTCTTATAAATCCTGCCTGTATTGAGATGCTGAAGGCTCCAGGGTCCCGGAGCCTGACAGCGCTGGCAGCTCAAGTCCTTTCTCTTTCCTTTTAATCTTGCAGGTAGTGCAGTGTGTTGTTTGGGGCTGAGGGGGGATGTTTTTATAAGAGGGCTGGTTTTTTTTTTTTTTTTTTTTTTTTTTNTAATTTCATAGACTTAGTTCAGACACGTACAAACTGAAATTTGAGAGGTGTGGAAGTCATATTTCAGTATAGCAAAGGCAGGAATGTTTGTGCTAGAGAGCTGAAAACCCCTTGAGTTGGCTTTGCCATTGAAATGCCTTTGCTCTGTGGAATAGTGCTCTCAGTATTCTCTTTTGGAGAACTGGAAATACAGCTAGTTGTTAAAAAAAAAAGTAATGAAAACTAATGGTATCAGGAGTTTTTTGATATTCAGATTCTAGTTTCCATTAATGTCAAAATCACACCCTCCCCTCATGCATTTCAGTGATCAGCTGCATGTGCCCTTTAGAGAACTTTCTAACTATCACTTGCAAAAATGCAGCGTTACGTGTCTGGTTCTCGTCAGTCGTGGTGTTTGCCGGAGCTGTGCTGGTGGTTGAGCAGGAATGTGGCTACCTGTGGTACGCCCCAGGGACTCTGCTCTAAAAATAATCCTCAGCAGCCGAAGGAACAGCTGGATCCAATTACTCCTGTTTTCTTGGCTAATAATCAAATTAAGTTTCTCATAAGCTTCTGGGACTTCTAACAATTCTAAGATTTTGAACGTATCTGTTGTTTGTTTTGGAGTACCACAGGGTACCGCTCTTTCAGGGTTAAATCATAGGACTCACACTCAGGAGAAGCCTTTGTCTGGATTTTTGCTGCTTATTTCAGATGGCTTGAGGTAGATTCACTGGTTTTGGGTTTGTTCCTGACTGTCTTCTTGCAGAAATGAACCAGAACTTTAGAGTAAGATATTTCCAAGAAAAATATATTTGGCTCCCTAGGTAAACATCCGTATTTTGATACCTGCACATACCTTTGTTGTGGTGGTGGTGATTTTTCTGTTGTTGTTCTGTGTGTGGTTCATTCTGGGTTTTGTAAGGCTTTTTTCTCTGGCAGGCTGGGAGGGAACGCCTCAAAGCCTGAGATACTGCCTTGCGATATCCCTTGGCTGTCTCTGAAACAGCTCCTGGTGTTCTCTCTGTCTCTCCAGTATCTGTTTAATGTCACATTGATTTGACTTCCTGGCTTTGCTGAAGCAATAACTTTAGTTTGGAGCCAGAGAGCAGCAGCTCTGGTTCTAGCAAACTATTCTTCTCTTGTAATTGCTCATTTGTGTTTGGGAAGCTTCTGAGACAGAGCTGTTGTAATGTCTTTATGCTCATTTTTAAAAAGTCTTTTAAAACTAAGCAAAGAACTTGTGTGAGAAACTCAGATAATTCAATACAGCTGTTTACCTGGGATTTGCTCACTAACTAGGTCTCAAATGGCATTTGTGCAGTTGCTGTGCACTGGTTTCGTATTTGCTATACACAGACTTTTTCCCCATCAATAAGGAATGTAAAAGACGTGATGAAGGTACCTCCTCTCCAGTCCTGCTTGTTCTTTATTTCCGTGAAAACAGAGGTAGGGGTTGCCTACTAATTTCACGTGTTAGACTTCTTTTCACAAGAAATTTCAGTGTTTTTATAACCTGATAAATAACTAGATGTTGCTCCTGATCTTTAAAAAAATAAGAACGAACTAAGTGAAATTAGCTGACTTACATTTGCTAAAAACCAGAGTTTTCTAATGGAAATTCAAACTTCAGCAGCATAACTGCCATTAGCCAGCTAGCCACGGAGTTGATTTCTAAGATGGTGGTAATGATTGTGTCAGCTTAGTAACAAAAAAAAAAAAAAATCAACCAAGTTTTAACACTTCCTTCAGTTGTCTTTTTCTCTAAAATAGAAAACTAATTATAAGAATATTCTCATGTTTTAATTGTAACTACGGATGACTGATGGAAAACATGTAATTAACTGATGCAAAAGTTGACATGAGACAGTTGACACCGATTTTTTATACATCATTATATGAAGACATGTAGTGAAGCAATTAGTTCTTCATTAGTTCTAAGTTATTTCAAAAGCTTTGAAATACTTGTGTATTTAATTTTTAATCATCAAGGAAATGTATCTTCTAATGGTGTTAACTTCAGGGGCCTAAATTAAATGCACTCCCATGAGACTCATTTCAAGAAGATAAACGGCCTCCACAGCTGCTGGGCCACAGAAGCTTCAGCAGCTTTTGGGGCTCAGCAGTGATGCAGGTTCTTCAAGATTTTACTCGTTTTTTCCACTTCTTCGTGACTGCAGAGTGCTATCTGAGAAATGCTGTGCTATTGCACACATTGGAGAGGAGCTGCTCTCTACTTTCGTGCTGATAGCCGCCTTCTCTAACACTTTCAGCTTTTCAGTCACTGAAGCCAAAAGCTGCAAGCTAGGCTGACGTGTTAATACGTGTTTGACTTCTGCTTTGCCATTCAGTGTTAAAAATAGTGCTGGAATATAACCTGGGTGAGGATAGGCAGCTGTTTCGCTGTGGGACCGGAGGCTTTGTTCAGGTTTCCTTCGGGTTTTTTGGTCTCTAATTTGTTTTCCTGTTCACTAAGCTTTAATGTCTTTAAAGTTTAATGTCTTCTCATCTTTTTGAAGATTTCTTTTTTTTTTTTAGGCATTCCTGAAAAGATTCTCTTGTTTGGCTTTCAGTGGCAGTTTGTCACCTTCTTTCCTCTTAAGGTCCTTATAAAATCTGACCCTGGCTAAGCTGGAAGTAATAAAGCAGAATAGATGTGCATTCCTGTGTGTCTTGTAGAGGATCCTGGTTCTATGCAAAGTCTTTATTAAAAAAACCCTTATAACCTGTACCTGTGTTGTGAAATTATGGATACCATATATAAAAGAGCAAAACTGTGGGAAACTGAGTCATCAGATACAACCATGCAGTAAAAGGAACCTGTGGTATGAAAACTGGAGAACTCGGGGAATACCACTTTACAAATGTCCTTTGTTTTGGCATAGTGAGGATTTACTATGTGTTCCTGAATTTTAACAGATTTCTGATTAAGTAATGAAAACCTGTCCCAGACAGAGGCCAGTTCTGTTGATCTGAACATTCCTGGAGTCTGCACGTCAACAGAGAATGCCTTTTTTGTGTATTACAAAAATCTTTTTCAATCCACTACAAGTATTAAAGCTGTGTTAGGTCATCGGCTAACATAAATAGAAGTAGTTTGACTTCAGTAGAGATTATACAACACCTGGGCTTTTGAAACAGGCGTAATACCTTTCTGTTTATTTATTTTAGTAATAATAATTACTTAGTAATAAATTCGGACTTTCTTTTTCAGTTATGCTGCAATTCACCTTTCACTGTTGTTTACCTAATGCTGCCAGGAGAAGAGTATTTAGTTCCTAGCATGATGTTTCAGGCTGTGCATTTTCCTACCATTTTTCCTAAAATGCAGTTTTTGGTGTGCTGAAATGAACAGTGTCACATTTTATTCTTTCATCTCGGTGGCAGTTAGTCGTCGGTGTCACTAAGATCACTGTGCAATAAAGAGTTTATAGTGCGGCATTCAGGTATTCGGAGGTAGACTCTGAGAAGATGCTTTTGCTGGGGATGTTTGTTCAACTTCTTTTGTTAGCCATGAATAAAACTTTGATGTGAAAGCACAACACATGTGAACAGCATTAGCTAATTGTTTTTCCTGATACATTTGCACCTTTAAGCCACCCCCCGCCCCGGCTACACTCAGTTGGTGGAAGGGGAATGAGGAGAAAAAGGAATCCTATCGGTCACGTTTTTAAGCTGCGTGAGACTTCCTTCCTACATGTAATTTTCCACTCTGAAACAGATGGGCTGTTTTGGGATACACAGGGAGGAGCAGAGGTGGAGGACGTTCACAGGTGATTGTAAACTCAAAGGAGGAGACTGTAATTAGCCTTTTTAGTTTCTGAATGCTTTCCGTTCCCAGTAAAAAAGTTTTGAAATGGATTTAGGAGCAGTTACCTGGTATCAGGTGGTTAGACGGCTTATTTGATGTTGAATGACCAATAGTAGTGCAGACAATTAGAATTCATGTGAAAGTGGGTTAGCAAGAAAACAGGCCTTAAGGAGCACTATATATTAAAAAAGGAAAAAAAAACCACAAACAAAACAACCAACTGGCTTCATTTATTGGCAGTTTGGAGTCTCCAGGAGTTCAGTGTACTCAGCCCTGCTCAGGACCAGATCCTATTTGCATGCAAGAGACCAAAGTTTCAGTCTGCAGGCTCGTGGCTGTCTTACAGGCTGAGCTGCTGGGTGTGAGACAGTGCTACGGTCACCCTCAACAAGCTTTTCCCTCTGCATGAAGGTTAAATGAGGTTTCTTTGGGAGGAAAATGATCTTTTTATTTGAATTTTCTTTTTAGATTTTTTTTCTTCTCCTCTTGTCCTGGCCATCTGCATCCTCCAGCAAGATACTTGCTTCAGGCTGCTTGAGATAAGGTGAGGAGAATGTCCTGTAAACCACTTAGAGCGGATTGGTGAGGTGTGGGAAAGCAGCCTTTAACAGGGATGGCGCTCTAGCGCTTTTTCCAGGGAAAAGTAGGTGAAGCTGTTTATTAGTTCCCAAAGGAACCTTACTACTTATGCTATGAAAAAATGAGTGATGCCAGTCAGTCTTGTGTATTTAATGTGCCATTGAGTGTATTCAGCCAAGCAATTGAAGTATAAACCAGAAAACTCAAGCTGAACAATTCCCTGACAACAGCTTGAGGAGCAAACGCTGGGCTGGTGGCAGGAGGACCGGTCTGCATTGGCTCTGCTTTTGGGACTGGTTGCTAAAGTCCAGGCTCCAGAGGGTGAAAATGGGTTTTCAGCTTATCCCCTGGAGATATGTTAGTGAAGAACATGTGGGAGGAACGTAGCGTGAATAAAAGCGGAGCTGCATCATCCAGCAGCAAAAGATGTCAGAGTGGATGCAGTTGGTAACAGGTTTGTTTGCAGTATGCGAATTTCTAAAACTTGTTCCTACACTTGAGCCAGTTGATAGAAATGAGATAAATTAAAATTTGTAGGCACTGTTCATCAGATTTCCAAAAGTATTTATCAAATAGGTGGAGAAAAGGAAGAGCATTGGACGTTTTACCCTTGTGTGACATACAAGGTTACCGATGACACAGGCATTACTTTCCCTTTATGCTGTTAACTTCGAAGTTGAAAATGTTGAGTGTTGTATTTCACAAGATATTTTAAGCATTACAGACTTGATGTTATGGAAATGGAAAAATGTCAGTCATGCTGGTATTAGACCAGGGAACAAGAATGATAAGTAATATTAAGTGACAAACTCAGTACTTAACACCAGATACTGAAGGTTGTTCCATTTTAGTGTTTCTCTTATCCTGAATATTCAATTGAACTTATTCTTTAAAATCAGAAATACAACAGTGGTAGTTGTCTTTACTCTCCAATCTTTATCACTGTCCTCGGGAACGTAAAGTGATTGCATAGTGTTAAAGATGAATGATTTGGAGTGTGCAATACTATTCAGTAGTATTAATTTTCTAATTTGATCCTTTATATTAAATTTCTGTGTTGTGTTTTGTGCTGGGAAGGGTGTGCTGGATAGCAGTACTTACTGGAGTTTTTGAATTGTAGCATTGACTGAGATTTCAGAAATACAGAGTTCAGTTTGGCCATGGTGATATACACCTGGAATAATGTTAAGTGCGAGAGAGTTGTGCAGGATTATTTGGTGGGCTTTTTAAAGCTCTCGGCGGGGGGGGCATCCACAGTCATGTCCCAGACATTATTTAAGCAGAACATCAGTAATGTTGCAGGCTGCTGAACTGACTCTTTAGTTTGACTTTTTTTTTTTTAATATTTTTTTTTATAGTTTGGAAAAAAATATCTTAATTTCTGATAATTTTGTTTTTATTATACACAGCTGGTTATTTCAAAAGGTTTTTTTTATTCTCTGCTTTATAACAGTAACTTTATTACTGGCCATACTGGGGTGTATTAATGCTTGTAACAGGCTATTTGCTGAATCATTTTTTAATAAAAATGGAAATTCCTCTCTGTTGGAGATCAGGTGTTTTCCTTTTCTTCCTCCTTCAAACACTATGATATAATTTGTAGCTAGGCTTCTGTGTTTTGCTCTTCAAACAGAGCGGTACGGGGGAATTCTTCACTTGCAGTGGCAAGAACACTTGCTTTTGCTGGATTTAAGAATTAATTGGGGATTCTGTTAATGGTCATTTATTGGTAATGATCAATAGACTCCTGCAGAACTGAATATGAAGCCCATTTTATTGAACTCTTCTCTAAGTGCATCCTGTGCTCATTTTAGCTTGGTATTTATAAAAACACCTGGGAATAAATTAGGTTCTTCCCTGTGATGATTGAAACTCAGATTTACCAGGACGTTAAAGTAGAATTGTAGAATTTTTTTCCTTGATGTTGAGAAACAGAAACTACTGCAATGTCTCAAGTTCTAAGCAAGAGAAATGGAAGTAGACCACAGAAGTTTTCAAAGAACTATTGAACTAGATTAAAGTAAGACTCATAAGTAAATCATCCCCCCACCTTTGTGCCCTTTTAGAATGGATCCTTTCTTCCAGTCCAGTTATTTTGGTTCACTAAGTCTCTTTAGTTTTCTCTTTTGCCCGACCTGAGAGGCTTCCATGAGCGGCAGTTTCTGCTTCTGCTCCAGGCTCCCCGCTTGCCGTGTCTGTCCCATGGTATCATTGCTCTGCCCTGCTGGTAGTCTGTGATTGTCCTCAGAAAGAATAACTGCTCAGCCCCTAGGAAAATTCAAGCTAATTGAATATATGGAAGTTAGGATGTATGCCAAATAAGATGTTTCCCCTTTGATTCACCAATCTCAAGCTTTTAAGATGAGAGCATATATACGAAGTGGTATATAAATAGTACAATATACAATAATATATAATATGATACAATATACAATATATGTATAATATAATACAATACAATACAGTATAGAATAATGCAGGTGGCACCCATTGTATTTGTAGCGTGTGTATATAATATGAATCACTCATTGGTTTTATACACCATCAGAATTGTGTTCCTTGTTTTTTGAGGACTGAAGATTGAATCAGACATTTCTTATGCACCTCATGTCCTACTGAAATTGAGTCCGTGCGAAGGGATTGCATAATACCCTTGTGCTAGGAGCACCTTCAGTTACCTGCCTATCTGGGTTTGTTGCTGGCTTTGATGCCACCCTGATGCAGATACGGTGGGATCGGGGAATGCTCTCGTCATTCACTTTCAAATATATGTTAGCGATAAAAAAATTTGGAACATGTTAAAAGTGAAGCAAGCGCTGTCTAGCAGGCTCAGGCATCCAGCCGACAGTGCGTCTGTTAGGAAAATTGTGGTGCCTTGCAAAAGGTCCAGTGAGCCTACTTAAAAACTGATCGCAAATTGGCAGGCAGACACACCCGCGAATGCTGGAGCGAAGTTTATCATTTGTTTATATTGACCTAATCGTAATTTAATTGTGCTTACTGTTAATGCTTGATGCTAAACCAGTTTCCTAATATCAAGTTCCCAGTAGTTTTAAGAAGATTTCAAGAGGGTAATAGCAAGAGTCAGAGGAAAACGTAACGGTACTCAGCCACAGAGGCCAGACTTGGGAGCAGAGTTGTCACAAGATTTAGCAGTTTAAGTTAAAAAGCTGCTTTGTCTTTGCACAGAATATCAAGAGTTCTGAAAAAAATAAATATTTGTTCCTAAACGTACTTTCTAATTTTCATTTACCTTTGTTACTCTGCTTCAGAGATTTCCTTGAAGCTTACTTGGCTGCTAGAGTACAAAGATACAGCTCGTGTTTGTGTTTCTATGCATCTGACTTGTTTCTGAAAATTGAAATATTTTACTAATGAAGCTTCTATCTTCTTGTCAGATGTAGTGTGCCCCAAGGAGAATGCCAAAGGGATGAGACTAAGGAGACAAACACTATTCTCTAAATAGAAAAGGCGTGAAGGTCTGTAGTAGATTCTGATCTGTCTTTAAAAAAATAAATAAAGGAGAGGGAGGCAAGAAGAGAGGTACATCTCACTACCGAATGTTCAGGTTTTCCCTTCTGGTTTTAAAAATCTAAGACTTTATTTACTGCCCTTGTGATCATTTCAGCTCTGCGCTGAAACAAAGAGTTTAGGACAGATCCTTCATGCCAGAATTTTATCCAAAGGTATTTGATGAAGAATAGTGAAGGACCAGGGAAAGAAAAGAAGAAATCCCCGAATTAGCAAATCTTAGTAATATACATTCCTCAGTATTAATTGTCTGGGGATCAGAAGTGAGATTTCTCTCAGCCGTTACCTCTGGCTTGCCAGTTACTCAACCAGTTACTCAGCTGTCAGATAACTTTTAGATTCACAAGTACTCAGTGTTCAGAGCTTTTCCACGTGGACGTATGGCCTTTTAAGTGTAGAACTGATAGTAATACCACAAATGTTTTAAATTGTTACCATATTCATCGTACAAGAAGGCTTTTTCTGGTAAGTCTGTGAATCATGTTACATCAGTTGAGAAGACATATGCTACTCGCATGATGTTTGGATATGTCACAAGTATTTCTTGTTCCGCATTGATTTGTTTCCATGGATTAGTGCCTAACTTTGAAATTCAAGTTAAGTGTTTACAAACAACATTGGGAAGTTTTTTCATCATTATATTTCCAGTGGCAATAATAACTTGGAAGAAATGGGTGATGGTTTTAATTTATTTCATTGCTTTATTGAAAGAGTACCTAGCTTGCTTTATTGAAGGCTTGCGCACAGGCATGCTTGCGGAGCACAGAGGCAGCATTCCCTATTCATAAAGTTATAGTAATAATTTGTGGTGGGGGGGTAAACAGAACGCATTGGTTCAGCATTAGTACTTCTGCCCTATGTACTCTAACCGTTTAAATATTTGTTGTGTAATAGCATAAATAATTGTGTATTTCACTTTGGACTGACCGCATTGTTTCAGCTCCAGCTCCAGTTTGGCAGACCTGTTCCCATCCACTCATACGAGTGGGAGTCTATTCGAGTAGGGGGATTGGAGCTCAGCATGCAAGGTGTCTTTCATGGCTGTATTCATACACTTTTTTTATCAGAAAGGGCAGCTCAGAATTATGGCTTGGGTTATGTACAATTCTAGGTGTCTAAGAAGAAGAGAGCACCTTCTCTCCAGTTGGGAATCAAGTAAATGAGAGCTCAATCCTTTCAATTTAACATGTGATTGAGGAAAGGAGGGATGGAAAGGGACGACGTGGTAGAGAGCAGAACGTTAGCTGCCTTTAGTATGCCGGAGAGGTGGGGTGTAGAGGGTTGTAACTTACGAAGAGCCAGCAATTGATCCCTTTTCCCCCGAGGCCAGCAGAAGGTGTTGTTCAAGACACGTATCAGATGTCCCAGCTTTCTGTCAGACTGAAGGCATGACGTGTCACAGGTATCCTGCTCGTGACACAGGTTGTACAACGCATCTTGCTGTACCTGAGTTCAGAATGGAGGAAAGCTCCACGGTGTATTTTGATACTAGTATGAAAAATGGAGGAGGGGAGGGAGGTGAAGTCTAATTCTAAAATAATAAAAGTAGTCAAAACTTGCTACAGTGGAAGGATAAAATTGTCACCTTTCTCTTAGTATTCACACTTGCTTTTGTGAAATATCCGTTTATTCTGCTATTACTAACAGTCGTGTACTGTGATGCTGCATTTTTGAGCATTTGTATTTGCATGGTGATAGTTTGATGCCCAGGAATACTGTGGAAGGGAGCGCCTGCTGGGCAGGGATGGATGCAGGTCGTCAGGCTGCTCTGAGGATGAGAGAAATGATGCGTGTATACCTGGGCAAGCTTGTATGCCTGTCTTTCTGGAAAGCCCTGAACAGAAAGGTGGAATACAATTTTTTCCTTAAGTTTTATACGTTTGCATGAATAAGAGACATTTATAACAAGAATCAACAAGTTAAGCTGGATTTTGTTTGAATCTTTGTTAAATCATCCTAGTGAGGATGTCAGAGGTTTGCATCATGACAGTATACATGGAAAATAGTGTTATAGAAGCTGTTTACAGAGTAATACAGAAATAATGTGGTGTAATCACTATAATAACGCTAGATCCAGAGCAGAAAATTCTACTGCAGTATTATTAGTGTTGGGGAAGGAGAGCCATGTCCTGCAAAAAGTGAAGTGAGGGAGCAAAGGGAGGGTGAGAAACAAGTGCTTAAACCCACATTCTTTTTTGGTTATAGCTCATTGATCTTGAATAATCTGTTGGCTCTAAATGTCTTGAATACTGCCATTACATGGGACTTCCCTGTGGAAATGAAAATTGTCCAGTAAAAAGGACCATAGTGGTTTGGGGGTGTTTTGTGGTTGGTTTTTTTCCCTGGGCATATTAATTAGCTGAATGCTAAACTGGGTAGAAGATGCTTTTTCATACTGCGTAGTGATAAAACATCTGAAGTAGAAAATTTCTCTAAACATGGAGTTTTTAGGGGTCCATTTAAATGTTTTTTGTTGTTTTGGTGTGAATGATGTTTTTTAGTTATTGGCATGATTTGGATTCTCTTATTTAATAGCGCAGTGTATCGCTACTTTTTACACTGGCTGAAAAAAATTGCAGCTAGATTAGGCAGTCATTAATCTTCAGTAATTAAATTATGAATTGATTTCACAACAAAAGATTAAGATGCTTAGATGTCTTCTAGAATAGGTTGATGATGAATATCTGTGAATACTTAATGCTAAGAACGCTGCTTTTTTTCTTATCTTTCAAAGAAAAAAGTGTAGGTTACTGTGAAAGAGAATTTAAATGAGTATATTCTTTTCACACTGAAACAATTTTAAGGCTAGTGTAATGACAAAGTATTAAACATACTTAAATTCATATGTGGAAATATGGCAAATGAATATGATTCCATTTATTCTATAGAGTAGGTTTACTTGTGCTAAGTGAACAAAAGCCGCAGTGAGCCAAGTTCTGCTGAGATTAAAATAGATCTACGTTAAAAAAGAATATAGCCTGAGCTAAAAAACAAGCTGGTTTATGCTTTGTAAAGCTACGCGACAATATTTCCTTTCCTGAGTAGGCTTCTTCTACCTGTATGTTAGGGCTTTATTGTTCTCCTTTGCTTTCCCACTCTCCAATACCCCTTCATCTCCCATGAAGAGTTTTTCTTTAAGAAAAATAATTTGAGTACGTTCTGTGTTACTTAGCTTTAAAAACACACAGTGGAAGTAAAAAACCTGTCCAAGCATACCTGTCTCAAGTCAAGCAATTGATTTATGATGATGGTCTCTCTGTGTTCTGATGAGAAAAGAAAGCATAGCAGGACTGCAAAAGCCAAGGCCGGGTTCTTCTAACACTTACAGTAGTATATCTCTGAATAAAATTCACTGGAGCAAAGGACAATCTAATCTGGGCTGCTCTTATGAAGAATGGCGAGTAGGGGTGAAGAAAGCCGGGGGAGAATTTCTAGACAAAACTTAAGACGTGAGAGCTAGAGGGAGTGACAAGAAAGATTTCCCTCTGTGCGGCAGGACCGTGAGGAAAATAGAAGGTTATTTTTCCAGGCATGTCTCACACAGATTGGGTCAAAATACTCATTGGTGTAAAGCCATTAGACTGCAGAAGAGTTACCCCGGGTTAAACTTGTCCTCAGTGTGTCTCAGACGAGGGAAGAATTCTAGCTTTGAAGAAAGCAAGCTAGAGATTTATTCTCTTTTAAGCATCTCCTCCTACACTGTTGTACCTTTTTCTCTGCGTTAAAACTTTTTACCAGGAAGACCCTGGTTTTGACAACGATCTGTCAGCCCTCCGAGATAAAAGAACAGAATTGCTGAAGGCTTTACTGAAGAGCATTGTATAAAGCCTGAAAAGAATTGTCCACTTTTAAGCTGACCTACATTTAATTATATGGTTAGAGCTTTTAAGTGAGCGCTGGGATTTGAGATTGGATGAAGCCTGCAATTTCTGTAATAGCTTTGAGAATGTGAGCTTTGTGACCTCCTGTTTATTTAGAATTGATGTTGCATGTCTGACGCTGCCTTAACTGTATATAGTCTTGCGCAGCAGAATACACAATGACACAAAAAGCAGAAGTTGACAGTTTTAGGTAAGTTTAAGTCCTTTGCAAATGTAGTAAGTATGATATATGTGCTAATAAGAGCGTCTAGAGCTTTTATTTCATACTCTGGTTGTCGCTGCAGCAGAGCTGAGTAAGGATTGTTGAAACGCTGCGATCTTTGGACATTAGCTAGCTGTTGCTGAAAAAAGCACCCAAAATGGTTCAGAAGCTGAGTTAGTGACTGGCATTTCTCAATCCAGAGAGACCTGAAATGAGGAATCTCTTCTAGATTAATATTCGGATAAGTAAGGCACTGTGGTGGTAGTGCAATTTGCTAAAATGACCTATTTCCTTGTAAAGAACTAGCCGGTTGGTTGAATTATTTGCATTAGAACAACTTCATTTGCTGAACCTGTTCACCAGTGACCGCTACCTTTATAGGCTGAACTAATTTAATACTTGAACGCACTGAAGAACTAAGATTCTGGATACTACACCGGCATTCTAGCTTGAGTTTTTGCCACCGAGCTAAATTGCCATGGGAGATTGCTTCTGGTCCCTGACTGTATGTCCTGTGCTATATAGGAAGGGGGTTCTGTGCACGTCGGGGGCCTCTTCCTCCCATCTGGAACGGGAGAAGGCCCTTCTGGTGGTTAGACAGGTAGCAGGAGGTGAGTAAATCTGAGGAATTTTTAGACCTGCGAAAATGCCCCTTTGCATGCTGATTACATGCATGGATCCCAGATGGAAAATTACCTGGCGGGGACACAAAGCCCTGAAAGCAAAATCTTTTGGCTATTAATAGTTCGCTTCTGCATTTTATTCGCTTTTCTCCTGCTATCACCAAAACACACAGGGCTGTCAGGCAAAAACAAATACTTATTTTCAAGAACAGAAATAGTTTTCCAAACATTCATGAATACTCTCAATATTGTTTGCTTCACTTAACTGGGGAATGAAAAATGCAATGTGAGAGAAAAAATGACTGAAATTGGGAACCAGATGCAGGACTTCAGCTTTCTCATTGCCTGATAACAAGTTCAGTGCTTCATATCAGCTTCTCACTGGCAAAGGAACTGTGAATTTGTATTTAAGGATACGGCCAGCTTAAAATGTCCAAATTGAAGTTATCTGACAGTGAACAACCATTCTTTGAGCAAACCTGGGCACAGAAGAGTTCTCTCAGTTCTGTCAGGCCCACCAGTCGAAAGTATCTCGTTAGAAAGAAGTACTTTAATAATTAAATAGTCAACATTGTTTTGGGTATAGAAGTATTAATTACAATAGCAATCTTCTCTGCGACTGGGCCACTTGCCAATGAGACACTGACATGAAAATTGGTGAGAAAGCAGCGAGCTTAATATTGCAGCTTTCATTGCTTTGCTGGGAGCAGCACTGCTACCGCTGGGAAATACATGAGAAAGTTATCTTCTTGCAATACATTTGTAAAGAGAACAAGTTCAAAGTTAGGCCTTCTGTTTTCACGATCTGATCTGCCGTAGTCAGGAATAAATTCTACACTTTTTGAGACAAATGCGTAACTGAATTAATAGCATTGACCATGTGATTCTTATTTTTCTAATTTGGAGATCATTGGCTGTTAGAAAACTATTTTCCCTTTCTGGCCTTCAAAATAAAAAGGAGGAAAAAGTAGTAACCACCTTGATTTTGCGAAGGTTGGCACCGTACCACCTTTTGCCCTTGTTTAAATACGGGTATTGTTTGTTACGCACACTCACTGCTGTACGCCGGGGCCTCCTCTTTGTCGTCGTTGGCATTGTAATCCGCCCCCCTTTTTTAAACAAAAAACTTGAATGTGATCAGAATCAGCTCTGTGGAAGAGCACTCTTTCCCAGTTTGTAGGAGGGTACTAAATCCTCACTTGAGCTAAGCAGAAGGCAGATAATCTTCAGCAACACAGAGGATCCCTTTATTTCATCAGCGGGACCTCGGTACTGGTTTGAGGCAGAACTCCTGCACTGCCGCTGGGAGGCAAGCCCTTGTCTGGGGGCAGCAGCTTTCAGAGCTGCTCTAAGCACGGACTCGGGACTGCCTTCGACCGCAAATCAGCTACGGGAAGATGATACGGTCGGCAAACCTTCCTAAGGCTCCGTTCAGAGCCATCAGTGGCAGAAGCCCGTGTTTGGGCGCAGCATCCTTTCAGCGTGCGCGCTACAGGATGCGCTCCAGAAAACACAGGATGATATTTTTGCAGTTGGACAATGTTACGTGCCATTTTGGTTTCTTAAACCAGCAAAGAAAAACATCCTTTCCTACTGTTCGATCTCCCGCTGTGCGTAGATACCGTTTGAAACACAAGTACCGCTCAGCTTATAATTGCCACTGTTGATGGTGGGGTATATGTAGTATTTAGCATGACGTTCATTCCTTTTACAAGTGTAAAAAATTGAGACTGCCTTTGGGTCTTACTTGCCATGTATGGAAGGCGCAGTGTCACAGTGTGATGCGGGTTGGTGTGAAAGCAGAGGGGCTAGGCTAGGAGTGCTCGCCTGCGCATGTTGGAAGCACACTGTAGGACTTTGTCTTCTTTGGAGAGAAATACATAAGGCTTTCGGGTACTGGGACCAGAAAGTAGTGTACGACATTACAGCAGATCCCTTCAGTTCTGGACATCCATCATCAGGCTGGAAATAATGTAATGAGAGCAGCGCCTCTGCCTGCACTGTGTATGCTGCGCCACTTTAGAGCAGTCTGAGGAAATATGAGGGGACAAAATGACGCTGTATACTGGGAAGCCAGTTGCGGAGGGTATAGAAAAGTTGAGCGGGAAAGGAGGGGAAAAGCAGCAAGCTAAGGAAAGGCAGCGTGAGTGCTGCAGGGAGGGGAACACTTGAAATAAGCACAGAGTATTTCCACGCGTGCGGGCATGGTGAAGAGTCTTTGTGTGGTAGTCATCTGCGAACACCCATGTGTTCTTAAACCTTTAAAACGCCACAATCTGTTTTCCTTAAATTAACCCACTTGTGATGCTATTGTGAAACCATGCGCACACAAAATGTATCTAACATTTGTGTCTTACAGTTAAAGGTTACATACGTGCCACTAACATAGCCTGCAGCAGATAAAATCCCTTCCTCCTTCTGTTTTGAGCTTCATCTCTCTGCTCTGCTTGGCACACACTGCAGCTCCTCTGTTTCTCCTGTCCCAGCTTTTGTCTTATAAATGTCAGTGCTCCGTGTGCTGTCCCCACAGGAGGGCCCGCTCCCTGCTTTCCCCCCGTGCCGCCGTACCTTCCGCGGGAAGCTGAGCAGCAGTGGCCGCAGAGATTGCCTCGCTCTTCCGAGCACAGCGGAAGGCAGCGGCGGTATCTAGGGGAGTGCACGGGGGCACTGTGTGACATCAGATCGTAGTTGTGAACATAAGTCATATATGATCTAATAATTTCATTCTAATATGGGTTCTTCAAAAACTGTAAATATGGATTTATTTTTTTACTTATGTCTGTCCTTAATTTGATATTTAGTCCTAATTTTAGAGGAACTATTCCTTAAACTCCATCAGCGCTGCCTCCTTTCCCCTGCTGTGCAACCGGAGACTAACGCATTTGCTCAACCAAACAATTGAGCAATGTTGGACATTGCTGAGGCTTTTTGCTTGAGGGACATCAGGTATAGTTGGTCAGAAATTGGAATAAATCACTTTGCAGCTTCATCATTTGTCTAGCTTGAATGAACTCAAAGCATGGGGAAAAAGCCGTTAATTTCTGCCCGTGGCGGGGCAGGAAGGGAAGGCGAGAGGGGCCAAGCAGTGGAGTTCCGCAGGACCATTAAGGCTGCGATGAGGTTGCCTGTAGGGATTTGTTTCCTGCCTGCGTACGGGACTGGGCTGCTTTGTTTAATACACCCGATGTGGAAGTAAAGGGGACATCACTGATGAGGAAGAAAAGGAATAATTGCTGTTGTCATACTGAAAGAACTTTGAGGACTTTCATTAAATCCTCATGGCTTCTAGTTATAGCAGCATCTTCCACAAGTTAAATTTTTAATTTCTGAACTATCTCATTTTATTTTTTAACATTGTGGAACACTCCATCTTAAATAAATGCACTGGTTCAGAAATAATAGCAGGGAAAGAACCAAAAAAGCTTACATTAGTTACTCAGACTTCTGCAAAAAACCCCTCACATCTATTTGATCATTTAAACAAGTAAACGAAGTCTTTATTTGCTATTTATTTGCTTTAAATAACTCAACTTAATTGTTGAATACCTGTGATGATACAAAGCTGGAATATAACATAAACCAGGGGATGTGTAATACTGATTTCTAACAAATATACCATAGAAAAGCTTCAATTAATTTGAATGAGGCCATTTTTGTTGAAATGTAGATGTGGATAAATAATGCATAGAAAAAAAGTCTATTTGATAAAATTCTACAAGAGGTTATTATTAGTGCTTGCCATTTGTATTGTCTTTATCTGTAATATGCACGCTGTGCCTATACTCATCTTGTACTATCTTCGTACTGTAGATGCTCTGTCAACGGTGGCAGTAGTCACTCTGTCATATCATTCTGCTCAGAGAAATGTCTAAATAACATAATGATAGCAAAATTTCTGCGACTGCTGTACTATTTCTGCTGCCATTGTAGCTGTTTTGGTAACGGCACAAAAGCAGTAGTTTCCCCCTCAAGTCTGCCTTAAATCAAATCTTTGAGTTCAATGTAATCACTCTTTGGTGAGAATGTTGTAGGGATTGAAAATCCACGTCAACAAAAATGAACAATTTAGTTATGTTCTATGGGTGTCATATTTTAGGTATTAATTTAGATATTTTTTGAGTGCCCTATTAAAATAGAGTCATGATGGTAATATCTGTTGTCTATTTAAAGGTTTATACATACATCAGAATAGAGAGGGTGTGCAAGAGGGTGTGCAGCTGAGCAACATAAACATAATGGAAAAAACCCTGAAGATTTTGCTTTAAAATCTTTCTTTAGTTCATCTAGTGATACTTTTAAGTTTGTGTTTTATTTTACCTCTGTAGAGTTCATCTGTGTTTTAAATGAATTTATGGTGGCGGTTTTTGTATTTAATGTAATAACTAAAACCTGCCTCATGCTTTTTTGTTTCCTTTGTAACATGTAAGCTCAGGACTTTTTTAATAAGTGCTTCTGATGGAGGAAAACAGCACTAGGAAGAAAACGGAGGCTGAAAGTCTGATAGTGCAACCAGTTTATCTTACTCCTGCTCATATTCTTTGACACATCCTTGATGAATGCCTTTAGAGCGATGCTGGTATCCTGTAGCAAAGAGCGTGGCGGTGGCTGTGGAGTCATATGCTGCACAAGTTCTTGTACAGTGTGGTTTTCCCTTCTTCCCAGTTAGAAAGACCATATTTTTTTTCATGGGGACTTTTGCAAAGGCTTTTTTTGCAGCAGAACTAGGTCAGTACTCTGTTTGCGTTGCCAGATGGATGCTAAAATAATGCTCGTAGAGTTCGGAGGTTATGCTGCATAATTTAGCCTTCCCGTTTGGGCTAGCCGTGAATAAGTGATACCAATTAAGGAATTTGTAGCCCTGGCTGTAGTGAACATGGGTGCTAGTGTTGCATAGAGAAGATATTTCTTCATCCAGAAGAAATGTCATGTAGGAATAGAAAGATGTTTTTAGTCATTGCTTACCTGTTAGTCCAACCCGCAACTTCACGTTGCGGCTACATGCTGTTTGAAGAAATAATTGTTCTTATGACTTCCGAAACTCTCTGCTCTCTGTGGACGTGAGAAGAAGGATATAAGTCAGATTTTCTGATATACATGATCCACTGCAACAGAAATATTTCTGTATTTCAAATATTCTGATACATGTTTCTGTGATTTAAGAGATAAATCAGTACCTTTTATGTTTGTTCACATCTTCATGGTATTAATGACACATTTAAACTGGGTTTTTTTGAAGACTTTAATTTTGGATAGTGAGCAGAAACAAAAATTCTTATTGAAATTCTATTAAAACATTGAGCTTTTTAGTTTGGTTAATATAAAGTTACATGATTAAAGATGTATTTTTGTCTAATCTAACACTTACTTAGGATTAACTGGTTACAATTTTGTCTGTAATACAAATATTTTAGCTGCTGTCAGGACAAAGTTCGTGTTTACCTGAATATCAATCAGTGTAAGGGGGAATTAATTCATATAATGGTTGCACCAATTGTTATTCAGGACGTGTAAAAGCAGAATTTATATAGTATTACTTGATTGTAATCTTCAGAACATGAGGTTACCTTTGAACCCAATCCCTGTTCTTAAATATCTGTTTCTTGATAATATTGTCTGCAATTTTTAAGACAGGGAGCCTTAGTCATCTTGGCTGTCTCAGTGTTTAGTTAATGATAGATTTAAAAAAACCACTGCCAACTTAATTTCGGTATACAAAGACATAGTTCTGCCAATGCTTTTGAAATTATGACATTGCATTATGTATTTCTTCCATCAGAACATGGTACTGAGAAAGAATAGCTAGATGTATCCCCAGTTATTTTTAATTTTTTCAGTCGTAGTAGAATGAAAACTTACTTCGGTCAGTTCTTTCGAAGGCTGCTATGGTTTTACTTTTTATTAACATAAGTGTTTCACTTTTCCTGAACTATCATGGCAAATACCAAGTTCTAGTTTTGTGTCTTATAAAAGTTCTTTGAGTTTGTTAGTAAGTCACATATCAAAACTCATATTCTGCTATTGCATGGGATGTTTAACTGATGTCTGTTCTTTTCACAGTTGCTGTAGGAACATCTGACTTTTTTTGTTCAACAGGAGAGAATCCAAAGAGGAGAAAAACAGCTAGACAAAATATCTTGGTTATGAATTCTGGTTTAATAAATGTGCTTTCTATGGATGATTCATGGATTTTATGATTACATTCAATTATTTTTCAACAGCTCATGCTTCATTTCATCAAGAATTTCAATCAATGCCAACTGATTAATTATCATTCTACGAGTAGCCTTTTGTCTAATAAACAGTCATAATGAGCATGTTCAGTCTTGGCATATATAAATGTCAGTGATGTACTAATAAAATACTTCTAGAATTGGATGCTGGAGGTAGTCATGCTTTAGATCTGTTTTTGAGGAGACAAAAAGGCAATCTCCTACCCTTTGCTTCCCCTTTCCATCCAAAATAAAAGCTGTAGTTGAGCAGTAAGACAGGGTCATATTTCTTCATTCCAGAAGAATTTCATTGTGCCACGGTGCAGTACTGTTAAGTCCATTGTCTTGCCCGTAATTTTTGCACGACATGTTGCACAACGCATTCTAGAAATTTTTTTGAGTGTTTTTTCCCCACACTGTGTTAAGTGTTCGTGTACGTTTGCCAAAACCAAGATCCCCACAAACCTAAGGAAACCTATGACAGAATTACGTCTTTGCGTGACATAAGAGGATGACGTTAGTGCCCTTTCTATGTTTAATTACAAAACAGCAACACACATAACCTTTCCAAACCAAGGATGGATATTGCCGAATCACAGATAGATATTGCAGAAATGAGAGAGCTGCCTTATGGCTTAAAAACACTCTGGTCTTCTATACCTTTGAACAGATGGTTCATTTAAGTACTGGCAGTGTAGCTTGACTAATTGCTTTAGACCTTCCATTTTTCTGCTTTATTTGGGTAAGAAGTGGGCAGCCCTGCCTGCACAGATATATGAACATATGAATTGTAAATAAAAACAGAATATGGAATGTGAAACCATGTTTAATCGTATGAAGTGGTTTTCTTGAATTACCACAAAATGTATTAAGGAAAACCAGTAATGCTTGTCTGGATTTGAACTTTGAAACCTGGTTAAATTTCTAACCTTGCCACTGCGTGTAATACCAAAGGCTTCCTGCCTTCTTGCAGTGGTTGCGTGTGGAAGAGCAGGGTAGAGAGGTAGTGGTAATTCATAGAATCCCAGACTGGTCAGGGTTGGAAGGGCCCTCTGGAG
>RSEF01000011.1:13620257-13675128 GCA_003993805.1 Himantopus leucocephalus | reverse complement strand
GCCCCTTCCAGTGCCTAAAGGGGCTCCAGGAAAGCTGGGGAGGTGATCAGGGGGTGGAGTGATAGGATGAGGGGGAATGGTTTTAAACTGAAAGGGGGGAGATTCAGACTAGATGTAAGGAAGAAATTTTTTAGAGAGGTTGATGAAACACTGGCCCAGGTTGCCCAGAGAGGTGGTAGATGCACCATCCCTGGAAACATTCAACATCAGGTTGGAAAGGGCTCTGAGCAACCTGATCTAGTTGAAGATGTCTCTGCTTGTGGCAGGGGGAGATGGACTATGTGACCTTTAAATGTCCCTTCCAACCCAAAGTGTTCTATGATCCGAACTCTGCAATCGTAACTGATACTTTGAGGAGAGTAGATTATATATGTAAAAAAAAATAATTATGTTTTATTTTCTAATAAGGGTTCTGCAGTAGACTGTTTGTTCTTACATTTCATATTCTGTGTCATTAGTTGAAATTTCAAGAGGCTTTTCTTTTTATTCAATAAATGTTATGATTTATAGAAATAAACAAGGACCAAATATGCCGTTTTTTTCCTTCTCCTTTATGTTCTAAATGATAGCATACTTTATTACAGAGAAAATAGTACTGCAGGAACACAAAATAGAAAATTTCACCATATTTGAAGCATGCCTGAAGCTTCAAAACCCAACTGTACCGTATGCATTATACATTTATGAAGAAATTTTAAATTTGTCCAACCATTTTAAGATGCTGCTTACAGTTTTGTGGTGTGATGCTCTGAAAGTTTTGTGGATCTTGAAGGGTCCTGTCATGTGGCTCTTGCAGCATCATAGGTCATATTTTTATTGCTAGCAATCTTGGTATTTCTATTGAAGATAACAATTCCAGTGGCTGTGCTTGAGTTTGGCATGTTCTAGACCCAGTAGTATGAGATAAACTACCACTACTAAACCCAGGCTACTAGATGAATACTTATTCAATGTAAGCACCTTTAACTGGATGTTCCTTACTGCTTTACAGATGTGTAGTTTACAGCCCAAAAGACATTTCCTCTTTTGTAAATGTTGTATTTCCTCATGTACAACATGGTTTTACCATCTCTGGTAGCTCCATCATTATCAATAAAGCAGATATGCAGATGAACCTCTATGGATATCGTAAATAACAAAAAAATTCTACCTGATACATTGTGAAATTTTATTGGTATTGGCAAATGAACCACAAGTGTATTGTACCATAAACTAACATTATCTTACTGGCTTGTAATGAGCTGATTAGTAATGCAAAATAATTGCAGACAGAATTGATATTACGCTCCTGTGAAAAAACAGCAAAATCAATACGACTCCAACCTCTCAGGCTGCAGTCAGATTTCTGTTTTTTCTTTATATATTAAAATTGTGAAATTGATTCTGCCTAACTTGTTCTTCCTCGGTAGAAGAGCATTAAATCTGCAAGGCAAAAGAGACTTAAGTGAAACAATGATGCTTTGTGGTTTTATGTTCTAGCTGTTGCACTGTATTACATAATTCGCAGCTCTTTGTAGGGAATTAAATGCTGTAAGTTACTTCAGGTATGGTAGACACGTAAAAATGATTATTGAAAGGTTGCAATTGCATACTTTGTGCGATGTAAACCAGAATGATCTCCTCCTAATTAAGCTTTTGCCTTCTGGAGGAGGAAGAAAAAAAGGGAAAAAGAAAAGAAAAAAGAAAAAAAAAGACTTAAGCGGCATTTGCTAGACAGAATCAATTGAAAATTGACTTCAAGCTCCCGTCTCAGACACATTTTAATGCATGTCTGAGTGCTTTTAAACCCCATTGACTAGCTTATAAATGATTAAAATACTTTCCCTGCGGCATACAGAAGGCCTTTCTATCATTTTATCCTTTTGACAGTTCACAGTTGCAGTGACGGGTGAGGGGCTTTAACCGGTTTGCAAATACCAGATAACCTTCCTGTCAGCTGTGCTGCACTGTAATGAAGAGTGGAATTTTGCTAATATTAGTGTTTATACTGGTGAGCGGTACCGGCCGGTCACCTCTGGCCAAGTGGTACTGGTGGTGAGATGGGTAACTGAATGAGATGTGCCATAGACATAGCGTGAGGGATCTCACTGCCCAAAATCATTAATGCTGTAAGAAATCACCACCTCTAAGGAATGTATTTACACCCAAAATGATAAAATTCCCGATTGGTTTAGTGAGGATGAAGGAGCCGGTACGTACAGCAGAGGGAAAGAAAGATCTATTTTATTTGGTTTTTCTTTTTTTAATTCTTGCAAGTTTTGAAAGTGGCGCTTGGATCAAATGGAACAATTCAGTAAAGATTTTGATTTTAAGATTGCTTTTCGAGAGTTAGCAGTCTTTATCCAGACATGAGTGTATATAAAATAATTTTGATAAAGTGTTTTAAGCCACCCAGTCACGCGCGCTTTAGTTAGTTAGCAGTGCTGTCTTCCAAGACTGCCTTCCCCAACCTAAACAGTAGTTTTTCCAGTTAGCGATTTTGTTTCCCGTTAACCTGAGGCATAATGTTTTAGCTTAAGTGAATCATTTCTTTCATTATTTGTTGAATCTTTGTTGCCATTTTAAAATTATTTGAGTCCCATTTGGAATGGGAGTGGAATTTCGAAGTGTCAGTCAAAATGCTGTTTTAAGAAATTTTGTAGGCGATATTGCAGGTCGTGTGCACACCAGGGAAAAGACTGCAAAAGCAAGCAACGGCTCAAGAAAGATTTTCATGTCACTGAATATTAAGAAAGCATAAATTATATGGTCTGAAGGTTTTGGTACCCGTGTAGATTTGTATGTTTCCCCACTGAATTATCCCAGATGTGGGTAATTTACCTTAAAGGAATCACTTTGTGAACAAAGAGCATTACATTTGCCTCTTCACGTTGCTTCCCAAAACGGAGCCCTTCCCTTGGTGAGGTGGTGCGGAGCGCGGTGTGTAGTGTGGGTCTCTCCTGCGGTTTGAGCGCCGTCTCCACCACCGTGCGCGTGCTGTCCGGGCTGGGTGGCGGCGGTACGCCTAGCAGGGACTTCGGCGGGTAACGCTTGGCTGGAAAGAGCTTCTCCCAAGACAGAAGGCTTCCCTGGGCGCTCGGCTAACCTGGTGCCCCGTTTGTGGAGCTTGGTTGTGCCTGAGGTCACACGCAGGATGGTCGCCTCGCCGGTCGGGTGCACAGTTACCTTTTCTTTACCTCGTCCCATTATTTCTCGTTTGCCTTCCCTTTCCCTTCTGCTGCTGTTCGCAGGCCAAGTACATTTCATGAAAAACGCCCTTCTCTATCAGAATGTGGTGCAGGCCCTAGGAAAAAATATTTCCGTTTACAAAAAAGGGAATTAGAGAACAATTCCATAAACAGCGACTGTAACACTATCGCTACCACAGACTGTTAAGAGCTCCATTTATGAGTGCAATTAAGCATATGGATAGCTCAGGTTTCGTCAGCAGCCCAGAATGGGACGACGTTACGGAGGCAGATTCAATCTAAATCTCTAACAGTAAAATTGGTCTAAGATGTAACCCTTTAATATGCTGGGAAATGAGAAGTTGTCAGAGGGCTGCTTTGTTTGGCAACATTTGCTAATGAAAGGATGCAATCTAATGCGGCAGGGAGAGAGCGATCACTGACAAACACACCTGCTTGATGCAGGGTGGTAAATGCCTCAAATTTATCAAAAGTAACTGGGGGGAAGCGGGGCGGAGGGGACTGCGCTCTGCTCTCCCTTAAATTACCCTGAGGGGTAGAGCAGCAAAAGAAGAGAATAATTTCGTTTTTATGAGAACAGCGGTCTGGGTGAGACCAGACGGTTCAGAAACACTTTATATGGAAATAATGAATGAAGGGGTTGCACCAAAAATTATTTTGTGTTCTGTACGTTATCAGACATTTGTTATTACAGGTATTAAGCTTTGGGTCCCAACAGGAGCCAATATTTCTGTCCCCACTGACACCCGTGCCACTGTTGGACACCAGGTAATTGCAAACGTTTTCACCTTTGCTTAAAACACACAAAACCCCAACTACCGTTTGAGAAAGATAGAAAGCAGTATCATCCATGTGCTGCCTTCAAATACAACTAGACAGACAGTCCTTCTACTCATTAACTTAATTTGCTGGTTTCTGTTTCTCTTTTTGTAGAGTTTGTGGGGTTTGAGTGATAGTGCCTCTTCCAGACATTGTTGTCAGGGAGCAGAAGAGGAATCACTGGGATTAGTATATTCGGTTATAATATTTCTGTTTCCTTCTTGCTTCTCAGGCAATAATCGTATTTAGCAACTTCTGTAACTGTAGACCAGATTGTGTCAGGGAACAAACATCTATGGGGGTGGATCTCATAAAATTCTGCTGCTCGCTGAAGTAGAAAATGAGTATAATCGACGATAGGACTGTCAAACAGCGGCATCCCCACAGAGCCATGGGTTCGGGGGGTTTGTTACCGTCTCTCTCCCGCACTATAAATCTAAGTCACCCCGCTTTGCAGAAGCAGTATTTTCTGATCAGCGCCACTGAAATATGGCATGCAAACACACAATCTTTGTGTTTCACTTGTGCTGTGCCCTTAGACTTCTGCATCTCTGCAGGCCAAAGTTCTGTATAATAAATTCCCTGATTAGTAGCTGAATGCGTGCGATTATCTCACTTCTGCTCTGGTTTATTTTATTTTTTTCTTGTCTGTCTGTTTTCAATTGAAATAGAAGATCGTTCTCCTCAAATTCACAGTTCTGCCAGCTACGTAGCTGAGGGCAGCAACGGACACATTTCACAGATCAGTTGGACCCGTAGACCAAGTGGGTTTAAAAAAAGCGTGCTAGCAGCTTAGCAGTGAACCGTTAAGTTTATCATAGGAATTTTGTATATAAAACCAGAATAGAATAGTAATGTTTTAAGCAGGCAACTTGTTTCCGTGTTTCCCCCGTGTTTTTCAGGGTATTCTTGTTGAAGTCCGTAGGTAATGAAATGCCCCCCATTCCGGCGTGACTCCTGATGCTTTGAGTGCCGTTTGAAGTCAGCAGAGCTGCAGATGCTCCGGTGGCAGTGAGCTGGTTGTAGGAGTTTAGCGCCTTAACCAGTGGCTAATCAGACTGCACCGACACACACCGGTAGTCAGTAGGCAGGGGGAGGCTGAAGCAGTTACAGGGCGGGGTTTGCACTTACATACGAGAATTACCCTGCTTTCTTTTTTTGCACAAGTGAAATACGTCTGGATTTGTGTGGTGAGAGTGGTACGTACTTGTTTTTTGATACTTAGGCCTATCGCTTATATTTTGGAACTTTTTTCCTCAATTCCAATTTTTTGTACTTTTTAGTTTTCGAGTGTTTACAAAATTGAAGTGCAGCTTTGTCGAGGCAATGAGTGAAGTTGATTCATGGCAATAATACATTCATTTTTTTATACATCGATGAAATAATCACTTAGAATAGAGATGCACTAACGTGAAAAATAAGTGAAGGCTGTAGTGCCCATCAGTGAATTTGAAAATCATTACGCTTTTTGAGGTCGTTCCTTCATGAACCGTGTAAGAACTTGTCTACAGAGGAATTATTTGAGAATAGCTAGTGAAGAGAGGGAGTATTCAAAGTAAGACACGCCAAGTATGGAGCTATTCTAGAGTAGCTTTTACGCTATGGTTCTACATCCAGCCTCAATCAGAATGAATTTTAAGCTGCAGAGAATTTTTCTTCTTGATTCATGTTATCTGGAAGTCAGTTGTTTACTTAGCAGTTTTTAATTTAACTTGATTAAGAAACTAATTTGCTCTCTGCATTGGCCAAGAGCTGTTATAACAGGGTTGCAGCGTCTGCTCCCTTCCAACTTCCGACAAAGCTGCTTTCTTCAGGTTTAAGGATCTTCTTAATGGATTTGTGATCACGCAGAGCTACACCGATACCCGTCCTCTCTTTGAATAGCCCTGCTCGGCAAGGGGCTGCATTAGCTTTAATGGAACAACTTGAGGGGGAAAAAACCGCTACTCAGTTTGGCTAGCCTGCAGGAACCGGTCTTTAGACAGGACTAAAGTAAATGAGAAAAAGAAAATAGTAACTTTTCTGCTTTCATGTTTCTTATCTAGCTGAGCTGAATAAAAGTCAGGCTTTTGGGTTGTACATGATGCTGATGAAAAGTGAAATCTCACCATTTTATGTGTGAACGGTTTTGCACACCTTCACAGTAGGGATTTTCCCTAATGCCTTTTGCATTAACAGCTGTGGCAGGAACTCTGCTTCCAGCAGCTTCGAGTGGTTAAATCAATACGAGAAATAGTTTAAAAATCCTAATCCAGCACTGCTATGTGAACACTCCGTGCCCAGCCTGCCGACTGTGTATGCAAACAGATAATGGTGGGCATCAATAATTTTTACTGTTGAATTTCTCCGTATCTGAAACTTCAGTAAATAGCTCTTCAGATAATTTTTCAGAGGGCAAAAGTATAGTCAGACACATGGTGTGTAACCATATGCTAACAGAAGTGATTCATTACCATTGATATTCAAGCAGTATGAATTGGCAGTTGATAATTTGACATATGCAGCTAGGCACTGCATAGCCATGGCAGTTCTTGTGTGTGAATTCTTTTCATTATACCAGAGAAATACGAGCAGCTGAAATTAAGTAGGTGTGGTGCTGTTGTCAGGGACTGTCGATGGAGTATAATGGTTTCCTCATCTCTACTAATTAGAAGTTTGTGTTAGGATATGATAATTGAAATAGGGTTAGGTTGAGAGTGAATTGGGGAACGTATAAAGAAGATGGAATAATTACAGCAGCACCAAACCTGTATCTGGGAGAAATAATGTAGCTCTGCTACAGGTAGTGGAGATTTTATCAGTCTGCGCTTGACTGAGAGTTGATCTGATGTAGAAACATCTTAATGTTCAGCTTGGATGGCAGGTGCTCAGGGTAACGAGCACCACGGGTTTGGTGGCCTGAGATCAATCGAACCTGGGCTACGCGGGGCACAGCCGGGTGGTCCGGTGGAGCGTGCTGGACACACATTTGCAAACCACTGAGCAGCTTGAGGAGAAAGTGTCTGTGCTCTTGGTGTAAATGTGTTGGGTCCCAGTGATGCTCTGCGGCGATGCGCGCGGTGGGCCACAGGGGCGGTAGCGGATAGGTATGGTACTGCAGTAACCCGGGTTTTCTCAGCGACTTCTGCACTTGGAAACTGTGGGAAGAGTTTCATAAGCATTAAAATATCTTTGCCAGTATATTTCTTAATGGGAAGCTGAGCAAGCAGGCTGTCAGCCTAAATAAAAGTGCATTTAATTTCTAAGCCAAGGTGTTGAGTCTTGTTTTGAAACTTTCTGCGAGTTGGCAATGATGGTAGGTCTAACTGCCCCCTACCCATCTCCGAGTGTCTCTGCTCCCCCCTCTAAAGCTGACTTGTTATTTGTGGGTTAGGGAGGTGATCTTTACACTTCAGTGGTGGCTCGGTTCACAAGGAATAATGTATATAGAGAAGGTCTCATGTTCTTCAGGTGAAAGGTGCTGTGTAACCTCCCCCTGCTATACACTTCCTGCCTATTATTTATGATTTTGCCTTTGAACGTAGTTTATCCCATAATTTGACTTCAAGCGTATTCAGTCCACACTTTGATCTAAAAGATTAAGACAACTGGGGTTTTAGATGTGGTCCCTAGATGAAGATCACAGGAACTTGATGAGGGCACGGGGAATCAAAAATAATTAGAGAGAATGTTAATGTACAATACAAAAAGGTGAGCTCCTCTGCAGTAAACACCTCCCAGTAGGAAAATGAAAATGAATCTCAGTCCGTGTATTCCTGGTGAATTTCTACCATATTAAAACCCTGAATGGGAGTTAGAAATATGTAGTCAGAATTACACTCTAGGGACTTGAGTCGTTAGTTCATCATTCCATCCAAGGCACAGTCCAGGCTTTTTCTCACTGTGAAAAACCTTTGCATTTTCAAATAGACTAGGAGTCACATTTCGCCTTTGCTTGTATCCCAAAATTTATTTTCATATTTATAGAAACCAACAATCAGATTCCATCAAAAGGAAGTCCATATATCATCTGCCTTTTATATCTGTTCTGTAGTCATGCATGGCTTTCCTCTGTTCAAGGAATTAGTCAAGCATGTAATAAGTAGATCGCTGACAGTTTAAAACTATTTTTCTGAAACGGTGCACTGTCTGTTGACTGGAGATGACTTATTCTGGGGATTTCTTCCTGCTCTAAGTATGTCTAAAAGTGGTCATTGACTTCGAAGTCCACAACTGTATTTTAATTTTTGCGCCAAAACCAAAGCTAGGTAACTCCTGGAAGAATGTGATGTCTGCATGTGATGCTCTTTGCTGCAATATTTTAAATTTTCCTTGAAACAGCATTGCTGTGAAGAAACTGGGAGTTAACTCCACATTTGAAATTTGACCTTAACTCCAGGTATTTTCACGTGCGGGGGGCGATGGTGTTTTGCCAGACAGTATTTCAGTTATGGGATGGTGAAGCACACCCAAGAGAGGCAGGGACCGGATGGCCGAAGAGGCAGATGGCCTGTCTGGCCGGAGCAGCGTTTGGCTGGGGCGCTCTGGGGACCCTCTTGTTCCCCAGCTGCGGGCTGGTGGGCAGAGGCGGCTGAGCAGCGGCTGTGCGCCCGTCGCTGTCGGCCTGGGCTCATTGTCAGAGTCCCCGCGATCCCTGAACGGCTTAGGCGGTTGTGCGGGAGGCCTGAGCTGCTGAGGGCTGCAGAGCTGGCTTGTAGCTAACACTGTCGGGTAAAATACCTAACCCTTGCGCTGGCACATACGTGCATCTTTAAGCACGTTTCAGCAGACCTGCTCATCCCTGCCTCTTCGTTATGTGTTTTGACAGTGCCTAGGATCAGAGAGCTCTCATACTTTGAAACTTTGTGCGACCTGCAGAATTCAGACGTCTCCCTGTTACATCGTCAGAGCCATGGGAACGTGTTTGGTAACAGCGAGCAAACGCAGGCTCGCGCCTGGAGCGGTTGCAAAGCCAGAAGGTCTGGGAAGATATCTGTTCTGAATTTTTGTGACTCAGCTTGGATCAGGATTTTGTGTTATTCTGCCACAATGCCTGAGCTAACAAGCTTAGCTGAGAGTTAGAAACGTATCTTGAATGCGTTCCTGCTTAAACATCACTGTACTGTTCGTAATTCCTCGTAGGGTGATGCTGTTACCTGTGGACTTACTGTAAGTCATGGCTGTGCTGGATGGAAGTTCAGAAACCTGAGCTGGTTGAGGGTATCTTGAGGCAAGAGAAGTTGTGTTTATCTGCTGTATTTAAACAGTTACTCCTGTTAAGTTCCTACTTCTTTCAGCAACAGTAAAATAAAAACATGTCTGTGAGGGGTTGATTTTACCTGTCAGCTTCGGCCTAAAAGTAATTTTTGGTTGGTGATTTGAAAATCATTATAGAGATCAGAGCTGTATGGATTTCCTCAAGCTGAGGAAGTCACCTGCAGTTTCTAGGGCAGTACATATGATAGAAAACAAGTAAAATTAAGAAAGTATTTTGAAGGGGTGCCTCTATAATTGTTCTGCAGTTTCTTACCATTTTATCTGTAAAATAACCTCAAGGAAAAATGATGAGGTACCTGTTCTTTAGGTTGGTACTGTAGCGTTGCAGTATCTAGGTCAAGCTGCAAAGCAAGTGCCTTACTTTTTCTGGCAGAGAGTCCTATTTCACAAACTATAACAACAGTCCTGGTGCTTATCTTTAACGTTTTTACACTAACAAGGGTTCTCAAGCGAATATACAATATAGGGAGATTAGCCCTCTGTTAGGGAGAGCGCTAGTCACACTTACTGCTGTGTCACAGCCCGTATGCATTAGTAGGTTGTTGGTGCATGCTTTCTGTGTGAGCTAAACAGTAAAATTAACGGTGCTGGTCACTGTCTGAAAAGTCTGCGTAGCCTTTTAAGTGCCCGAGGCCATTGAGAATTTGGTTTCTACAGCAAGAGTTTGCATGCCATCTTACCTTCTTCACTCACAAGGCGCACTTCTTCCTAGAGAGAGATCTCTTCCAGGAGTTAAACTTTGAGTTGGGCTTTTTGGTTCCCAGCTTCTTTATTGTTTAATAAAATTCTGTCAAAATATAGTCTGTTTCAGTGCGGCATTATGTAAAACCTTGGTGTAAGAAAAAGCTTTGTCTTGTATTTCTTCTGTCTGCTCTTCGGGAACTCCTGCCTGCTTACTTCCCTGTTTTTCCTTCTTCCCTTAGAAAGGAAGCTCCTGGGGGGGTACATCTTAGATCTCTAACGGACATCTTAAATATGTGTATTTCACTTGAATCCTGGGTGGAACTGGGTAATTTGCCCTAATAAGGCATGCTGCCCTGTTTTATATTCTCTGGACAGTTTCCATGTATTCCGCCTGAAATACTCAGCCTTTCCTGACGTCCTCTGGAGACGTGTTCTGGTGATATCTGGTTTGGGAGTTCCCATCTGCCCCAGTCACAGTGCCGCCCTTTTCATGTGTCAATTAGTCTCATTCCCTTTAGCCGGGCAAGTAAATCTAAGTGAATCGGAATTACAGTTCTCAAGTGCATGCTAAATTATGACATAAATACAAGTGTATAATTAAGGACAACCACTTGAACAGTATTGCATAGGCAATTTCAGTAAAAAATGCATAAATCCAATAGAACCTGAAAGATGAACTTCAGGTACTGAATACAGCGCTTGGAGGTTTTCAGAAGGCTGTATTTTCGTATATATACGCTGCATTTATATGTCTGTGTATCAACACATACTCACGGTGTATATAGAAACGTATACACATGCAGAAGAGGCTACAAATTACTGAAAATAACATTACGGAAATATATTGAAAACAGTGCTGTTATCAGAGTGATCTCCCCCAAAATGTGCTATAGTAGATAATGAATGCATTCATTAAAAACTGTATTACAACTTTATAACTGCTTTAATAGTATAATACTTCCTCAAACTGGACACCAACTAGTAATAACATGAGTGTTTAAATTCACATTGTGATTCAAATTTGGTGCCCTAGTTTACGGTTTGTTTTTGTACACCGTTTATTGGAACTGAAAACCAGCTAGGTCTTCTTAGCAGTCTTATTTTATTTGACCTGAATAATATTCATCCATCACTTTTGTTTTTTAAAGCATTAATATCTTGCAGCAAGGTCTCAAAATGGATTAACTTCCTAATCTTTCACTCAAGGAGACTTAGGTTTGAATCTGTCATAGGTGAGAATGATAGTCAATAAGTTATTTCGGGAGCCTAGCTGGTAAGGATGGGTAAATAAGGCGGTGCTGTGATCCAAGTGCTTGTTTTCAGAAGTTCTGTTACACGTACAATATATAGGTTTTTTAAAAAAATAATAAAACAACTTTTTTTTTCACTAGCTATGAAAATAAGAGCATAAGTGGATGCCCTAGGATGTTGTGAGAGGAAAGAGGTTCAGACCTCTGTATTGCAATCTCACTTTTGATTTTGTTCGTATTTAGGAGATACCATATACTATATGGTTGGCTTTTAAGTGCAGTGATCAACAAGGATATGAAGAAGCCACTACGTGTAGAAAATACATAGAAAACAGAAGCAAACAGCTATAATAGCGCGTTGTGATATACGGTCGTTGGCCATGAGGTGAAGTTGAGGCGGGGTGGCTCGGCTGTTACCGGTGTATTCACTGGTAGCCATTAAGAGAGTTGTGTGCAGTGCCAGTTACTTATGGAAGTTATGAGTGGGTCAGGATAGGTGAAAGATGAAAACGTGTGTCTGTGTGTATTCAAGTGTATGATACTGTTGTAAAAGTCACAGAGGTTATTTTCTTTCTCGGGTCATTTAGGCTAGAAGAATCCAAAACTGTGGAGACGATTCACAGCAGAATCCTGGAAGCACTGAATGGAGACAGGGAGCGCTGTGGATAGGTTGGGACCGGACAGCAGATGCTTCTCAGCAGAACTTAGCGTTGGCTTTGTCTGCCGAACTAAGAGCTTGTAACCATCTATCTCTTCTAGTCTCAGTGGGGTTGGGAGGCATTTGCCGATTCATTTTTATTTCGTCTTTTCCATATTGCTGCTTCATACCTCGTGCTTTCAGGAGAAACAAGCACGGAGCAGCGTACCTGTTCTCCGGCATTGACTAAGCAGATGATAAATACAATTATTCTCTAAGTTTGTTAAATGTGTTCCCACCCTTCAAAGCATTTAGGTATGTGCTTACCGCATATAATTAGTCCCTTAAATTGAATGAATGTCATAATAAAGGCTATCTTGCAAATAGCGTTAAGAAAATACAAGGGATTTTTAGGTCAACAGAGATATTTAGACAAGAAATTCTTATTCATTTTATTATAGGTTAATGATTAGATTTAATGATTAGATTAGATAATAGGTTAATGATTAGATTTAATGACTAGATTAGATTATAAGGCCTTGCAAAGGTTGCTGTAGTTTTCTTGCCCAAAATTCACTAAAAATTCAATGGACTCTGAGCTTTAGGACAAAAATTATCAGCACACTTTACCAGGGATGCCGGAAACCCATTTCAACAACCAAATTTATTTAAATAATTCATTTTCAGGAAGGGCTTTTCTTGGTAGTGAAATGATGGTAATGACTAAAAGCTCGTATGCCAGTTCCACACCTTCAGCTGGTGCCGATGGTCGTTCGTGAAAGGCTGTGCTGTGCGGGGCCGGGGAGGGTCGGGCTGTCCCTCCGGCAGGTGCCTCAAGGAAGGTGGTGCCTTAGAGGGAGGGTGCCAGGGGGATGGGACCAGTCTTTTCTCAGTGGCGCCCAGTGACAGGACAAGAGGGAACGGGCACAAACTTGACCATAGGAAGTTCCATCTCAACATGAGGAGGGACTTCTTTGCTGTGAGGGTGGCAGAGCAGTGGCACAGGCTGCCCAGAGAGGTGGGGGAGTCTCCCACTCTGGAGCCATCCCAAACCCGCCTGGACGCCGTCCTGTGCCACTGCTGGAGGTGACCCTGCTCTGGCAGGGGGTGGCACTGGGGGAGCTCCAGAGGGTCCTTCCGACCCTGACCAGTCTGGGATTCTGTGAAGGTGCAGCACTTTCTGCCCGTGTGTGGCTGTTCTGTGCATCGTTAGTGGGCCAGTCAGTTGCTGAAATGTCAGAATTATTCATCCCGGAGAAGCTGTGGTGGTAAGAGAGCATTTTGAAATGTTTCATCTTTCATTATAATCGAGTCTCCACAGAGTTCACTTCGCCGGTCAGGGAAGACGCCGCAAAGGTTACTAATTTGTGTAGTTGTCACAGGAAGGATGCAGCTCTGCTACGGTGGTGTTGCTTACCTCGGAGAGGTTGTGTGCGCTGGAGGAGACATCGAGTCGGTGACAAAACCAGGACCCTTTGCCATCACCACCACCAAGAAGGCCGAATCGGCTCCGTCACCTCCCGGTCCTACTGTTTGCAGCACTCTTTCTGTTGCTTTTGTACGGGATGATTTAAGAACACGACAGTGCATTAGCTAACCCTGCCATAGGGGATAAGTGTAAAACAAATCGCTTGATAGGGCTTAATTGTTTGTTTAGTATGCTTGCATGCCTCCTTGAGCGGCCTGGCATTCAGTGAGGAAAAGGAGAGTGCTCGCTAAGGGTCTTGCCGGTTTAAAAATAACAAACCAAAAAAAAAAAACCCGCAAAACCCACACACAAACATTTTCCCAGGACCTTTAAGTAATTTAATAGCTTAGCATCAGGAGTGCATATACTCATTCACCTCTGTTCGGATCAAACTTCTGTCACCGTCATGGCAAGAAAATACTGTTGAGATTGAGTGAACAGGAATGATCTAACTGAGCGTGCATGAAGTGGGAAAGAAGATTTAAAAAAAAACAATAGAAAAAGCAAGGAGCATGGAAATTAAAGCGCTGTACCTTAAATTACTACTGGAACTGGTCAGTGAGGGCTTGCTATGATATTGGTGAACACTTTTTTTCATTTTCAAATGCACAGTCTAAGTTAATGAGTCAGTTTTATCTTGAAGATCAGTGGCCAGTCCACTTTCCAAGATGCTGTATTTCTTCCACCTTTTCATTTGCTTCTCTCGCAGAGAAATTGTAGCTTGTCATTGACCAAATATATCTCTTTCTGAGCAGAGTGCATTAATATGCTGTAACAGTCTACTTAAAACTACGAAGTGTACCTTGTATGCCTGTGCTAGTTAATCCAAAACAAAGATTAAGTAAGGTTTTTGTATATAAGGGGAAAGCTGAATGTGAAATTAAAATGTAAATCAAAAAGTAATTGGCTTTTTGTGCATAGTTTAGATAAGATTTACTTTTGAAGAATGACTTTGTGTTTTAACACAGCAGGCCAGACACCATGTGGCACACTTGCACTTAATAATGGCAACCAATCTAGGCCATAAATATTGCAAACGATGCCATTTGAATGAGGAGCCCTATGAACCATAATAAAAACCCCTGTGATTAATTCTAAAACTGCTCTGTTCATATTAGACCTGCAGTGGCCTCCCTGATGAGATCAATACAGCGTAGCAGAGTGATTCTAATAGAAGTGTTATTATCTTTTAATCTTCAGGAGAATGCCAACTTTGAGAATTCTTCAGCATTCTGGCTTCTTATTTTCTCAGAGCAACCTTGAAAGCGGTTGTTTTCTGAAATGAAGATACATTAGAGTCCTTTCAAGGATTTATCAATAATACGCCACGGTCACTGTTTGGGGAGCCAACAGCTAAAAGGCACATTTGTATGCTGAGACTTACAATTGGTTGCAGTGACCTTCCCTGTCAGCCTCTATTTTCTCAGCGGATAAATGCCTACAGTGAATGAGGAGTAAAGGACAGGGACGGGAGCGGGTGGGTGGCTGTGCGGGGGGGTCGGAGGGTGCAGCGTAGTGCTGCTCCGGCAGCCAACAGCATCAGCTTCCCAGGGCCGAGGTTGCAGGTATTACGTGTAGCCGGGCCATTTCTCCGTGCGCGCTGCGGGCAACGCCAACTGGAATACGGAGTTTGTGACGCATTTTTCACTGTCGGCGGAAATGAGTTTTTATTCAGCGATTGCCATAATGAGGAATACCTGGCAAGTCTGAAAATACACGGTGTCGTCAGTTGAAACGTCTAAAGAGAATCAAAAGAGAGAATGGTTTTGTTGTGGTGTTTACTGTATTTTCACATAAAATAACAAGAAAGAATTCTTTACCTTGTAACATAAGCGTGGCATAATACGGTTAAGTATCCAGTAGCCATTTTAGAAGCTTTTTCAGGCAGGGGGGCAGTGTCACCAACTTGGTTCTGAACCGCCTGAAGAATAGATGTGCCTGACCAAGTTTTGCAAGGGTTTTGCAGCTTCTTTACAGCATAGTCAAATACACAGAGCTATCACATAAAAAGCAGCCTGCTCTGCAGGAACTGAGCATCAATGCGAAGGTGGAGACAACGGCAAATAATGTAAAAGGAAATTCTTTGATGCTTCTTATTTGTCTCTGTTCTCTCGGAATGGAAAGGTAACGTCACTTAATTTGAAGTATCTGGGTTATAAATACGCCTTCTACAGGAATCTTCAACAAATGGGAAAAACACGGTAGAAATTAAGCTATTCAGTATAATAAAAGGCAAGTGAGAGCTAGCATCGCATTCGTGTGCGGAAGCTGACACTCAGGAAAGCCGTCTGGAGGCAACGTGCTGGGTGCTGCTAACAAGATACGCACATACGTGTGCTGTACAATCCGTCATAAGCCAGTAAGAGAAAAATGGTGGAAATAAAGATATAATGCTTCAATTTCAGACGTGGAACTAGTTTCATTATTAAGGGTAGAGAACAAGAAGCTATCCTTTTCTTTTTTTTTTTTTTTTCTTTTTGTCTGGAGTCTTTATGAGCTCTTTCCTTGCTAGTAAAAATGACATTGTTCATTTCAGTGACTAGCAGTTGTGGTGTGTGCCTGTGGGGTTGTTGTTTTTGGTTTTTTTTTTTCTAAGTTTCTGTTTACACTAAGTGTATTTCACAGATTTTTTTTTTTTGTTTGCACAACTGGCTTTAGGTGCTTGGAGGAGCTGTGTCTGAGACGGGCGCACAAAAGTTCGGTTCCTTGCAGACAGACAGCAGTACAGCTCTATTTCCGTGCTGTGATCTGAGGCTTTCCTTTGAGCATGCCTGGGCAGCCTGCTCCTCGCCCATACCGCTTTTTCCTAGAGGGCATGACTTAGGTGTCTCACCTTGGTGCACAGCCCGAAGAGCGTCAGCTCTCCTTGGGAGTGCCCGCGGTGGAGCAGCTAGCTCGCTGCGTGTACTTGTAATAGTTTGTTGTGCACTCCTATTCATGTGTTTTACGAGCATTGTCTGTTGTACCTGCGAAGGGCTGAAATTTGCCCTAAATGAATGTAAATCTGGATTTCATGCTGTAGTCCTTTTGAGGACTCATCTTTGGAAGAGAGCAAGTTTTGTTCTGTTCTAACAACGAAAAGATGCAACGAGAAATTGTGGCACTGCTAGGTGGTTGCACTAAAAATATTGTCCCTGTTTTCATTTTTCTTTTGGCAATGGGAATTAATGCCATTGTGGAAAATGCAGGTATCATGTCAGATGAGTTCCTTATCAATGGAATCCATAAACTGGTCTAAAATTTTGTTTTACAGGCTTTCACTATTAAGTACGATCCTTCCTGTTTCAAAAACTAGAAGGTTTCAAAGACCATGCTCTTGTTTTCTCTTTAAAGAAATAAAAAAAAGGAAAAAAGCTCTCTGGCAGACACTGTTAACAATGCTAAACGTCTTTGTGAATGTAATCCTTATCTTAGTTTTTTTCTCATTTAATTGGATTAGGAAGGCAGAAGAAACGAAACAGGTTACCTTCATGTCCTCAACTTGGCAGAGTAGCTAAGGTGTGATATGTGCTTCTCTTGTAATATTTTTCTGTGTATGTTATTCGTACTTGGCAACGGACAATTCTTCTGCATATAAATTATAATTCATATTCATGCTCTTGCTTCACGTCTTAAATTTTAATCAGTGTTAAGAAAAGGAGCTCGAAGAAAATATATTTTAATTAATCTTAACCTACTAATACTCATGCAAGCTGTTAAACGATGGGAAGTCCTTTTGAAAGATGTTTTTAGCAGCCATACAATGTTTCTGAAAACGGAGATGAAATTGTTGGGCTGTCTTCTGGTGCATACGTGGTAAATACGGAGGAGATACAGAGTGTACTTGAAGAATCTTGAGCTGCTTCAGGCCCAGGTTCAGGATTAGAGGCAAACAAATACCCTCCTGTCTAAGACTCATGGGAAGAAGGCCAGTTGGAAGGAATGTAGCTTAATTAAGGCATAACTTTTTTAATTTAATTCATAGGGAACTATCTGGCAGAACTTCGTACACTGCAGATCATCATTCCTAAATAATTTTCATCAAGTAGAAGACCAGTGTTATTCCTCACAGTCTGTTATTGGGACCATTGTACACGTGTCTTATATGAAATTTGGGAGTCCTTTTCCGTTAAGCAATAGGAGAGCCATGTTATTTCCCAACTTCAGGGGAGGCCTTTCTCGAAATCGTTTTCCACTGTGGTTTCACAGGGAACTGTGTAGAATGTGTAAGAGCTGTGCCGCGTTTGAACCTGCATCTTAACTCTTGCCCTACGGAGCGGATCCCAGGAGTTATATGGGGAACGATTTTTCCAGAACCAGTCAGTAGCAGAAGAAAAATAATTCTTATTCTCAGGTGATTCATGTAGCACCCACAGCAAACTAAGAATACTGTATCGGCGGTAGGATATCATAGGGAGGAGGGTGTGAGGTGGCACTCTCTTTGGAGGGGTGGGTGTTTAGGGGCTCAGTGGCATACCCCATTTCTACTGGTTCATACTAGCAGAGTCTTTTTTTCTTATTTTTCTGAACTCTATATGGGACACTTAAGAAATGTAACTTAAGTCTTCTTCCACAGGCCTGTCAGATGTCTTTTGTTAATTCCATTTCCCCTCTTTCTGAGCTAGCTATTACATTTCTAAGTCTTGACTTGCGTGGAGCTGTGCTGAAAGTTCCATCCTGGAGGTGTGCTACAGGGTACCGCTAAAGCTATACGTTCTAAAAAGAAAGTGCTGTTGATCATACATGCTGTTTTACCTTACCCTAGTAAAAAAATTTTGATATCAGCCTTTTTAAATCAAGTTCTCATAGCTATTTGGTTCATCCTAAAATTTCAAGAAGTATTTCCAGATGTGGATCAAATACATAAATAGAAGACTGTTCCTTGCAAAACTGAGAATTCCAGAAAGGATTTGGAGTATTGAGCACCTTTCTCTATTTCTACATAGGAACACACATACACATGTGTATTTTAGAGTTATTAAGGTCACGGTGATCGATATGTGCTTGCAGGAATTTATGCTGGGTAGGTTCACCTTGTATAAAATGGTCGGTTTCTTCCCTGTAATATTGAACACTAAAAGGCAGTTGTGTTGCTAACCAAAAGATACAATTTGCTTATACTTCATTCCTTATTTATAATCAATCGATCTAGATAATTTTTAAATTAAAAATGTTGCTTCAAGTGTTGCTCCTCTTACTTTTAAACCGTATGCATCATAGATATAGATATATTGTTGTGGTAATAAAAACCTTCTTAAAGAGTGCTAAACATGTACAAAGCGTGGCCATTTGCTTTGCTTTTCTGCTTTCCTGTTCCCCCGCCCTTTTTTATTTTTTCACTCTGTGTCGTTAGTGTCTTCACTGTGCAACAGCCTTTCTTAAGAACGCTTTGGGTTCTTTGCAGACTGTCACAATCTGAATTAAAAAATAAAAGTTACAGTCAGGATGTGTGTGTGGTGGAGTGGGAGTAATAGCTTATACCGGATACTATTCCTGACGTGAGTTGCGGTAGTTGAATACGATGATGTAGTTGGAGAGTTCTTTGAGGCTGAATATAGAAAAGCGAAACTGTTCCAAATTAACGGCCCAGGTGGATGCAGAGGTTAAACCCTTTTATTGAAACCTAAACAAAACTGACTTTCAAAGTAAAGCTGTGTAACAGAGCTTGGAAAAGACGCAGAGCAGTTTCCATCCCTTACTGTATATACCAAAAATAAGCAGAGAAAAAACTGAGGAATGCTGATTTATAGAATTTTGACTGCCATGGGTGATTTTTCCTCCAAATTTCAAAATTCCATCTTCCCCACTGCTTCTGAGTTGTGGGGTTTTTCTCCTTAGTTTTGCCAACGCTGGCAGCCATTCTAGAATTAAGTGTATCCTGAGATTTGCTTAGAAAATGATACTAGAATCCACATGTCTGAATGTAGTTTCCAAATACGATGCATGAACTCTGTACAGAATGGTTGGTTTCTGTTTGGGGTTTGGGGTTTTTTTTGGTAATGTTACTAGAACATTTTATTAACTTCTGTAAGAAAATAATTTATCGGGAGTAGTTGTGTGTCCATTTAGAAATAGGCAGGGAAAGAGGAGCAGTTGTGGAAAAGTGCTACTAGTACTATGAGGGGAATGAAGAACTAGTCTTATGCGAGGAGACGAAAAGATCTTGGCTTGTTCAGTGCAGCAAAATAAAGGTGAAGATGGGAAATGACTGCTGTTTCTGAAAAATTGTAGGCAGTAAATGTTGGAGAAGGATTATTTTAAATTAAAAATAATTCTATGAGATCGAATTGATATACATTAAGCATAAATGCATTTAGACTGGAAATTGGAATGTGCTTCCATTGCTGTTAGAAGGACGAAGTTCTGGAATAGCCTTCCATGCTAGCTTTGAATAAAAATTTTTAAAAAAAAAACCCCATATTTCAGGTAGTATTTGGTAAATTTATAGAAAGATCACGATACACTGAGCATATTGTAATTTTTGCTTATCTTATTGTAGCACAGTGTGATTTTGGGGCTTTGCTCTTTTGCAGAAGACTTGGTTTTGTTCCGTTTAGTCTGTTAAATGGCCACGGAATGGTAGACTTTAAAGCCCATGTAAACACCATGACTTGGAGTGTTTGGACTGTGAAATCGGGAGTTTTGCTACCTTATAAAGTATGTTTTGTGCTTCCCCGGGCGTGCCACGCGCTTTCGCCCTCCTGCCAGTTCCTCCATCCATCCCTTATCACCATCAGAGCTACAGTCATTTTGGTTTGTTGTACGAAGAGCGTGTGAGAATGAGATCCTGGCTCGTTCCTCGTTGTGAAACATGTGAAAATGGCCTGAGAAAGAAGATCAAGAATTGAAAGGACCTGCAGTGCTCCCAACTCTGACTTCCAGCAAGACCTTAGGCTGCGTTATCTCTAAAATGCATAAAAACTCACTTGACTTGATTGGCAGAGTGGACAGGTGAAATTTCAAACATTTGGCTAACACCAGATTCATGGATTCGTGGCTTCATGGCTGAAGACGTGTTTAAAGTGGTTCCAACGCTTACTTTTGGAACATGATTTTTTTTAAGAAATAAATAATCAAACTTGACATTCCCAATATATTTATATTTCAGTTAATTGGAAATTAAAATTTGAGATATTAAGCCATTTGACCCATATAAACTTGTGCAATTTTAGTCTGCCAGCTAACACATTTAAGATGGCTCAAAAAAAAAAAAAAAAATCCCTGGATTTTGGTTCCTCATCCTGAGAGCTTTGTGACAATATCCAAATAGGAAGTTAAATGGAAAAATGGAAAAAGGGGTTTATGCTCTATATTTAGGTAATGAGGTATATTTTACTGCTGAGGTACTTGGATCAAGATGCTGCATTAGCTTTCTAATCTAATCCCAAAGATTTTTGTTTACTTTGATCTTTGTGTTCTTTTGCAAATCTCTAGCTTTTTTTTTTTTTTACCTGCTTTTTACTTGTGTGGTCAGCAATTTTGTAAATCAAGACCATAGAGGGTTTTTTCGTGGTGTTTCGGGTTTTTTTTGAGAAAGCTGGATCTGACCCTGGATTCTAATGTTTACCCTCTACTCAATCTTCATCCATAAATTATGCGTTGCTCTATTAGATTAGCATGATGGTGATCTGTCAATATTATCATTTTGTTGGAAGGCTGAGAAATTGCCAGCACAGTGCCGATGTCATCGTATAAGGAGCTTTAAAATATTTGTCACAGCTATTTGTTGAGCTTTCAGGTAAAAGTAGTTGAAAATACCTTGGTATTTTGGGAGGTAAGATGTCTTTCTCGTGAACAGGGCATTTCAGTGGGATTTGGCTGTGTGACTGCTGTTACCTCTTTCACAAAGACAAAAAGTATTAGTCAGTATTAAGAAATTTTAATTTTTCCACTCCCCCCCCAAATCAATCTTGCTCACCTCTCACCCAAAACAGCCCGAGGTGGGTGGGCGGGAGCTCAGGGGATGAGACTAAAAGCGACTCTCTGGTGTTGCACCTAGTTTTGTCTCATCAGCAGTCAGTTCCACTGCCTAAGCACGAAGGAGGAAAAAGTCACTGTAACATGAAGAGATACAAGGAGAGAGAAGAGAAAAATATTCTCTATTTGAGCTGAAAAGAAAGGGGAAGATGTTGTGGCGTGCAAGCCTCCTGATTACGCTGTTCAGAAATTTTTGTTAGGTTTTGCTTGCTTCCAAAAGCAAAGGTAGCGATTTCCTACAGTATTTATTTTCCTGAATTGTTGTTGTCACGCTTTTTGTAGCTGCAGGGAAATATGGTAAGTTGTGGTACCTCTGTGGGGGTGTGAGTTAGAGGGTCAAAGCTGATGAGAAAGTACTTTGGCTTTTCGTCATAGCATCTTGTGTCAGAGCATAGTTATGCTCTAACGACCAAAGTAGGATTTGGCACTTCGCTATGCTGATCATTCAACTCATTCCTGACGGTAGGACCTTACCTCCGTAACTCTCGGGAGATGGCAACACGCCGTAGCGTGTCCTCCAGTTGAGCAGCAGTGTTGCAGGGACAAACGGGACGCGGTGGCAGCACTGCTGCCTTTGAAAGTGGATATAGTGGTGCTATTGCCAAGAGACACGCGCTGCAGTGTTGGTGAAAGTGAAATGAATTTTCGTGCTCGCATGTGTAGGGAAGGCACAGGCTGTTGTATCCACGGGAGACTTCAGCTGCCCCAAAATCTGCTGGAAGCATAATAGGCTTGGGTGCCAGCAGGAGGCAGTTTCTTGAGGCAGATGGATGATGAGCTGAGTAGGGGAGATGTTCTGCTGAATCTCCTCCTCAAAAACAAGGAAGGACTGGTCAAAGGGCATCCTTCCCCGCAGTAACCGTGGGACTGCTGCGTTTAAAATCCTTTTAGGCAGAGTAAGTAAGAGTAAGACCACAGGCTTGGATTTTAGGGAAACAGGTTTTGGCTTACTCGGGGATCTTCTTGGCAGGCTTAATGGAAGACTGCCCTGCAGGGTCAAAGGGGCACGGGACAGCTGGTGGATATTCAAAGACAACCTCCTCAAAGCAGAAAAACAGTCTATTGCAATGTTTAGAAAGTCAAGGAAGCGTGGCAGAAGGCCAGCACGGGTAAGCGAGGAACTCTTGATGGAGCTCAAGCACAAGAAGGAGGTACAGAGAAAATGGAAGCAGCGATGGGCTACCCAGGAGGGATGCAGAGACATAGCCGCAGCATGCAGGGGTAGGATTAGGAAATTCAGAGCTCAGCTGGAGCTGAAAAAAGAAGAGGGATGTGAAAGTCAACCGTAATGTCTTATAGAAGTGCATTGACAGCAAAAGAAAAAGGCTAAGAAAAATGTTGGTGCGTTGCTGCTGCACCTGGACATTCTTTCAGCCGCAGGCTGGACTGGGTGACCTCTGCGGGTATTTTCTGGCCTACGTGATTTTATGATTCTGTGATTTGTGGGGAAGTTCTAGCCTACAACTCATGCGGCAAGACTCCTCACGGAAGGAGACCAGCGTTGGGCACCGTGAGAAGAAGGTGCATCACTATATGGTTGGCACTTTTCAACAGAAATGTGGAACTGGCTCTTGCAGCAAGCACAGACAGTGAGTTCACTTAGGTCTAAATACATACAGTATGTATTAAAAAAAATTGAGATGACAAGGTTAAAGTAGCTTGTTGTAGAGATACCATTATCAAGGTAATATACCAAAAAAGAGTACTTCAGTGCTTTTTGAGCCAGTGAAATGAAATTTGTCCTATAATCTGACACTGGGATCTCCTCCAGCACAGAGGGACAAATCCTGGACTTTTCCACAGTGCTCTTCACCTTCAGCAGCCCAGAGGAGGGCTCAGTTAACAGCCGTCTGCAGTGTTACTAGATTAACCTTTTAAATTGTTATTTGTGCCATAAAAGGATACATTAGGATCTCAATTTTTATTTTTTTTTTCCTACCTTGTGCTGTAATTTGCACCTGTGCAAACTGGAATGATTTCTTTTTATAGTTACAAAAATCTCAGCTCCTGTACCAGAGAGCACAGAAGTCAATCGAAAGCTTTAATGAGCTGCAGTGGAGCAGGCCCTAAATAACTGTCTGATGGACAGAGCAGAGCCTGTACGTGCCTTTATTGTGCCTAGAAGATTAATTTATCCATTTCAGTTGCCTGTCTTATCAGTTCTTTAGGATTTTTGTTGTTGTTGTTTTTTTGGCTCCTATCGATATTTCGTCCTGGTTGAACCTTGTTAAAATATGACTATGCGCAAGCGGCGTTTCTCTGGAAAGCATTGTTATTTTTCTTTTACTAAGAAAAAAGCAATATGTCTTTAGAAAATATCAGCATGACTTTCTTTCGCATCTGTCAGTTCTGTTTCATTACTCCTGGGATAATGTATTAGTGAGGAGCAAGTTCTCTCCCTGTTCTGCTCTTCAACATTTATAAAATCAGAACATTAAACTACTATAGTGTTATCCCAAAGCCTCATTTACTTTGAATCTCTCCATTTCCGAGGATTTTGTGTTTGTTCTGAGCTTATTTGCACAACCCAGCATAGAGAATTGATTCTAGATTTATGATGCCCGCTCATGTATTCCGTGGCTGCAGCGTCGGGAATTCCATTTGGCCAGAGCTGTAATTGTTGCAGTAAACGTTTGCACATTTAAGCTGTATGTTGTTCTATTTTATAAGTAGTTATTAGCGAAACAACAAAAGGTCACACACAATCTGTGAAGGTGATGGGAAAGCAATGGGGAGATTCCCTGCTAGATCAAAGAGTTGGTCTCAGCTAAATTATATGAGCTCTTTGTGTGCTCGTGGCGGCTGGGATACAACAGGGTCGCGCATCTGCCCCACGGCAAACAACCCTTTTTCGCTGCAGTTTGTAGACTGCAGCTTCTCTCAGGTGACTCTGTTGAAGGCAGCTTATTTTCCTGAGAATTGAAACGTGGTAATTACGAAGGTACTTTTTAATTTTATTTTTAAATGGGGCTGTTGGGAATTTCTTCAGGTTTTTATCCACCTGAATCGTGGGATTCGTAATCGCTGTTAGACGTGCAGCAGTGGGAATTGTGCGCAGGTCTCTGTCTTCTGCACTGTGCAGCAGTGGCACATCAGCTCTGCTCAAAGGAAAACGCTGTGGAGAGACTCTTAGAACCTCTGCCCCAGTGCCTTGCTAAATCCTTTCCTAGAAACATCCCACCAGTGAACAGGCAAAACTAAGGGTACCGTTTAGCCAAAGAGCTACAGAATGTCCTATTTTTACATCACGTTACAGTTCCATCCCCTTGCTGCGGTTGTGAGATATCTATGGCATCTATTAGTGATCCCTCCGAAGAGATTGTCAATTTGGGGGTCTTTAAATCAGAGACAATCCTACCGACTGCTTGAACCGTACTTAGACCAGTCTTGCGTGGTGGTAGAAGTTAATAGTATTTTTATTTATTTATTTATTTCAATTTTGGGGGCTTTTTTTTTTGTAGAACACTGAAAGAAACAGCTCTTCCTAGTGATGTAAAATGGCCTTTGGTGTAAAATTCTAAAGTCTGCCTCTGAAAAGCCTTGTTAAAGAGTTTAATGATAAATTTCCATCTGTTCTGCTGAAAAAGCACAGTATTTTTATTAGTCGCCGCTGTAAGTAATACTGCATAAAAGAATTTTGGAAGTTTTATTCACCTAGAAATTGTTATGGCAATTTACCTTCCTAATCTATTTAGCAGTTGTCCAAGCCTTCAGAATTTTTCTCCTGTTTTGCTTCTCCCAGACATTAATACTTTGCGGAATGCGCGTGAATCCCTGCTGAATCAGACCTGTGTGCCTTTCCAAGTGTTTCCAAAAACTTATTTTGAAAGTGGGGTTTAATTTTGTGACAAGAGAATCCGGTGGTTGACCCCGGCTCCCAGGTGCCTTGCGTAATTCTCTGTGCCCCCGCGGGACGGGAACTGAACACCCGTAGGTTAGGGACAGGGTTCTCAAAACACTTCTGTCCACCATGCTCTGTGTTCCTTTCACGTACCAGCCCGATGCAAGTAGCATCTTTCCTACTCATGGATACAGTCATGTCTATAGAAAGGTTTTTGTACCGGAGTGGTATATTCTGGTAAATTCGGAGGGCTACACTGTATTCTGGTCTTGGGGCAGAACAGATGCTATACTGACGTAACTACTACAGCACAAAATCACACTGCTAACAAAAGAAATGAAGATTCTAGTCGCTATGTCACAATTCTCTTGACCAAGTTTCCTTTTGTAGGCCCAGATGACTAAACGTTATCCATAGAATTACGTTCTGAACAAAGCTGAATATTGTAGGCATTTTCAAATCGGGTATCTCAGTAATTCTGCTGAATCATAATGAAATAATAAATTTTCTGTTGATAAAATCGATGACTGCGTAGGCTTCCTAAGTCATCAGATCCTAATAATGAGTTAGATGTTTAGCAAGGTGATATTTAAACTTGAAAGTAGGTGGGATTTTTTTGCTATAGATGCTTTACTTATCCAGCAAACTTAATAAAAATATTTTAAAAGTCTGCTTGTGATAGTGACGAATTTGTCCTAGAAATGTGGAAATGTCTATTTCAGGAGTTATTTTCTTCATACAAGTGACAGTTTTTAATGTGCTCCTTTTTTGTTTCCCTTGGAGCACATAGTAACTCGTATTTGTCCAGCTTAAAAAGGCAGCTCAGCATTAAAAAAGTATATATATATTTTCCCCCTTTTGAAGCTGCCTAAAAAGAAAGCCCAAAGCAGTCATCAGCTGAAAATATGCGTGAATTTTAATCCACTACAAAAGTACACCTTCAAACTTAAAGTGATAATTTATTTTCACTCCGAGGTCCAGCCAAGCATATCAAATGATGTGAGGAAGTGTTAAGATAAAGCTTCTAGAGGCCCCTCTCCGTAAATGCATACTCATTTCTTTCTTACGTAGTTATCTCTGGGCCACTAATGTGGCAAGTAATACGGCTTACAAATAATTATGATGATAGTGGCATAAACAAAGGTCTTTTTGTGAGAGATAGGAGGAGAAATGGAATTTCATTTATGCTACTGCGATGTCTTAGACTGTCTAAACGTTAGGCTACGCATATAGGCTGTCAGCGTGTCTGCGTAGCCTGAATGAACAGTAATGTCCTTAACAAAGCAGTAATACCTCCAAATTCCTGAGAACACTTTTTTTTTTAATTTAGTTTTTGAAGTAAAGGCTGAAAATCAATGGTCATAAATGTTTGAAAATGAAGGTAATTCTGTTGCTTTGAGGTTTTTTGACTGTTGTGTTTGCCGTTCACATAGATGGAACCTTTGAATGGAACTGTGAAGCTAATGCAAATTCACGTATATAGAATAACGTGAAGAGTTTACCAACTAAGCCATAAAAAAGAGTTGCTCTTAGTCTACTTCTCGCCACAGAGGCAATTCCCTGTCAGGCCATTTATAGCCAGCTACCGTTACCAAAAAATGAGCGGCCTCTTGACAATGAGGTGTTCAACAGCTGTGGCTACCAAACAGTAGGTGGTGTGTTTTGTTTAGAGAGAGGAGAGTCAAGGAGAATGTAGTATTGCAGCCAGCTAAGGGGGTGTTCAGACCTGTGCTGGAAATCCATTTGTGTAAATCAAGCCAAGTATTAAAGCATTTAAAGCTTATCACTGGTCTTCAGCCTATGACATCCGATCCAATCCAATCCAATCCAATCCATTCCAGTCTTATAATGGAATTTCGTCATCTAATCAATGCCTCTTCTGCCATTTGGGAGAATCTCGGCCAGATACTCGGCTCCAGATTCTGGCTGCCAAGAAGTTCCTCTTTGTGTAGAAATTGTGTGGCCTAAGTCCTGTTCTGATTCACTTCCACAAACGCAAAACACTGTTGGGTTTCGATCTTAAGTGCTTTGATACTCACTTTCAAGATCAGGTTTTGTAATTCTTGCCAGTTTTAAAAATGTGTTGGCTTTTTGGTGGTCAAAATGGGAAGACCTTGCTGATTACCAAAAGTGTGTTTTATTGAGAAACTCTTGTAGTCTATAGATACTCACTGGAAATCAGGAATGGCAGATGTTGACAAGGGCATGCCAACCCCAAACCTGATTTGCAAACAGTGAGCTTACGTACCGTGTCAGTTTGCCATGAAAAGTTTCTTAAAGGTGCTATGAATAATATTTTGAGTGGTATTCACAAATTTTAAAGGTGTAATTCTAATTTTGTAACACTCAAAAGTGACGGCAAATCCAAATGTTTCTTAGAGATTTTTGCTGTTTGATCAAATCCAGAAGGATCCGCAGCATATCTAAAGCAGAGAAGATGCAAAAAAAAAGTTGGCTTTGACTTATTTTATGTAAGAAGATATTATTTCTTTTGAACTTGTTGTATTTAAAAATTCCAAATACTTTTTGAACATCTATAGGCAGTTTCATACATTATGGTATTAGTAAAATGGAATTTAGTTTTTCCAATTGAGTGTATTTTAAATGGTACAGAGAAAAAGATGAAATGAAGACTCTAAAGATTGAATATCTGTGTCAAATCATATGTATTTTTAGTTGTTGACTGTAGTGTAATTTTATTCAAAGTTTATTGAGTCCAGTGGGTTAAATTACAGTTCTAAAACCTGAGAGAACTGTCTCACAAATCAGAAATCAGAGTCTGTTTACAATAATCTTACAGTGCTTTTGTTTCCTTTTGCCATCAGCATGGCTCCAGATTTCAGAAGAGATTTCCCAACTACAAATAGGGAGAATATAGTATTTATTTCTTAATCAAATGTGAAAAATAAAAGCAGCAGGGCTATAGCTGAAACCTGTGGCTGCATTGATGCTTGTATGAGAACAAAAATCTTTTCCTACAAATCCCTGGATTTCAGCTTCCTTTGATACTAAAAAGAAACATAAATGTTGAAAAAGATAAAAGAATATTTTTTTAAAGTAATCAAAGGGGACATAGAAACTATGAAACCAGAAAGTTCTACATGAAAAATTAAATAATTCTTCCACTGTGTAGTAGCTTTTTCAGTTTGTAGGGGTCAAGACCTTCGTGATGAAAATTTGGGAGATGTGGGTTGCACATGCATATTTCTGTGGAAACCCGAAACGTGAGAATGTGTTCAGCAACAATGAATAAAACCAAAACCAGATATCAGTGTAAGAAAGAGACGGGTTTGCTAGTAGGTCTCTATCTCTTGGGGTTTTTTCTTCTGTGGACTTTAATCTTCAGCAAGTCCATGCGTTATCTTTGTTTTCTTATCTGGAACGTGAGAATAATGATTTAGAGGACCCACTTGCAAAATTTCTCACTGACCCTGTAATGATGAGGACAGGTTTTGAGGGGTTCATGGCACCTTACTCTCCATGGTTCCTCCTGGGAGTTGGGGTTTTGAGGGGTTCATGGCACCTTACTCTCCATGGTTCCTCCTGGGAGTTGGAGGAGGAGGTCCCAAGTTTTAAACTGGATTTTGACCAGGGAAGAGTTTTGAATATCTGGTTTACAAGTTTTGGGGGTGTGAGATCCTCAGATTGAATGCTAAATATTGACTGAGTGTAAAAATATAAAGGTTTTATGCTGCTATATAGCTTCCTTTCAAAAGCAATCTGGTGAATATGATTCTTAAACCATTTTAAATAACATTCAGTACCATAAGGTAAAAATGCAGTGTATTCCTTGCCAAATAATTACGTTTTGTCTTTTTGCTTTTGGCTGGATGAAATAACCTCTCCGTAGCTGAGTACTTGTTAAATTCTGTAGTGCATGTTTTGCCATCTATAGGAGTCCACAACTCTCAGTATTGGGACCTTCAATGAAATATAAACTTCGCTATTAAAGCTCCTTTGCCGATGGTGTTGCTTCTTTATTACATTTAACCAAGTTTGTAGGTGGCATCTTGAGTTTTCAGGGCTTTTTCATTTGAGGAGAAGGGTTAAAAGTGCAGTAAAACAATCTGCTAATCAATTTTAACATCTTGTGCCAGAAATCTCTAACTTTTAACTGAAAGCAGAAAGTATTTAAGTTGGTTTTGGTCCAGAATGAATCATGCTTTCTGCAGGAAATCATAGCAGCTGATTTCTATTACAGAATTATCATGAGTTCCCCATGAACTATCTTGTACTGTCAGGTATGTTTCTGTAATAAATGGAGTACTGTTACAAAACGCAAAAATCTGGACAACCAGGTGCTCCTAAACCCAATTTTCGGATTATGTATCATCACTTTCTACTTTCAAATACCCAAATTAGCGAATGTATTTGCTTATACTGGTAGGTTTGGAAGTGTATGGAATTAAGACATGATTTTTTCATTCATGCGCAGTTGTATGCATTTCGTAAGAACATAATGCCAATACTGTATTTGCTTCATAGCTAATATAAGTAGAATGCTTTTGAAAATGCTGCTGATTTCATATAAAGTGAGGTTTTTTTGTATGGGCCCATTTCTGAAATCCTTTAAGCCGCTGAGCAATCTTCTGAATAAAGAGATTCCCTAATAAATCCCATATATGTATGAAAAATAAGAAAAGATTGAGAAGAGGTTTGCTTCCTCGCATTATTTTATTTACTGACCAGAGATTCCAGGTATTTCAGAAGCTCTGTAGGGTTAAGTGTTTTAGGCTTTATTCCTACGACTAAGCCCTTTGAAACGGATTAGGTACGTTCTTTATAGTTCTGGTATTGCAACTTAGAACCTCTTTTTATGACTCTTTCTCCACATATAGAAATTCTTAATGTACATAATAGCAGATGCTACCTCCCAAGCAGACCCGCTTCCCAGCGCTGCTGTATAGTTAGTGTTATCAGCGCTGCCATCATCATTAACAATCCGGATAAAAGAAAATCTGTGCTCGATTACGGAGCTACGAACACACACTAAGATGCATCTTTCTTAAAGTACCTGTGTTAAGGTTGCTTGTCCATCGAAGCTCTTCAGCTAAGGCAAAAAACCAAAAAAAAAACCAAAAAAAAAACCCAAAGAGGTGAGAAAATGATATCTCATATTCTGAAAGTCGTTCTGTAAGTTTCCTTACAGAGGTACGAGAATGGATGCCGTGCCACAGCGAAACTTGTGTTTTGAAGCCTTTTAGCCCTCTGCCTGTTGTTGTTGATGTTTTTTAACTGAGTTGAGAACAGGAAGGAACAGAACACAGTCTGACGTTAAAAATATTAATGAAGTTAAATTTATGTGGTTGAATCTTGGTGATTCTATGATACTACTAAAAATAGCTTTCTTCTAGTGAAAATAGAATTTCCTTACCTTCCCCCACTGCCACATCTCCTGAACAGCTAGCTGAAAGAAAAATATTAAGCAATCCTTCATAGCCTGAGCATACTGGAAAAATAATATATAGAATAGTTAGAGAGACTCCATTCCTGTGCTTAAGGCAGATTGGAAATCACTCCCCGCGGGGTGTGGAAGGAGTTTGTGATGGAATGCTGTTTAAAAACCCGGGTCTCGTCTCTGTTCTGCTGTGCTCCGCTCTGGGAGGTAATGCGTCCCGCAAGCGTACAATATCCTTTTGTTCGAGCATAAGTTGTAAAGAAACACAAGGTATGTTTAGAGGAAGGTGTATGGGTTATGTTTTGCTTAGCACTTAAATGTCTTAAATTTTAGTTTCTTCCTAAGAAGGGACTACCCTTGTGGGTTATGCAAAGCTCTTTGGTTTCTTTCAAAGGAGTGTGCAGTTTAAATTTGTACACAGCTGTTAATTTCACCACGTCGAACGTGGACTGCGCCAGTAGACTGTCTACACGTAAAAATGCAGTATCTGGGGACACATCTTGTGTTAGAAAACAACAATATATTCCTCATTCTTCAAAAAATCTGAGCGTGGTTTCCTGGCTGAATTGCAGCCCCATCACACCGTATGTTCAGAGAATTCACCTCCCACAGCCTGAGGTGTGAGTGTGGATCAGGACAGTGTTATGATCAACACCAGTTTGTTATGTCCATTTCTGACGTAAAGTTTTTCTGTTGAGTCACAAATAGAAGTAGGCATTACGTGATACTACAGCTATTAAACCTTTAATAGCATTAGGATCCTAAAAAACTACAAACCCCTCAATATCACCGTTGTCTGGCAAATAGGTGGGTGATGCCCTCCACAGCTCTAGGCAAGTCCTTCGAAATTCATCCTTCTTCCTGTCTGAGTTAACTAGGTCTTGCCTCAACTTACGTTTGGCCACCTCATTTTTGCTTTTATTTTTTCAAACTATACATCTTAAACCTGTGCGTCTCTTTCTGTGACGCTCATGTGTTTGAAGTTGAGAAGAGATGGGTTGTGAAAAATTCTGATGAGGGGTAATGGTTTCAAACTGAAAAAGGTGAGATTTAGATTAGGTATCAGGAAGAAATTCTTCCCCCTGAGGGCGGTGAGCCCCTGGGGCAGGTTGCCCCGAGCAGCTGTGGCTGCCCCATCCCTGGAGGTGTTCAAGGCCAGGTTGGACGGGGCTTGGAGCAACCTGGGCTGGTGGGAGGTGTCCCTGCCCAGGGCAGGGGGGTGGGACTAGGTGATCTTTAAGGTCCCTTCTAACCTAAACCATTCTGTGATTCTATGAATTCCAGGCTTGCTGGAAGTGTCTTCTCATATCTAATCAGGTATGTCTGATGCTAAGAAGAACAAGCTGTGCAGGTTCAGAATTGTTTCTGTAAGAATATGTAATATGGGCCTTTCCACTTAAATGGAAGATTGTCTCCTCGTTTCTATTACTTAATGGTGGCTTAAATCCTAAAACATTGGATTTTACTCCTTTCCCAATATTATTTTCCCTCTTGTTATCGCTAGATAGATAGATAGATATGTAAAAACACAGGACATGGGCAAGTAGGACTAGAAGTCACCATTGACTTTCTGGAGACCATGCAGCTATGAATACGTTTCATTCAAAATAGCCCCACTACTGTGAATTGTAGATCATGCCAGGAGGAAAACAAGTGAAGGAAATGCCGGAGCACTAATGGAAGAGTTATCATAGGCACTAGGTCTGTAAAGTCTCATCTCTTTGGTGGCTCTCTGGAACCTCTGGAAAGTTTCATCACTTTGCAATGAAGCAGGGGTTTGGACTGCCATTTTCTTTTCTGGTTGAGTTGGTCAGTTAAAAGGGTGAAAGAAATCTGATGTTTGCTAACTCTGAACCATGTTGGGGATAGTTAATGCAAGTACAGCACAGATTATCACGTGCTGATTGTTCCGAAGAAACGGGAGGCTGGGATATCCGCACCATTACCTATACGGTGAACTTCTAAAATACAGAGTTCGCACTTGCAAACAGCACTGACCTGACATGGTATTTCTCAAGGGCTGTGCGAGGTTCTCAACAAGGATGGACCCAGGCTAAAGAGAAGGAGGTGGCAGTAAATAGCTAAAATTAAAACCAGAGGGATTTGGGGGAAACTTTGTAGTCTCAGAAGACTAACCACATAGTTAACGCCTGACAGTGGCGCTGATGTCAAAGGAAGGACTATAAAATGTGGTAAAATAACTTAGAGACAGATTTAATGGTGTTAGCGAAATTTATTTTATTTGAACCACTGATTTAAACAACATCATTTTTATTAAAACCGTTTTAGACAATAAGTGGTGATAAATAGTTGAAATTCTTTGGTTTATTAATATTGACGTATTCATCTAGGAAAAGATGGTATGGGGAGCTGCGTCGGCCTGTGGCTCTGGTATGATCCGTTCGCGGCTGGTTTGCGTTACGCAGGAGCTTGCTGGTCAGTTAGAAACCTGATATGGAAAGGAGGACATTTCCATTAGTGACTTGCTTCACAGTAATTACTGAATACAATAAATGCTTACATAAAAGAGCAGAATATTTGGCATCAAAACCTGAGCACTAGCTACTCGAGTAACTGCACAGTCTACTGTGCCTGAGAGTTGGGAGGTTGTTGGAAGTTGAATATGGATGTTATGCACTCTGCACTTATCCCCAGTTATTTAATAAAAGGCAGTTGATACTTTTGTTATTATTACCAGTGTTTTGCAAAACAGTTCTCACAGAATCATGGCTCTTTTTTTGAAATAATTAGTTGGTTGCATCCCAAAAATAAATTATTTAGCTTCTAGAAAGGTACGGGATTTTAAGAGGCATCTCAGCATTTCTCAACTAATTCTCCTTCTTATGAGATGGTTAATTATGAATTCCCCCACTTTATAAAACAGCAGAATGTTGTGGTTCGTCCTCAGCGCTAGGGAGGCCTGTATTCTTTTCTGGTTCTAATTCTTTCTCTTTATAACTTGAGCTGCCAAACCTGCTTAACCGAGTAGCGATGCTTTTCAGGCTTCTGGGGGTGACTGTGCATCAATGTTCCACTCCAGACGCGGAGGTGTCGTGGTTTTGGTGCTCAGATGAATGAAATCAGCATCACAGTTGGTATTATGCTCCTGTGATGTACTTGTTGCCATTAAAAAGTTCAGTCCTGAGTCTAGTTTGAACCTATAGCAGAATTCATGTGGTTTCAGTGGAAACATTTGGCACCTAGACTCTCCGAGGTATTTTAAGAAACTGTCCCTGTAGTGTTGTTTGGCTTAATACAATATTCCTGTAAGAAGAAGGCTTTGAAAACCTTAGGGTTCCCACTTGGATTGATTCTTTTCTCAGATAGGAGGAGGAGAAACAACCCTTAATACTGTATAGCCCCGTACTTAAAATAGTTGTTATTATAATGAAGCCTGGGTATATGAATTAAGGTTTTAATTTTTTGGTGGATCTAGTTATATATTACAAGTGATTAAGGATCACTGGAGAAACACCTGCAAAATTACAGTATTAATTCTTTTCATTTTACAAAATCAGGAGTTTCTTAGATGTACATATGATTTAGTAAGCTCTGTAACTCTCCCTTACCGTTCAGGTACACAAAGTACATTATACTCTATTATAGAAATATCTCAGCAGAAATAATAAAAAAAGCAAAGAAAAGACAAAACCAATATGAGTTTAAAATATACACAGTACTAAAGTTAAGATATATATTATTGGTCTCATACTAGGAAAGAGATTTTTAGCAGAAGGAAGATTGCTTATTCTGCTAAGCCTCGTAGGTACGGCTGTTGGTTTTCTGTAGTGCCAGATTTAATTTCCCGTGCCATTTACCAGCTGTAGCGATCCCATCCGTGTGGCACCGGGGGTAGTCGCGCTCCCCCTGCTCATGCTTGAAACTTGGGCGGCAAACAGACTCCACAGCTGAAACTCCACTGAAGCTTTAAAAACAGTGTTTCTCCTTCCTTATCAAGCGATGATGGAACCTATTCTTTTCAATATTAGTTAAATCCAGGAGTTTCGTTTCTAGAGGAACAGAGAAATCTCATTGCAGGAAGGTTGTAAAGAATTTGTTGCGAAATGATTTAATGAGGCAGTGGTGGAACTGAGGAAGTTGGAGCGTAAGAGAACAGGTTTTTGCAAGGCAGAGTCTTCTGTTATTTCAAATAGGGTTTCTTAGTATTAATGGGTCAGTAAAAGGTGAAATCTGACAGCAAGGATGCCTCGCTGTATCAAAAGCTGAACAACCCTACAGATCCTGGTCTTGGGAATAGTGTTGGTCTGGAATTGGAGGTCTCTCGCCAGCTCCTCGCTATTGAACATGGAGCAGAAAGGCTTCCAAAAGGAGCACGCGGTTCATCTTTTGCACTTTCACAGGCAAGGATAAGATACATCTCATGAGTTTATTTCTGAAGTTGAAGGTGAATCCTTACTGAGCCGCAATTACGCTGCTAAATTGAGTAAGTGTGCGCTAATAACATTTAGGTAGCCACTAGGATTAGGGCCTTGTGCCGGGTTTGCACCAATTTAGGTTCTTGAGTGCAAGGAGCTATCTCAACTGGTAAGACAAAAGGAGGAGAGTAATGCGCAGCTCCTGTAATGACGTGAAAACAGCATGCTTTCCGTTACAAACGACTGAAAGACTTCTTTCTTCTTTTTTTTAAGGGGAGAGACATGGAAGAAAGGTGGAACACCAATGGGAGGGAAAAAAGACAAGCAGAGACAGACAGTAATACAGCAAAGCAGCGCAGCGTGACTGGTGAGGAAGGTAAGAGAGTTGAGGAATTGTTTATTAGTTTTGTTCCCGGAGCTGAATTGGTATGACCTACATCCTCTTTGAAACACAAGTACGGCTTCACGTGGAAGGAGTGTCTAATTTGTTCGAGCATCGTCACTCCAACTCTGACAAAAACACGTTTTGTTTTCATAATAAATGCATGATTAATGTTCTTGTTTTGGTCATTAACTAATCACAGAAACATGCTGAGGCAGACTGTTTTCACTGTTTGTTATGGGGATTTGTGCACCTTTCTCCGCGGTCGCCGTTAAACCCGGGAGATGGGGGTTTACGTGTTCAGCCCACTGTCAGTACTTTCTAGGCTGGGTTGTTTTGAACAAATCACCTTTTGGCTCAGTACAATATTTTTGCAAAGCAGACCTTTCTCCTTGATTAAATTGACACTACTTTCATCCTTTTGAAGCTTTCTATAGTTCTTGCTTGTGTCAGAGGATTTAGACATTGTATTACTGTCCCAAAAGTGACGGCAGTGTAGCAGTTATAAATACCGTGTCAACTTGAGTACCAGTAACAAGGCAGGCACATCACCGAGGAGGTGACTTTTTCCCCACGCTTATTTATCTTATAAGGAAGGTAAATGCCTTGCAACTCCTTCGTGTTCCTGGTACCCAACCAACTTGCATATTTCTGCATCTCATTAAAGTCGGTTGTGGACCTGCGCCGCAGACCTGTCCTCCCGCAGAGGTGGTAGGGCAGCGCATGCTGCTCAGTCCCAGATGGGTTTGTGATTGTTGCTGCTGTGCATTTGGGTGCGTTGTTAGAGAAAGAACGAAAACACAGTGTGGAATGGTTTTTAGAGGTCAGCATAGTTTTATTATTTTAGAGAATAATTAGATATTGCTTGTGGTGGCTGACGTGATAAACAGAATAAATTTAAAGCAGCTTAGTGCAGTTTATTCAATAAGAAACAATTCTTTTCAATTAAGATTTTTTTAAAGGCACTATCGACATATTAATTGAATTGTACTTAAAAATATTAAACCAAAACATAATGTAACTAAATAAAAGTAGTGGGATTATGAAAATAACTGTTTTGGTATAAACAGATGCAGCTTCTTGGAAAGCTGAAAGGCCAAAATTAATTGTGACAATAAGTGTTATAAATTTCAGATTAGCTATTGAGAGACTATGACCTGGCCTCGGCTGGCTTTACAAAGTGCAACATAAGAGATCCATGGAAGAAGGAAAAGAACAGGAAAATGAAATTTCAGGAACTGCTGTTGTAGGAAGGGGTTTAAGCAATTTGTGGATAGCGATGTATCCTCCTCAAGGTTCAGGGCCATGGGATTAAAAGTAGTTTGTAATTGTCTGAGGAAATATTTCTTTTAGTCACTTCATTTGTACTCTGCTGAACCATTGGTGCTGGAACTCACTGTAATGTTTCCGAATTCTGAGCCAATTCAGATGATCCCCCCACCCCGTGGCTGGAGGGTTTTTGTGCCTGCCCGTCCTCCTTAAAATCAAACTCATGCAGGGCACCTGCAGGTAATGCCTAGTCCTGCTTTGCTGGTGAATTTATAGCCTCCCGTGTTACAACTACTTTTAAACTGTAAATAAGATTTTAGTTTTATTTTTTATCATTGGGAATGGCAGAATGCTTCTTACTGGGAGAAGAAGCTGCGGTGCCTACTGTGACAGGTATCAATTGTCTCTGTATTTAAAGGCAATGAAATAAACTACCTTTATTTTATGATAAATAAAGCATATTTCTGTATCACATTAAACCTTCAAATATTCTACCCGTATCAATCTAAATTACATAGAAGTTATATACCACTTATAATCTCCATAAGAACTTGATTTGTGCTACACTACATTGTAAAAAAAACTCCAAACAAAACCCCCAATCTTACAAAAACCAACAAAACCACCCAAAAAATCCTGAAAAAAAACCCCAAAACCAACCTCAAAAAGCCCCATCCACAATGTGCGATAGGTTAATGTTTTCTGGATTCCACGTATAGCTGAAATGAGCTATTAAGGGCAAACTCTAATTGAACGCATTGGTCAAAGTGCACTGGTGTTGCCCTGGTAGTTTTGGGTAAACTGGCTGGGTTCCAGCGCTTAAATGGTGGTGGTGCAGTAAAACCAGTTGCTCGAATATGAGTAATTTCCCACTCTTCTGCTTCTTGGTCATGTTAGGCAAGACACATTATACATTATAATTTATGAGTAATAATGTTAATTGCAAGCTATATGTAATTGGTATGGTGCAAATATCTGCTGTTAATTGTTGTCTGCTGTCAGAGTCTTGACTTTTCTGAACAGCCGTAGAATTTGATTTTAATTACTAAGTTACTCGCTGCCATAAATGCCCAGAAGTGATTTATAAAACACAGAATGCCATACCAGCTTTTCACAGCTTTTTCCATGCAAGTCCTTCAGCGTACTGCGGAAAATAACTCCAGCAAAACCAAAGCAGCGCTATTGTCAAAATACGATAATCAGAGCTACAGTTACGCTGCAGTTTCTGTAACAGGAATTTCTTTATTCGGCCAAAAACTTGCGTTAAGAATGGGGATAGTGATGCCATAGCAAATTAATTAGGAAATGTATGTTTCTTGACTTTTAACTGGGCTCTCTGACACAAGATAACCAGTAGGACTGAAAAGTCATAGATTTCATGAGTGAAGTATAATTCTGCCTGCTGGAGGGGTGTTATGGTTTTTTTTGAACTAAATTTAACTAAATCTGCGTTCGGCAAAGACAAGAGGTTGTTGTTAGTAGCAGACTTGGGGTCGCTGACCGCAAACTGGGCTGCAGCTTGCGATTTTAAGGGTACATAAAACACTGGCTGTATTCCACAGTATGCACTGGTAAACTGCAGACAACAGTAAAACCTCCCCGTTGCAGCATAAATATGGCATGAAAGTTGATTAACTAGTTTTATGTTGTTATCCAAGCCTGCGATCCATCTGGACTAAAATTATAAAAGTGGAAACTGGGGTTTTCAACGGGAAAATGGTGAAGCTAGATTAGAAAAAGCGAAGGTTTAGACATTTAAGTTCCTAGCAAGACGACCGGTTGTTTACTCTGTATGGCGCCTTGCTTAATTTTTTGCGGAGTAACTGTAAACTGTGGAATCGAGATCATTATCATTAAAGAAAGAGATGTTTGGTATATCTGAGTGGGCACGTGTGAAGTGTGGTAGAATCCTCACGTGTTCTGGGCTTGTGCACGCGCGCTCATCTGGAGAACTGCAAACTTTCTAACGTTCGCTTTCAGATTGGAATAGACCTGCATCTCCGCTGTCTTTATTCTGCCATTTGTAATGTTCTCAAAAATGTGCCCTGTTCAGGAGTCAAGTTGGGCATAAACGGTTTCGCCCGTTGTGCCAATGCATTTCAATTTAAGCCTTAGTATTCCGTTGGCTTTACGGATCAGTGTGATGGTAATTAAATATTTCGGACGTTGATGGTATTTGTAAGATGGCTGTTTGGGAAAAACAGTGTTTGAAGGTGAATTCAATAGTCCAAATTGCGATTTCGAAACGGTGTGCATTCTGCTGAGGCAGCAGATACGCCACCATGAGTGAGAGAATTTGGTGTGGTTATACATTGCATAAGCATGAAATGAAAGACGAGGAGTCTCGCTCCCCTGAGGCCTTCGTATTTGCAAAATGGGCTCACTGGGAACCTTTCCACTGGATCAGAAGTAATCCCGCCGATTTGATGTACGTTTGCTGCATTCTGCTAACTGTCCCTGCAAAGTTTTGTCACTAACCAACATGGCCATAGCACCGTGTGAAAGCGGAGTAGTTCGGGCAACGCAGGAGCTTCTTTACGTGGTGGATTCCACGGCACATGTGGTGTGTACGGTGGGTAACGGGGAGCGGTTCACGCGCCCCGTGCTGATCAGGCTCCACGTCTCTTCATCCCAATGAAAGACTCCAAAGCTCCTGTATGTAGTCTAAGTCTTGCGTAACTCTCCCACCCAGGTTAAATATACAGCACAAAATCTTTTTCTTTCTAAAGAAATATGATTTTCTGCTCCCAAATGGATATTGTTTTAACTATTTTTGTACTTACCAGCTTTTTCTCCCTCCCCCCTTCCTCAGCTTTTCCTTCTGTGAAACAGCGTGGCTGCTTTTATCAATCAGCCAAGTATGATTAAACCTAAATTCGGGGGGAAATCTCTGCTCAGCATCGCCTTTATTGTAGCAGGTCCACTCCATTCTGATGCTTGGCACAAAACCCAAAGGAAATTGCCTATTTTAAATGAGTATCCTATTTTTTTCATAGAATTGTCAGAATACTAAATCAGTATTAGCACAGTCTGCACTTACCTCCATTTATTGCTGAACTATGTGGTAAATAATGTACTCTTGTTTTCTTTTGAGGCTCTGAAATTAAGCCTATTTATGTAAGATTTTAAAGTAATTATAGGTGCATAATTCTGCAACGTATGAAAACAAAATCTCTCCTAACCAGAGCTTATGGCGAAATAAAAGTTTAATTCAAGCCAACATGAGCCATTATAGGAATTTCAGTTGAATAGAGGTTGGTCTAAAAATATGTAAATGTCTGTTTTTATCCCTGCCTTGTAAAGTAACATTATGAATATGGATACCTTTATTTAATCAATCCAATTTTCTACTGGCAATGGGAAACACTAGGTAATTTCAAAACCAAAATGATTGGCAGTGCTGCACCGCTCAGTGGATTTAGTTAAATACAAGATGTCACACGCTGGTAGAGACGGCAGTTCTAACCGCGAGGCCACGATAGCCATGACAGGTTTCAAGGGCAGGTGTTGTGCACGTTGAGACACAGTAACATTCCAAGATTCGCTGTTAATAATTAGGGCTTGCGGAAAAAAAAAAAAATTATAACGTGTATGTAATGCCTTCATTTTTGTTCTGCTAATTCATTCCTTTTATTAAGCATGTTGAAAGTAACACTACTTTTTAAGGTCGATTAAAAATCAAACTTTGTACTTGTTGAGAAGAAACCAGGCATTTTGTTTTCATCTGTTTGTTGAATTAATGCTGATTTTCTTGTTTGGAAGGAGGGCTGGTGAAAAAGAGGTGCTCATACAAGGAACAGGAGTGGAGGATTTTTTTTAGATCACCTTATAATTTTCAGGAGGACTGAGAGGTAAAATTATATACCCTAGAGAGAAAACATTTGCAGCAAGGAAATTCTGATTCAAATCTCAACACCAAGGCGGCTGCTACCAGCTTCTGGAGACGGAGTAACGCCATGTGAGTCTAGTGATACCGATTTTATTTCAGGAGCACTTAGGAAGCATATGCTAATGTTCTGTAAGGGAGAATGGTTTCAAAACATCCTTTGAAATGAAAATCTATGCAATTGTTTAAAAAGAGCGTGTGTTAGTAGCATTTCTTAATTTATATCTTGTCAAGGGCAAATGAGACAATACTCTGTAAAGGCAAGATACAGACGGCTAGAAAGAAATTCAAAGGAAGAGAGTGCTTTAGGTCTGGCTATCATTGCATCCTGCGGCTATCTTCTTCCTGTATCCTTCCCTCTCCTGCCTTCGAATGCAGGTACATCTTGTTGCAAAGACCATTTAATCTGCTACAGTGGTTGTCAAATACTAAGGATGTGATGTTCATTTGCAGAAGATAAACAAATATGCTTCCATTTTTGAGATTCAAATGAGCACAGAAGCATTTTGCTGTTTCTTTGTGCAGGAGGAGCTTGTAAGAATTAGTCCTTTAAGATCCCAATTGTTCAAGAGCCAGAATTCAAATAGAAGGACAGCATCTGTTGGTTCAATCCTGCTTTTCTTAGAAGACGTTTGGCACTACAAGTGCTGCTATTTGCAATTAAATTGCTGTCTTTTGAGGGTGGTTTCTTCTACAAATGAAGTTGTGTCTCAAGACTATAACGTCAAGAACGTACGTAGGAGTCTAGTGGCGGAACGGCAGAAAGTATTCCTGTCGTTTAGGAGAATGAGAAAGTACCTTTAGCTTGTCAGGAACTATGATTGCGTTCCAGAGAGTAAGTTTTGAAAAGTGGTGGAGGTGAGTTTGAGAAGAAGCTACGCACGTGCCAGCTCTCACGGCAGGGTAATCCCGGGAGGAGGCTAAACGGCATGATTGCATTGGGTCACACGTTGAAGAAAAACATGTAGTTGGTCAGCCGACGTGCGTATGTATATACAGAGGAATTGAATGTTCCTAAAAATTTGTGACCTTTTTTTTTCACAGCCACTCGGTTCATTATCTGTATAAGCAGTTTGAACTCTGAAAACAAAACCAAAAAACCCCAACCCAAACCAAAAAAACCTCCAAATCCCAAAAAAACCCAGCGACATTTCAGAACAGTATGTTGGAAATGAAGTGAAATAGAGCCCCCGAGTTTTTTATTTCTATAGAATTCCTTGGGTTTCATTGTTTTCTTCTGACGATGCATTCTTGGATGGAGACAGGTTCAGGACTTCAAATTTATAGTAACATATCAGCAAAAGTCTGATGTTAAAATAAACTAATTTATTTTAGTCATGATGCTACTGTTGGCACATGGCATAGTTTTATGTTCTGGAATGGCTGTTTCTTAAGGGTTCTGTGAACAGTAGGATGAACAAAACCTGCATTTACTGGTGAAATGGTATGGATTTCCGTGGTGAATGGGTAGAAGCTTGGTGCCTGGCGTCTGTGGAGAAAACTCAACAGCAAATGTAGTATGAGACAGTGGGGGGGATAAAGGCCACACTTGTTTTGTGTTTTTCAGTCACCCTTTTTGTTCAGTAGCAGTTGATATATATGTGCGTGTGTATGCACACATACAGAGATTGTAATACATAATATCTATTTTAGTGAAGCTTTAGGGGGGAAAAAAAAAGTTTAAATGGCCAAAATGAGACTTCTCAATGAAGTCCAGCCAGCCAAGGCCGCGCGACGCTTTACACGCTGCCATTTGATGTTGAATTCTGGACATCAAAATTGCTGGATTATTTTGATTTGCAAGCTTATCAAAATGATCGCATAGCTTCCAGTGATCTTTCTTCTTTATTTATGGAGAATATCTTAATTGCAGCGGTGCTGTCATATTGGGCATTGTTAAATCAACTTAGCTTTTATTCATCGATGTAGCCTTTCACGTAGTGATCGTTTTCCTTCCTCCTTCAGCTTCCCACATTTATACAGATCACAGGAGAGATATCCGTATGAAATTATATTTAGAGATTGTGCTCTTAACACACTTTTCTGTCAAGGCTACTGGCATATTGATGATGACCGCCTTATTTAATAGTGATTATAATTGATTTCTCATAACTCTTAATGCCAGGCAATGATTAGAGAATGAGCTATGGCCAGCTCTTTCTCATGGTGAGAGGTTTTTATCAGACAATGTAAGATTTGAGTAGAACTGGAGGTTTTTTAATGCTATGAAAGCCCTTATGAGTATTTAAAAAAAAAAAAAAGGCAAAATGTGATTATTTTAAATGACTCTACTGACAAAACATTTAGTAATGAATGTTACTGTTTGTATTATTGTATTATCTCTAAATGCCAGACTAGGCTAACAAAGTAGAAGCCTTGCAGTCTGGCTCCTCTTTGGCATTGTTTATTTCCTGTTACTTTATAGTTTCCTTACTGTTAATAAGGCCACACTCGTCACTGATGAGATGCTCTCTTCTCCGACAAGAGGACCCTCAAGAGAGAAATGAGAACATCACAAAGACCGGGCTAACTATGTTGGGGACTTTCTCCCTGAGGACTTCAAAGAACTGTGATACATTCTCACTTGTGGAGAGATGGATATTGGCAGGTTAGCGTGCTTTTCAGCGGTGGGTATGCTCGGAGAAAAAGAAATGTCTTTGGATCCATAGCCTAAGGAGGAGATACCCCTTAGACCTGTGACAGTCGTTCAGCAGCATAGGGTACGAAGTAGGACATGGTCTTGGTTCGCTTTGTTTCTTAGGTCTTGCAGGCAGTCATATGTGTAGTTTTTCTCCCATTGTGGATTAAAAGGCTTGATAGAGCTGGAAGTTCCTCCCGTCTGGGTATTCCAGATGCAGTGCTGGCAGTGTGAAGCCATCTACGGCAAATGAGATAATAAATGGGGAATCGACCATTTGAAGAAAGATCAAAAACCACAGAGGAAATGCAGAGCAGCAGGAAAAACACAGGATTGCGATCTATTCTCTTGCCCCATCACCTTCCGCCACCCCCAATCCAGCTTACTAGGATTTCTTTATTTTTACTGCTTTTTTCCCTTCATTTTTCTTTATCCCATCGCTTGGCTAAATCTAGTTTTCTCTCGTTTCAGCTCTGCCTTCTGTAGTCTGTTGCTGATCGCTATTCCTTCCTTCTCACAGTCAGTTCTTATCGATATTCTGATCCCACCTTCCCACAGCAAGATCTACTTGACATGGTTATTTACAGCAGACTTTCACTTGTAAACATACAAAATTTAATTGTTTTTCTTGTTTGCTATGCTGCCTTTGGAGCAGTAACGCTGTCTAGCTTTTAAGCCTAATGCCACGGTGCATCTGACAACAGAAATGAGAAGGAACGGTATAAAATCTGAGGGTTTTGTTCGAAATATAATGTGCATTTGTAAAACTTTGAAGTGAAAGAGGTTTCTTCTATAATTTAAAGACTTAGGAAATAGTAATATAAATCCGTTTCCTTTTTTTTTTTTAAGAAAAAGGTGAGTGTGGGGAGAGCTCTGCAGCATAGAGAACAGACTCAAAATTTATTCATTAAAAATTCATTGGCAGTATGTTGAGGAATCAGTAAGCCGCTTTTTTTTCACGTTCGCTTTCCCCACTTTCTTTTTTTAACAGAAAGTATATGAATTGTAGAAAGCAGTGCTGTCTGAACCGCTGACTTCAGTGGGAGTTAAAGCATAACCAGCATATAGCGGAGGACTGTCTAGTTTATGAAGAGCAGGCCTTGAAATTGATGCGTATATTTTTATCTGTTCTTCATAGCTGAATTTTTGGTCTCAAACGTGTCTCTCCCCCTCCCCCCGTCTGTTTGCCCGTCTCAAAGGGGGCCGGAGCCGTGGTCCCGTGGTGCCGAGGCGGCACTTTGTGCAGCATTGCCACCCCGCGGGCTTGGGGGAGGGCGAAGGCGTCACCAGCAAGGGGTCCAGAACCGGCGGTTTCGGCTTCAAAAGAGAGCAGTCTAGAGCCCATCTGCCAAGACTGGGATTTGTTTAACACAGCATATGTAAGATCTTGGTAACCCGTGCTTTAATTATCTAAAAAATTACCATGTCAGTGAGCAGTTTACTATGTCAGATGACCAGTATCTGCGGTAGTCTGTTTGCTGCAATTCAAGTATGTCCAAAGGTCTGACAAATTTATTGTGCAATGAATACGGATCCTTTTTAACTATCCAGTTGTTCATCGGTTTGCTCATTTTTTAAATGTATTGATTATACGAACGTGCATAGCCAGGAAGCAAAAAGAAAAAAATCATTATTCATTACTGTTTCATACATATGTGTCTATAATACACATGTACATGTCTGTTTCAACACAAAATCGTCACCTCTATTGTGTTGTCATTTTTCACGCGTGTATTTTTTCTGTATGCCTTTTCACTGGATGGTAAGGTAGATAGCTGTGCCACTGAAAGCGCGGTTTGGGCATAGCAGTTGTCTGTCTCAGCCCTTGTGATTTCGATTGCCGTGTTCTCTCAGCGTGAGTGGATGAAAGACCTAATTGGGTCCCTTGCAGAAACCAGCAACTTTAGACAAGATCTGATGGAGAGTGATAAAAAATTCATTCCCAGGCACTTTAAGACCATACAAGAATTTGGGTATCGCACATCTGTAGTTTATTTTGTAGTGGTTTTGGTTTGGGCTTTTTTTTTTTTTTTTTTTTNTGTGTGTTGTTGTTTTGGTTTTTTAAATTATTGCTTACAATGAGAGGCTTTGGGAACTCTCTTCTCTTTTTATAACTGCGTGTAACAGCAGGCGGTACTAGAAGAGGCAGTCTGCAGGAAGCTATAGGAAGAATCAAGGCCTCAGTTACCTATAAAGAGGAGTAATTGTAACCTCTCTGTTTCCAGAAGGACCCGAACTTGCAGCCTGCCAAAAAGAAAATGTGTTTTATTGGGTGTTGTCTTATGGCACAATGCTGGTAAGACCGGGGCGGGGTGGGGAATGGAGGAGGGAACACAACTGAAAGCTTGCCCTCTCCCCTTATCACTTTATCCGAGATGATAATGTGCAGGATTTATACCTAAAACCCCTTCTAACCTCTTGCACTTCAGTTAATGGACCACTGGGATTTCAGCATCTTGAATACAGTGTCCCCAGGCTGTAGCAGGAGCATGGCATGACGTCTCCTCTCCCATGGGTGAGGAAACTCTGTCTGAACCTGCGCAACGTTGCTTCTGCCCAGGAGGAGCAGACTGCGATCTAAAACATGGCCAGGAAAGGCGAGCACTGGGTGGAAGGGTGCGATGGGGCGCTGACGGGGAGAATACGCACCCATCCTCGGCATCTCCATTTATTTATTTATTTTAAATGTCTGCCTTTAGCTTTGCTTGTTTCTCGGATGCGCCCAAAATGGTCTATAGACTAAAATGGCTTGTAGCGCTCCCAGGTAACAGTTAGGAGCGTACAGAAATGACAGTGTCTGAGGAATTACATGTTGAAAGGATCTGTTGTTGGGTTTAAACTGGAACCATTATAAAAAGGTCTTCATTTTGTTTTGTTTTGTTTTGTAAGGCACTTGTACCAAACAAGCGGTATTTGAAAAGAATCTTTTATAGGAAAATATTTAAATGCAAATTCTAAGTGTACAAAATCTCAAACAAAAATGTATAGAGTCACAAGTTTTTAAAAAATATAAACAAAGCGTATCTGTTTCAGAACATTCAGTTACTTACCATGATTCTGCACGGTTCATGGTTAACTTGAGTATAAGGACTGCCCTATTTAGAAATAAGACCTATGTATCCAGATTTAAATATTACCTCTTCCAAAAGTAGACAATAGTGCATATTGCTTTTTTCTCCTTGGTTTCTTCATATTCTTTTTTCCTTTATCCAGTGATAAAACTGGAGAATACATATAGATGTTCAACAGTGGGAGGACAACAGAAAGATTTGGTCCACCAGAATTGCTAAATTGGCAAGATTTGTATTTTTAGTTCTGCTGTTATTGAGCAGTTGGTTGTTTTTTGCCAAGTATTTGAAGTAATTTAATACTTAAGGCATGATGAATCTATAGAATGCATTCAGAGAAACACAATCCACAACTGAACTCTCTGACCCATTAAAGACCCTTTAAAACGTTCATTCCCAAGTTGAAATTGACTTCATTGGTGCAAATAAGAGTAAATGTAAAACACCCCTCTGTCTTGGGTGTGTTTTGTGATTTGTTTGGGGTTTTTTTTTTTTTAATATGTTATCCTAGTGTCACCAAGGTAACAGTTTAGTGCGAAAATCCAAGTTTTCAAGGCCCAGCTGTAAGAAAAAAATCATCATTTAATGGGTTTGGAAATAATTTATCAGCACATGCATATCAAGGTCCACAGCAGGACATTGAAGAAAAAAAGCAAGGACTCTGCAGAGGAATGTCGTGTGGGACTTTGGAGTCTTTGCAGAAGGGCTCAGTGGCAAGTTCATTATTCGGATGAATTTATGGAATCCTGAAGATGTTCGAGGCAGTGCACAATCTGAAACAAGAGTGGAATTTAGTCTGGATCTTCCTTTTAGTTCTTACTTCGAGCTATTTTTTCTATGAAGCTGCAGATAGGAGTAACAAGCTGCAAGAGGGAAGGACAAACCTTCATCACTGTTACCGTGTCCTTAATTTAGACGTCTGTATCTGAGACAACTATGCTGTAAGAGTTGTTTCTCTTTCTTGAGGAAAGTAGTATTTTTTTATAAATAAAAGGAGATTAAATGAAAGAGACCACAGTATTGCGTTGTTGAAAAATAGCTTCTAGATAAGGTCTGTTGCCCCCAGTCCTGGTGACTTATTGGGATCGCATTTTCATCATCACTGTATGGAGAGGATGCCACGGAGGAAACTGTAGGACAGTCAGGCAAAAGGAAATCAGAGGCTGATATGAAATGATGTGGTGAATTTAAGCAGGAGGATGTTACTGAAGGTCTACGAAGGTTGCAGAATCAAGCTCTCTATTTGATCTTCGTATCAATTATGGTTGCCCCTGTTTAAATAAAGGGCACAGTAATACTATTTTGATCGTTTGTTCAGTGCTTAATAAAATCTGTTTCTATTCTATTAGCGTTGTGTCTGTTTAACAGACTGAAGACGGTGAGTTGTCTTTATAAATTAGCTTTTCCTTTTCAGTCTCCTTAATAACAATGTCTGTGGTAGTTTGTTTCTATGGTAATGTTTGTGATGCTGCTTTTTCTTTTATTTTGAGTAGAATTCTGGAATGCTTGTATGGACAAACACTCTCAGAATCCCCTATGAGACTTTTCTGCATGGAGATCACAAGATTTGACTCCAGAGGATGAAATAATAAGAGCAGCGAAGCCATTGTCATACAAAATTATTGTTTGACAAAATTAACGAGAAGGTCAGATAAATTTACTCAAAGTGCTTGGAGAATAAATTGATCAAAGGGGGGCTTAAAGGATGACAATTTTTTCCTTCTTAATATAAAACTCCTTAGAAATGCGGATCCACCCCTGGTTTCACAACAGGATTTTTTCCTTTACCCTAGGAGGTAGGAATTGAATCGCCTGTTTGACACAGGGTACAGATTAGGCTGAAAGTAGCCAGGGAGCTGTGGAAGATTTTGCAGCTAAAATTGGTTTGGAGGACAATATTGCTTTTGCTATTTACAGCCTGCCCGGACCCTCTGAGGACAAGTCCCAGGGAGCGTGTGGGGACAACTGCCTCTGCAGCCGGAGCTTGGCTGTTCCTATAGACGGTGTTAAGAGATTATTTCTGGTGGACTTTTTGAATTTGCAGCTACCTGCCCCATGAAAAAGCCGTTGCTTTAAAGAGAAGGAAAAAAAGTCAAAACCTCGAAGTGAGCGAGGTAACCAGCCTTTCCCCACTGCCACACGTCTGAGGTCAGTTTAATCCCTACTCTTCACAGCCTGGGTTGTTCAGCCCCTGACATTCTCTACATTACTGTTCCGATGTTAGAAAGCCTTTTCCTTGGCGAGCCGGTGCACCTGGCAGAAGGACTCAAGTTGTGGATGAAGATTTGTAGATACACATATGGATTTTCTGGCCATGTGTATTTTTAAATGCAGATAAGAAATCTTTAAGCAGGGATATTTAAATCTTTCTTTTCTTTTTTTCTTTTTTTCCTAAGTGTGTCAGGAAAGTTTTTATCCCGACTGAGATGTGGCATGTCACACTTCAGAGAAACAGATTCCTTTTTAGAGGAAGCCACGGTGGAGGAGGCAACCACTGAAAAAACGGGGTTTACCGTTAGAAATCTAGCTTCAGTGTTCAATTATGGAACAGATAACACTAATTGATAATAAATACATCTTAGTAGCTGTGCTTCTGGGGATTTTACAAACGTTGATAGTCAGTTTGATGATAGAATACAAATAAAAGACTTATGAGCTTCGGCTGCCTCATTTTCATTAATACGCAGTGTTTGTATTCTATGGCAAATTCGTGAGATGGTGCTACAAACTGAAATATGTGACATTAGAAAGATCCCCATTTGCATTTGCACTCCGTATCCACTCGAAAGCTATGCTTAATATTAGTATAAATTGTGGTCTGCTTTTGAGAAGCCCTTTAATGTAGCCAGAAGACTTTAGATTACTTGGCACTAATATTCAGAGGGTGACATCGTAAAAAGGAAAGAAGCTTCTTCCTACAGACCAGGACATGGATTGCAGTTTGCAAACGGCGCTTACATACATGTCTAGTTCCTGTTCATTAACCTTATTGGGACTACTTTTTTAAGTTAGTAAAATATATTTTTGTTCCAATCAGGATTTGGGGGTGTATGTGTGTGTGCAGATTAAGCACGTATTCATGGGAGGTTTTTTATTTTTTGTTTTGTTGAGGTTTTTTTTTTTGCTTCGACCCATACTCTAAGAAACAAAGCAAAATAAAATGTTTGGCCAATTTTCTAAATAATTTTTCAAAATACTCTTCCTTTGGTAGAGAATTGCAGGAATTTACTTACAACTTAATATTTGTGGAGAAAGAGTTAACATTAAAAAGTATATAGTTAATAAGTAATATTCAGACCGTCCTGTCGGCATGTAATTCAGTGAATACTAGGTGGCTGGAAAACGAGATTTGTGATAAGTTCTAGATTGTTTTTATTCTACATCAAGATAAAGTAAGCTTTTAATTTCATTTATCTGTCAGTGAAAAGGCAGATAGTAAAAGCCACAGAAAGTCAATAAGCCCACAGATTGAGACGTACGCATCAAGTGTTAGACATGCTGATTCTAATTCCTGCTGGGAAGCACGGCCGTATCATAACCTATCTGCTGGTTATTTTGGGCTTTGACTTTTGACTAGAAATTCCCTTTGAGCCTGAAGAATTTTACAGGTAAAAGTGGTGTCCATAAATACGTGTCTCTGATGGCTTTTTTTTTTTTTTTTCCAAAATTGATTTTTTAATTCCTGCCCCCCCCATGGAAAATGGTTTATCAGAAAGTTCCTGAGCAGTTCTGTTTAATGGGACTTCTTAAAGGTGATGGAGTTGGGGGAGATGGGGGAATAAATAGGTGTTCGGGTGGAAAAAAAAAGAGAAGTGTTTTGTCCAGTTAGCAAGGAACTAACTGGTTAATTGTCTTTATTACTGTACACTAGAGAGTAACAAAATCCAGTCTAATACACCAAAGATGTGTTTTAGTTGATGAGTAAATAAAATAATTCTATGTAGGGGTTGAGAATTTGTATGTGTTAAAGGCCAGAGTGGTGAGCATTGGAGGTCCTTCTCCAAATGTTACGTACTTCAACCTCTGTCACAGTTTATCTTAACGTACACACTTTAAATGCCAGAGAGAAGACTAGTTTACTGACGCTTGGTCATAACTGTGGCTGGGTTTTTTGGTGAGCTCCTTTAAAAGCAAAACAAACCAAACCCCAATCAAAACCCAACAACAAAAACCTCCATGGAAGCAACCTCATTAGAAAATGAAACAACACTGCTGGTGTGCCAGCGAAGCTTGTTCAGGTGAGTATAAAAGAAGAAAAAAAGCGCCTTTAAGTAATTTTAAGGTTACAAGTACTTCAGTTTTTTGTTAGGTAAATGCATTTTGAGTTACGACAGGGGAAGCAAGCCACCTAAAATCAGGAAAACATGCTGTTCCAGGCAAACCTGAGAGATACTGAGTCCCTCAGTTGCACCTTGCATGCGTGAGGAAATATAGGATAACTCAGCTCAGATGGAAGACTTTAAAAGAACTTGTGACTCTCTTTCTGAGCCTTAAGGATTGATCGTGTCGTCTAATCTATACATCGGGGGTGGGGTACGCCATGGCAAGATGAGCTCCCGAGGAGGGGGTGGGACAAGGGAGGTTATCTCTGCTTCTTCAGTCATGGACCTCTGCGTTGCTTCCAGGCTCTGTAGGGGTTCTGACGAGCACCAGCTGTCTTGGTTGTTCTGTAATACCCTGATGGGACCTTGGTCTGAAAATCCTTCTTGAGTTCACTTGGGCCGCAGAACAGCAGTCAGTAAGTCCCGTTTGTCGCTCTTGGACTGGGTTTGATTAGAGGTTGCTTTTAAAAGTGGGTGGCTGCAGCAATGCGGTGGAACGCCCTTGAGTCCCCCGTGTGCTCCTTGAAATGTGTTCAGGTAGGAGCCCTGAAACTGTGGGTTAAGTAGAGTGCGTCCTCGGTCGCAAGCGCAGCGTTGTGGCTATGATGCTATAATACAGTTTATGGAAAACTTGAATATTTACTCTTGTTTATGCATTATCTGCGTTTACCCAGAGTCTGACATCTAATTAATACCGTACTTCATAAGAGTTTGTGGTGTTCTTCATCAGCATTCAATAAATTTTTAAATTCAAGTCTCTCCTAATGGGCAGTAATGAGCCAGTAAAACTTATATTGGATTAAGAAAAAACAGAAACCCACAAGAGCTCCCGATGCAGCTTAATCAGTAAAATTCTAGTCACAAAACTCCATTGTTTCAGTTCAGATAACTGGCACTGCCTTGCGGACTGCCTTGGGTGCTAAATCTGATTGATTTTGTTTCATTCATGTCATGCCCAACAGTTAGACACTCTGTAGCACTTTAACTAATGGTGTACCAGAGCAGAAATCATACCCACTTTTAAAACAGCAACTGATGTGTAATCTTTCAGGTAACTCAACCAATTAATTGAGTTATCACGATCTCTCTTTACCAAAGTTAACTGTCAAAGTCTACTTCTGCTTGGAAATTCATTGGAAAAGCATAGCTTAGGGACCCCTGGTAGAGACCTTGATATTACCAACTTTTCCAAACGATCCCTGGGTTTGACAGTGCAAGATTTAAAGCTGAGGTGCATTTTACGACAGATCTTCGCTTGATATCAACTGTCAACTGGTACTCATCTTCTGGGCACGGTTCCTACACCTGGTGACAAGGTGGAACGTCTGGAGCATCCTGCTGCCCTGCTGTACCAAGTGAAAACAGTGACCTGGGATTTAGTATTCGCAACTAGTGGAAGCTGTTGAATAGCGCACAGTAAAGTTATACGTTAGTTCGTATTGGGAAATGAAGGTTAACTAAGTGATGTAGACCCAGCACACGCTCAGTTTTAGGGAATCTCTTGAGATCTGAAATGTTCATGACATTTATTCTTAAGGTTCCGGAAGCCTGATTGTTATTAGCTCCAGAGTTTTAGCTTTATTTTATAAAAATAGTACAGTTGCGATAGGAAGCTTGAATCAATATTGACTTAGAGGAAGGTGCCACTTAGAGGAAATATTTACCTTTTTTACCTGAAGGTTTAAAATACCTAATTTAGAAGATCTTTCTGCTCCACCTTATAGGGCTCTAAGTTGAACTGTGTGAATATTCCCTGTGTGAATCACCAACGCTACTTCTTGCCATGTTAGTACTTTGACGAAGGTACTTTCTCTCTGTTATTCCAGATCTTTTTTGGTATGTGGCACATAATAAAATGTTCATAGTGTGAACCACTGTATTAGCAGTATGTTTTGGTTTTTCCACGGTGTTTGGGTACTGTAGGGGTAGAATATATTTCAGTTGATTGGTGTACGTAGTATGTAGGCAAAGAAATTTCGGTTTTGTCCTTGGCTCGTGGGTCAAGCCATATTGGCAAGGTGTATCTTTTTGCAGTCTATAAATACTCCCTAATCTATATGCCCCGTTTCGTCATTGTGCTTGTGTCACCTTTACTTTCCAATGTGAGTTCATGCATGCTATATATAGTATTTGCAATGCAGGGAGTAAAAATGCTAGATGTGGTAAGTGCAAAGTTATTTTTAAATGCTGTGAACATAGATAGCATTGACTTCTGAAGATTATGGAAACAAGGGGTTTTCAGCAAAGAAAAAAAAAAAGCAGATTTTTGCCAGTTCTAAGTCAACTTCTAGTTCTTTCAGCGCATGCTTCTACTACTGCTGCTGGATTTTTGGAGAGATGATCATAATGGTGCTATCAAACTGGTAAAAGACATTATACTTCTGGCAGAAATAGTTCACCAGTGGTGCAAGGTGCCTTGGGTAGCGTTTCTCTGAATCATCTTGGTTATGTTCAGTTTATTCGTGGCTCTCACCTGTACAACATAAGAAAGCTGAAATAGATCTCATGTAAGACAATGTCCAAAACCTACATAACATTATGGCTCCAGCGCCATAAAAGTAAATGAATAAAACGTAGACTTCCCCTGAGAGTTTGCGAAGAAGTAGGCAATAATGGAGTAGCTTATTTTTATTCATCAATGGAATTTTTACGTGCAGTTATCCTAAGGACAATTTCTACAAGATTTTCAGGAACTGAAGTTGTAATTCTTGTAGTTTTAAGCGTGATCAGGATTTTTGAGTACAGAAGTTTGTTCGTGGCAGTATAGTTTAATAAGGAATACGATTAAGATAAACACAGTGGTATCTCTAGCCCTTTGGCTAGGCCAAGGGGTGGCCCTTGTAGGCTTGTAGAGTCACATGGCCAAAGTGCACATCGTCCCCTCATGCTGGTTTATTTCTCCACTCCTGCTGGACGCCAGAACTGTAACTCCTGCCAAGAAATGATATGCAAAGTTCGTTCTTGTCCGATGGTTTGTTGTGTTTGTGTATGAGGTGACAATTGGTGCTTGTGTTTGGTTGCCAGACGTGTGCTTCTGGGCATGTGAGTAAGTAGCCCAGATGCTCTTGGGGGCTGTTAGAAACAAAGGTCTTTTAACTCCCCCGTTTGAATTTGTGTTTTTCAAGTTCTGCTCATGTAAACTGTGGTAGTTATAAAGATAACAATTCCCTTTTTAAAAAAATACAGCAGCTCACAATGAGTGAGAAAAGAGAGTAACCCTTTTCATAGGTCCTTAAGGTTTGTCAAATTAATAAATTCTTTGCAGTATTGGAAAAGTAAAGTTAATATTGTGCAATAACTGTCTTCTGCCTGTTAGTGTCGAAATGCCCTAGCGTTACACGGCTTCTGGTTTAGAATATGGAGTTGTTTGTGTATAACTCAACATGGTTCAAGCCTGGAGCTCCTATTCTGCAGAAATCCCAGTCTTCACTTGCTTTTTTTTCTTACTGGTTTGAATCAGAACAAAATTACAAATATTCCTTACGCAAGAAAATGTCTAAACTGCTCCTCTGAAAAAATGGAACATCTTTTCATGCCAGCCTTACCGGAGTATCTCTTTTTGGTAGGGTTGAAATATTGTGCTTTATTCTTACAAATGTTGACTAATTTAATAATAGATATCATTATAATGCGAGATCTGCCTGACCTCGCCGAGGAGGGGGACTAGCGAACTGGGCAGAGGACACGCTGGGCAGGCAGCCTGCCCGCTCCCCTGCCAGCCTGGCTGGCTGGGAGGCACGCTTCCAAGCCAGCCTGCCAGCCCTCCAGCTAGCCTGCCTGCTTTCCATCACAACTTTGAGTGGAATAAACATTCCCATAGACCGTTTTGATCCAGAAAATCAGCAGTTTCTGATGGAAAATTGTTCATCAGAAGAGTTTTAGTCTGCTCTATTAAGAACATAAGTCTCTGAAATTGTTAGTCTTGAATAGAAGTGTTGCCAACCAATTGAATGTAATAGCCTTCACTGCCTCGAAGGCTCATTCACTTTGTCTCTGTAATAGCTCTTGGTTTTCTTTTAACACCCCCTGGAAAGGAGTAAAAGTTAATTAAAGTGGGTATTTTTCTGTGTTTGCAGTCTGCTGCCATTGAAACAAGTGTGGAACGTGTTCAATGAAACGGCATTCAGAGTTAGCTGAACTTGAAGGTGTCAAGAAAACAGCTGTATTTTGCAGTCTGAACTATCAGCCTAATTAGGTTGGAGGATGGAAAAATATTGTACATTTCTCAAAAACAGAAAGTTGGAATAGCGTTTCATTAATAGCCCTAACATCATCAGTTGTACTTTATATAAGCTATCAGACTAATAGAAGTTTGTTCTGAGCTGGTGGTATTGTTTAGATAATCATTCTCTCACCCGATGACCCCTCCCCGCCTGGGATAGGCTGTCGGGAAAACAAGGAAACCCGGGAGTTGAAGTATAAACAGATTTAAT